>SJYX01016522.1:36646-61751 GCA_006410675.1 Oreotragus oreotragus | reverse complement strand
TTTTTTTTTTTTTTTTTGACACAAAAAGTAGAGTAAGCTTTATAAAGTAAAATGTCTTGTCAACAAAAAATTACCTTCTAGGGTGACTCACTGGATGGACAGAAGTCACCAAACACATGCCTACCAAACCGAATAGGTAATTTATCAGTAACAATTAGAAACAGGTAGCAACATCATACACATCAAAGCTAAGTGATGCCTGGGTGATTTTCTAATTTTATTGAGCAGAAAGTTGAAAGCAGGCCTTTGTTGCATGTTAGTCCAGCAAAGGCAAAACAAAACAACCAATGTTATAGTAACCCTACAATTTTATGAGACTGAGTCAATTGAATTTCTCAAGGGCTTCTCAAAGCAGATTCATTTGGTAAAAGTGGACAATTGGCCTGGAAAAATAACTTGTACAATGAGATTTAACAGAAGGGTCTACCCGTTTTTATCATGAATTTTACTTTAAAAGTGTATCTTTCTAGGAAGACTGTATAGATTAGCTACATTGTGCCATTCTATGAGACCTGTGCGCTGAGACTAGAATCATATTCTGGGTTTATGCATTCATATTTGACAATTTTAAAACAGAATCCAGGAGGAAGGGCTAGTTATAACCATGAAGAAGAAAGGAAGGATTATGTCTGGTGTTTTTGCTTATTTTTTTGTGTGTATATACATATGTGAGGGAATATTTTAATTGTACAACTGAATATATGTATACAGCTATTATATGTCGCTATCTGTATGTCTGTCTGTTGCATATAGACATGTGGTTGTCAGAAGGACAGACTGATAGAAAAAAAGTAGGTCAATATCAGGAGAGAAAACCCTTTCTAATAATTATCTGTAAATTCAAAGATATGATGGTTTCCAGAGTAATTGTATTATACTTTGATTATTTCTTATAATATGCAGATTTTGCATTTCTTTTGTAAAAAAATGAGTGAATCACAACTGGATATCTCTTCTGCAACTGATAGTGACCTCCGTTTTCTGAAGACATTAAAAAAAGTAAGAGAAATCAAATTTTTTGTTCCTTGCAAACCTTGGATTTACTAGCAGATATTAATGGTGTTTTTGGATAGTGTGAAGTTTGTCTATCATTGGTCATGATTTTTTTTTCCTACCCTGGCTGATAGGCATATTTTATTTTCCCACAATGTACTTACATGTCCAGAAAATGTGTTATTCTAAACAGTTTATTTAAAATGAACCATTGCATGTGTGTGGGGAACACTTCCAAAAAGGAATGCCTATTTATCAAGTCTAGGCAGAATAATAATAATTTTATAAATCCTAAATATTCCAGGTAAGAGACTTTATAATCTACTTTATTATTTGGGGGCGTCCATTTTGATGATCTAAATTAGGAAAGTATATGATTACTTTGACATTAACTATGGCCTTAGCTGCTCTGTTGAAACTTACCAGCAACTCTTTTAATATCTCATCCTGGCAAAGCAGTAAATAGCTCTGGCTACCCCTGTGTGCTGTTCACTTTCAGTGTAATTTACTTTTAGCTGTAGCACACATAAGTAAAGCACAGTTTCACAATGTCTCCTTTTTTCTTTTTTTTAGAACAAACACCTGAGTGTAAATTACATTCATATCTATTCATGGAATAATTTCTGCAACCCCACTTCCCTTTATCCTGCACTGAAACAATTTGTTTCAAATTGCTTGATGCCTGATGGAAATATCTGACCTGATTTTGCAGTCGTAAGAGGTTTGGAGAGCAGTGATTTAAGATCCTAACGTTGGCCTGTTGTTTCAGTGAAGAATTTCAACATTATGAGCCCCTTCACCAAAATTATTTTTATGTCCTTTCTTTTGTGTATCTTTGCATGCACTCACGTATTTTTGTGTGTGTGTGTTTTTGTTTTTCTCATAACCTGACTCTTAAACCACTATTTGAGTTCTAAAGAAGGGGAGAGCTTTGTTATGATTCATTTTCATGCTTTGAACAATGTGTACCCACGTTGGGCATACAGTACTCTCTATGTGTAAGGTATGCAAGCCTTATTGCCATTGAAAAATGACATACATAATTACTTTAAAAAAAATGATGTGATCCTTTTTCTAGACAGAAAGCACTTGCCTAAAATGCATCCCATGGAAATTGTTTCTGGTTCTGGACAGGGCCAGGTAGAACAAGTGTAAGTGGAAATTATATTCATGTGGATTTTAGCTCCATCTGAAGGAGGCCTTGGCAGTAAGTAGCCACTGAATTACTGCTTCATGATGGCGAAATAATTTCTGGTCTCATGGCTGGATTTTTGGGGAGTTGTAGAAGAGATTATGGTATTTTTAGAGGCAGTTTTTCCTTTCCTCCCTTCTGTTTTCTCTGCCTCTCTTTCCTTTTTCTTTTTTTTCCTTTTCTCCCTCCCCTTCCTACTCATCACACATGTAGTAAACTTCTGTGATGCGTCATGTACTTTGTTTCTTAATCTAAAGGTCTGTAATTGAGAGATAACAGCCAATTGTGTGAGGAAAGAAATAGTCAAGCTTCTGCTGAGAAGGACTTGCCTCTAGTTCTTCCACACTCATCATGAGAATTTAAGATGTACATTAGCTGGAAAAACTAGCAGTGCTGCTCCAAAAATTAAGCTTTTAAAAGAAAACAAAACCTTTTCCCCCATTAATTATACATCTTAATTTGTTGCTGAAAGTAATGAGGCACACACAAAAGCAACCAAAGGTGGACAACAGAGCTTGAGCTTGGCATCAGGTGGCCAAAGTATGGGGGTTTCAGCTTCAGCATCAGTCCTTCCAATGAATATTCAGGGTTGATTTCCTTTAGGATGGACTGGTTGGATCTTTTTGCAGTCTAAGAGACTCTCAAGAGTCTTCTCCAACACCACAGTTAAAGCATCAATTCTTCGACCTTCAGCTTTCTTTATAGACCAACTCACATCCGTACATGACCACTGGAAAAACCATAGTTTTGACTAGATGGGCCTTTGTTGGCAAAGTAGTGTCTCTGCTTTTTAATATGCTGTCTAGGTTGATCATTGGAGAAGGCAATGGCAACCCACTCCTGTACTCTTGCCTGGAAAATCCAATGGACGGAGGACCCTGGTAGGCTGTGGTCTATGGGGTCACTAAGAGTCGGACACGACTGAGCGGCTTCATTTTCACTTTCATGCATTGGAGCAGGAAATGGCAACCCACTCCAGTGTTCTTGCCCGGAGAATCCCAGGGATGGGGGAGCCTGGTGGGCTGCCGTCTATGGGGTCGCACAGAGTCGGACACGACTGCAGTGATGCAGCAGCAGCAGCAGGTTGGTCATAGCTTTTCTTCTGAGGAGCTACTGTCTTTTAGTTCCAATGCTGCAGTTACCATCGGCAGTGATTTTGGAATCTAAGAAAATAAAGTTTCTCACTATTTCCATTGTTTCCCTGTCTATTTTCCATGAAGTGATGGGACCGGATGCCATGATCTTTGTTTTCTGAATGTTGAGCTTTAAACCAACTTTTTCACTCTCCTCTTTCACTTTCATCAAGAGGCTCTTTAGTTCTTCTTCACTTTCTACAGTAAGGGTGGTGTCATCTGCATATCTGAGGTTATTGATATTTCTCCCAGCAATCTTTTTTTTTTCCCCCAGCAATCTTGAGTCCAGCTTGTTCTTCATCCAATCTGAAATCCCCTTTCATATCTTCTAAAAGAATGAAAACATATAGACAGGTGGAGAGAAGTTTATCTGTTTGTAATGAGGACAGTCAGTAGGATGAGAACGGGCATATACGAAGTTTCTCCTTTACCTTCTTAGGTAGAAAGGTCTCTGAAGCATGAATGACTATTTCCCCCCAACAGCTCATCTTCCCTTTCTCCNTCCCCTTTCATATCTTCTAAAAGAATGAAAACATATAGACAGGTGGAGAGAAGTTTATCTGTTTGTAATGAGGACAGTCAGTAGGATGAGAACGGGCATATACGAAGTTTCTCCTTTACCTTCTTAGGTAGAAAGGTCTCTGAAGCATGAATGACTATTTCCCCCCAACAGCTCATCTTCCCTTTCTCCATAGTGACAAATTTTAGTGCAGCATATGGCCACTCAGAATATAGACTACGTATCCCAGAGTCCTTTGTAACAAGATTGTCATGTCTAAATTCTTGCCAATATAATATAGGCTAACTATCTTATGGCGGAGAAGGCAATGGCACCCCACTCCAGTACTCTTGCCTGGAAAATCCCATGGATGGAGGAGCCTGGTGGGCTGCAGTCCATGGGGTCACGAAGAGTTGGACACGGCTGAGTGACTTCACTTTCACTTTTCACTTTCATGCACTGGAGAAGGAAATGGCAACCCACTCCAGNAAACACCCTATTTCAAGCCACAAGAGACAACGCTACACCAGATGGACATCACCAGATGGTCAACACCAAAATCAGATTGATTACATTCTTTGCAGCCAAAGATGGAGAAGCTCTATACAGTCTGTCTCTTATACACATCTACTTCACTTTCACTTTTCACTTTCATGCACTGGAGAAGGAAATGGCAACCCACTCCAGTGTTCTTGCCTGGAGAATCCCAGGGATGGGGGAGCCTGGTGGGCTGCCGTCTATGGGTCACACAGAGTCGGACACGACTGAAGTGACTTAGCAAAACTATCTTATGGCAGTTAGGGAAACCTCTGTTAAGAGACAGCTAATGAATCCCTTTTGTCTCCCCATCCCTTCCGCTCCTCCATCGTGCTGCCTGGAAGGCAGACACCCATCCTGAACTATGTGGACAAGAGTCATAGCCCAGCTATAGCGGAATGGTGACTGCAAGGAGCCCAGGTCCCCAAAGAGATGATTTATCAGAGCTGCCATTAATCACCCTAGAGTGTCTCCCTTTAGACCTTTATATGAGGGAAATAAAGTTCTGCCCTCGTCTAACGTTATTTTTTAAGAATTATTAGTAGTATTTACAACCTTAACTAATACTGCAACTTTAGAGGAAGGCTAGAGAAAAACTGTCTATTTGCAGCTCTTACATTTTTCATCTGTCCTCTGCATTCATAGCAGGCAAGGAACTAGCAGCTTTTCAGAATCTTCTAAAAATTATACACGTTGTAGATATTTTACATAGGTTTTCTCCTATTTAATCGTCATCAGTGGTACATGGCTCAAGGTATGGATGAGAGAGAATACTCAAAGTCAGAGAGAAAATATAGAAATGAAATGTCAAGTCTAGAATTTAAAGATAGATATCTCTGAATCCAAACTTAAATGTGTTCTATATTTTACATTGCCTCCCTGACATTCTGATTTAAGATCCTTCCTCAGTTCCATGTTTCTATGATACATAGATTGGCTGGAATCTGCTCTACCAGTATGCTCTGAGAGAAGACCCTGAGGTAGGTGAAGTTTCCTTTAGTATATGGAGGTGAAAACTGATTTCCAGTCTAAAGAGAAAAGGTTGTGTGACTTCTTATTTATTTATTGGGGTAGAGTTGCTTTACAATGTTGTGCTAGTTTCTGTTGTACAACAAAGTGAATCAGCTATATGTGTACATATATCCCCTCCTTCTTGGATCTGCCTCCCACTCATCCCTCATCCCACCCATCCAGGTCGCCGGAGAGCACTGAGCTGAGCTCTCTGTGCTCCCCTGCAGGTTCCCACTAGCTATATATTTAACATATGCTAGGCACCCCACTCCAGTACTCTTGCCTGGAAAATCCCATGGACAGAGGAGCCTGGTGGGCTACAGTCCATGGGGTCACTAAGGGTTGGACACGACTGAGCGACTTCCCTTGCACTTTTCAGTTTCATGTTGGAGAAGGAAATGGCAACCCACTCCAGCGTTCTTGCTTGGAGAGTCCCAGGGACGGGGGAGGCTGGTGGGCTGCCGTCTATGGGGTCACACAGAATCGGACACGACTGAAGCGACTTAGCAGCAGCAGCAGAAGCAGCAGTGTATAGGTGTCAATCCTAATCTCCCAGTTCATCCTGCCCTGCTTCTCCTCCTGTGTCCACGCATCTGGTCTCTCTGTCTCTAGGTTTATCTCTTCCTTTTTTTCTAGATTCAGCAATAGGTTCATCTGTACCTTTTTTTCTAGATTCCGCATATACATATTAATATATGATACTTGTTTTTTTCTTCCTGACTTATTTCATTCTGTATGACAGACTCTAGGTCTATCCTCTCAAACTATATTACACATTTCTCTCCTTTTTTTAACGACTGAGTGATATTTCATTATATATATGTACCACATCTTCTTCATCCTTTCATCTGTATAGTCACTATGGAGGTTCCTTAAAAAAATAAAAATAAAACTACCATGTGACCCAGAAATCCCACTACTGGGCATGGACCTTGAGAAAACCATAATCAGAAATATTCATTGCATCCCAGTGTTCCTTGCAACACTATTTACAACAGCCAGGACATAGAAATGACCTAAACATCCACCAACAGATGAAAAGACTGTGTGACTTCTGTTTGAGGAAGACGTAAGAGGAAATGTCTTATCTGATTTTATGTGCGTCTGTGGGTGAGTGGTTTCACTTTGGCAGCCCCAGGCTGACTTCAGACTATAGAAACTTAGCTTGGCTCACAGTATTTAAAGAACGCTAATTTGTTGCTCACCTTTAAAAGTCAAAATATTTTACATAAAAACCTGGATTCCTGACTTCTGTGGAAAAGTTGGAAGATCCAGTAACACTAGGGTGGCGTATCCACGTGACAACAGTTAGCCGGAGCTGTGTGTGGCTGCCTCTGCCTCGCTGTCTCCAGTTTGCCTCCTCAGCCTCTTCTACTCTGACCTTCTTCTGTCAGGGATTTGAGAAGTTTACTACCTTTGTGTGGATGCTTTGCTTTGACAGTGATTTAAGATGATTACACAGGACAGATTGTCATCTGGCTGTATTGTTCGATGTGTGTTCCTTATTTCTAAATGTGGTTTGGTGAGCTCTAGAGATACCTTATTTACCACAGTGTCTCTTAAGAATACCTGTCGACTTCTTTAGAGCAACTCAGAGATGAGCCAGGTTCTGTCCACCGTCTGGTACATAGAGTTGGATTGTTTCAAAGCCTGAGAGGTTTTTGATGTAGTTAAGTCTGCCCAATGGGCTTTGAGCCCAGCTGCAATGTGGTCCAGCAAAGTAACTCTTGCAGTGGTGGTATTTTGCCAAAGCAGACCTTCTCTCTTGCTTGTGTGCATGCTCAGTTGCTTCAGTCGTGTCCGACTCTTTGAGACCCCCATGGACTGTAGCCCATCAGGCTCCTCTGTCCATGGGATTCTCCAGGCGAGAATACTGGAGTGGGTAGCCAGGGGATCTTCCCGACCCGGGAATCCAACCGGTGTCCCTTATGTCTCCTCCATCAGCAGGTGGGTTCTTTACCACTAGCTCCACATATTTTTTCACTGATTATAGTTTTCCTTATATCTTTTCTAAAAGGGACATAACAGTGGTACTAATGGAGAGATACTAGATATATAAGATGTGAGGGAAAAAAAAATAAGTCTTTTCCTCTCTGTGTTCTGAGAGGGTACATTACTATACTCTGTAAAGTCTAGAGGGAAAGCTTCAATAAATATTGATAATGCTGATCACGAGCTAAGCATTCTCTGGAATAGCCAATTAACTCTAATATAGTTAGAACAAAACTCAAAGGCTTATTAAAGGCATCCAGCCAGCCCTTTAAAATGACTCTTGTGGGAAGAGGTTACAGGGTAGGTGAGGTTCAAGGACTTGTTAGATCTTTGTGCTCCAAGAGTATGACAAATAGTTCATCTGCCTTCACCTAATGAAAGGTCAAGTTGTGAATTCCATGTGTATTACCGATAATAATCAAAATCTACAGTGTTATACATTTTGATTTTCTTTTATAGCTGCTGAAATTGTGGTAATGCAACAGTTAAAGATGGTCTGTTGTACACATTTTAGGCTCAACTGTCTTTTAGTCATTAAATTCACTGGCATTTTTCATACCATTTTCACAGCTTAGATACTATCATTCTGTTAAGACAACCACTGTCAAACTGTGCTGTTCACAACTCTCTATGGTCTGGTTTTATGCCACCAAACAGTCTTATTTTTAATAGAAACCTACTCCCTCTATGACTGACAAAATGCATCATGATGCCTTCATGTCTATCTCAGAAATTTTGCTTTCTGATGCGTGGAATTCTTCCTTGACTCTCTATGATATAAATCTAATAACTTCTTGACCTTCTTCACAGATTGATACTACATGGATGACCCCAACTATGTAATGAAGAAGGGTGGATACTATGTAGTGGTCAAGGGCCTGGGCTCTGCACGTCTCATTTCTATCAGTTGCTGGTTATGTTTGGCAGGTTAACTAATCAATCTTCAGATTTCTTTGACAAAGTAAAAATAAGAATACATACTTCATAGATGTCTTGAAAAGATTCAATCTGATAGGAAATGTAAAAGAGAAAAACATTATCTTAAGTCTCCGATTTATTGTTACCAAGTGTGTAATTGCATCCAATTATACCAGTCAAATTATTGATTACAAGCAACAGAAACAGATTCTAGTTAATTGATGCAGAACTATATTGGGTTGTTCACATAATCAACAGAATGTATTGACAGCAAGGCTTAAAAATGGAGACTGAAATAAGAAAGGCTGGATAGCAGGAAGCTCAAGCAAAGGTCTGCAGAACAGTCAGGTGAGAAAATCATGGCTGAGCATTGTTGAACCTGAACATTGTAAACTACTGCCATTGGTAAATTCAATCTCTCTCGGACTCTGTCAGAGTATTCATCAGAATATTCATCAGATATTCAGTGTCAGAGTTCTAGGTAGAAGTATTTAGTGAATCTCTGCCGTGCTCCCCAGCCATAGCTGTTCATCACGGGCTCAGGAGAGAAAATATCTCATCCCTTTGCCTCCCACCAAAAAGGAGCATATCCACAAATAGAACAGAGTTCAGATGTTGGAAGTTAAACAGTGTTCTGATACACAGTGATGCCCTTTATTATTCTATGATTATTTTTCACGTGGTCTTCCCTTGTGGCTCAGCTGGTAAAGAATCCACCTGCAATGCGAGAGACCTGAGTTCGATACCTGTGTTGGAAAGATCCCTTGGAGAAGGGAAAGGCTACCCACTCCAGTATTCTGGTGTGGAGAATTACATGGACTGTATAGTCCATGGGGTCACAAAGAGTTGGACACGACTGAGTGACTTGCACTTTCACATTTTCACATTGGTCCATAAATTCTTCAAAGGAAGAGCCCAAGTATATCTCCCAGATCTCATCATATAATAGATTCTCAATAAATACATTTTAACGCATAGTTTAAAGTTTAACAGACTTGTTTTCAGAATTTATTGCTTTTTATGCTCTGTTTAATGAACCAATGAATTGTGAGAATTGTATTGAGTTATCAGACTTATGTAAAGTTGCCATAAGGTGATAACATAATGGTGAGAGAAAACTAGAATATCCTTTTAAGCTAAATAGATCATCTCATTTGATATGAACCCCTGTAAGGTAGAGAGTCAAAATGAGAGGGTTGTGGCTTTTGGGAGCTTTAAATCCTGCATTGTGTGAAGGATTTGCAAGAAAAATCATGATCGAACTCTGCAGGCAACTAAGACTTATTAATATTGTTTAAAAAATTCATGCCATAAAAGTAACATGACTATTATAGTAAACTTTTCAGGTACAGAAAAACAACACAAAAGAAAAAATTTTCCTACTGTTATTCAGCACAATTATATATATTTTTACATTTGTTTATATATGTGTGTGTATGTATATATTTGTATGTTGTCATGTATGAGACAGTGTGTGGTTAGAACCGTGACTTTACAACAAATACCCACATTAAAAACATATAGTTGTTGTTAAAAAACGGTTACAAAAATGTGCTTTTATATAGTAGTGTTTATTAATGTGCTGCATAATTGTTTTCTTAAAAATGAAGATTCTTGTTATCAGAGAAATACTTATTAAAGTAAGAAATATAATAAAAAGAGTGTAAGACATGCAAAATCTCAGCAACCCAGAAATAAGCATTATTGATATCTTGCTGAATGATCTTTAAAAATTTTTCTATATATATATATATGCAAAAATATACATTTTTGAAAAGTAGATTATGCATATTTAAAGATTATGTATTTCATATGATCTGTAATCTACTTTTAAAGCACAACAATTGATTTTAAGAAATATATAACCTTGGACACTTAATTTTTTATTGCCTTTTGTTTTTATAAGCAATACTTCAATGGACAATTTATAGTTTAATCTTCAAGCATATCCTTAATTATTTCCTTAGGACATATTCCCAGAGATATAGTTAACTGATACAAAAGTTATATATATTTTTATGATTTTGGATAATGAATTGCTTTCCAGGATTATATACCAATTTGAAATTATAAAGCAAGAGATGAGTGTGTATTCTCCTGAAACTGAATATTGCTCTAATTTTAAATGAGAGAAAAAATAATGTTGGTTAATTATTTTGGCTTATCACATATTGTAAAATATTCTCATGTGGTTAAACGTTCTAATTACATAGGTTAATTAAAAGACTTGAATGTATTTCATCTTGTGAAACAACATAGTAACATATTACTTAATGTCTGCCTATGTTTATGAATATTTTCTTAGGAAAATTTCCAAGTAGTCGTGTGTCTGGAAAGAGCATCTGTAACCATCCGGCCTCACCCTCATTGTTCTACGCCCCCCTCCCCACCTTCCCCCACACACATGAAGCTGGTTTGTCCCTGACACTTTCCACTTTGCTGATCTGTTTATGACTGGCTCCTCATTCAGATCTCTGTTTAAATACTCTTACTTCAGAGAAGGCGTCTGTGATATGGCTGCTCAAAGGGGACTGTGATAATCATGACTGCCCTTCCCCAGGACCTCTGGTTCTCATCCTGCCAGGCATGCAGTAAGATTGCCTTTCCCTGCCTCCTCAACGTTAGTTGCAGCCGTGTGGACTGCTTTGGTCAATGAAATGTGACAGCAGATGACCTGACTCTCCTGGTGGAAACCTTTAGAAGCACTTGCTACATATCCTTCCCCATGTCACTGCACTGAGTGACATTTTACATTGGAGCCTCCCTCTTGCTGCGTCCCTGAGAGAGGACAGGCAGCTGAGCCCCACCCTGAGCCGTGATGATGTGTATTGTGAGGGGAAATCCTTTTTCCTTTTTTCGTAACGCAGCTCGGACTTTGGGGTTATTTGTGAGTGCAGCAAACCTTGTCTGTCCTGCATACACACATTCCTCCTGGCTTTAGGCAATCTCGGTATTTTCTTGTTTTATAATTGTATAAGGTCATCTCCTTTATTCCCTTATGAATTCTCCTGCTTCACAAAAAATCTAAGATCCCTGAGAAGGATCTTTCTCTAATCTTGTTCATTGTAGTGTCTAATGCATAGTAGGTCTTTAATAAATATTTGTTGAATAAAATTAAAGAAATGGATGAAAGATTTCAGCATGTGCCCATGGAATCTTGACGAAGACAGTGTCTTCCCTTTACAAAACAATTGTTCCCAGATTCCAAGCTAGCCTTTGGCATACTGAAAGAACATGCTAACTTAGAGTTCTGATGTCCAGAGAGAGGTTAAATATTTTCTCACCAAGATGTAAGAACCCTTAACCACTTTCGTTTGGTCTTTTTTCCTCTTTAGCACTAGAAATAGTTTCCTTCTGTGTGTATGGAAAACAAGCATGATTCTAATTATTTTTGAATGTTCTATCATTAGAGATTTTTTAAATAAAAAACACTTCCAGCAAAGCCTGAAGTATATTAAGTGAATAGGCAAGTGTATTTTCCCTGGACATCCAAAGGATAAAATATGGTATTTTATTTATAATGTCTAGACTCTTAAGGTGTACTCTTCCATTTTGAAACTTGATCATTCTTTTAACTGTTATGTTCTAGCTACTTTGTGGTCTGCAGATATGTATCAGTTACAAGGATGCTTTGAGTTAATGATTTCTACAAAGCCTTCAGACAAATGGAATAGATATGTCTGTATTGGATAGTTGGTCAACAGTGTCTCCCAGCAAGAAGTAATAGACTTCTAAGTTATTCCCTCAGCTGTGAGGGGCTCAACACTTGAGCCAGATGACAACATCTCTTCTTTGGTCTTAACATACACTAATTTAGGGTAACTATTTTCAGCTGTATCTGTTGGTATCTTCTCAATCAGCATGTACATTCTCTTGACCAGAAATAGAAAAACAGATGACATTGCTATGTGTTTGTATCTCCCATTGACTCTAAAGCTACTTGCTGTCTTTTCACATGTCGGGCAAACGCAAAGGATGGAGAAAGCTCTACATATGCTGAACTATAAAGTGGCCATTTGTTTGCTTGGTAACTAGAAACATATCAGCATCAATCTGCTCTTGGATGGTCCAAATACTTGGACTTGCTATCTCATGTTCCAGGTTCATGAGAGCTCATTTCTTACAGAAAAACAGGCAGTACCTGGTCCTTCTGTGATTTTTTTTGGTAGTATTCTGGAATTCCTTCCCCTTAACTGAATCCTTTCTTGTCTTTTCAGATATGTTTCACGTTTCTTTTACCCTGTTGCATTTCTAATTTACTTTGGCACTTTGTTTACATGTGTTGTACCATATATCAGGAATTTTCCATATTTGCTTGACTGCTATATGGAAACAGGGTGGCAATTGTGTTAACGTGAGATCATTTTCTCATCATTAAGCTACTTTGGAATCCAACACAGTTTAAGTACTTTCAACAGAATTATATGTCAGACCAGTCTGTATTAATTCATGGTGTTATTTTTCCAGTTCTGATGTGAGGTATAATACGGAGAACTGTATAAGATGTTGAAGTGAAACAGCCCTAGATTTGACCACTGGCACATTTATTGATTATGGGTTTAAGTATGTTATTTAATCTTTGGGGACTCAATTTCCTCATCTGTTAAACTGGAAAAAAATATTTCCTATCTCAAAGAGTTGAGATGGAGATTAAAACAGATACAGAAGTTTAAATCTACGGCCAGGCTCATAGTGAGCAGTAAGAAAATGTAATTATTGTCTTAGTGAGATGACCATTATATCTACTACTGCGGGTGGGAATCCCTTAGAAGAAATGGAGTACCCATCATGGTCAACAACAGAGTCTGAAATGCAGTACTTGGATGCAATCTCAAAAATGATAGAATGATCTCTGTTCATTTCCAAGGCAAACCATTCACGGTAATCCAAGTCTATGCCCCAACCAGTAATGCTGAAGAAGCTGAAGTTGAATGGTTCTATGAAGACCTACAAGACCTTTTAGAACTAACACCCAAAAAAGATGTCCTTTTCATTATAGGGGACTNGAGGGGACAGTATAAATGAGCACAGAACAATGCCTAGGGCCCATGAAAGAAAGAAGGTGTCTGGCGAGCTGCTGGCAGACTAAGTGTCCCCAGGAGTTTATAACAACAAACCCCTCAGTATGGAGTTGTCTCCTTCAAAAGGGTGATCCTTGAACCACTGATGCCACGCTGAATGGCGTCTGGAACTATGATGTGCTACAGGAAGGATTTTTTCTCTTTTAGACTACCACGTTGTTAGAAGGTTTGGAATGAAATGTTGGAAGAAGTGTGTGAGGTTTGGAGTAGGGGCGAGCTCAATTATTCTGAAGGAAGGGAAGGTAAATGAAATTTCTTCTCTGTCTTTGGGAGGTTCTTCAGGAGGATATGAGTCACTGGAAAATTGTCTGACAGGGCCCTTGTTAAAAGGTACTCAGGAATCACAAATTTTCCCTACCAGGTCTTCCTTTTTTAGATCCTCTAATGTATGCCTGGTGTGTAAAGAGAGGGGATTTGCTAAATGTTGACTCTCCTGATGTTATAAATCGGTCAGTCGTGTCATAATGGTGATCCTATTAGCAAGCCTCAAAGTGGCCTTTTTCTACGTTGTCCCAAAGGATTGTCAGGTCTGGCGCTGGCAAGGATAGCTGCTGAGGGAGCATTCTGGCCTAGAACTTTTTTTGCGGCCTGCCACCACCCAGCCTGCTCTTTGTTCCCCTTTGAGCCTGGCCTCATTTGGCTCTTCTCCCTCTGGTATGCCCCTAGCTGGAGTGCCAGCCAAGTTGTTGCCCTTCACACACCCCACCGCAGACTGATAGTCCTTCTCCCTTTGCTGGGCTGCCAGGGAGAGGATTTATATCAGGATTGCTCAACTAAGAAATACCCAGTGCTATAAAATTCCAGTGTTCGCTCTCTGATATGTTTTTGTCCTTTCGTAATGTTGATCCTTAACCTTTGTTGGAGAACCTTCATGGAAGAGTCTACCTTTGAATGATTTGTCTTATGCTGAATATTCTTTGTGTCAAATTCTTTTAATTGCTCAGTCTAACCCGCCTTCACTGTCATTGACCCACTATCAATGAAGACAGGGTTTGCTTAACAATAAGGCATATTCTGTTTTATGTGTATACTCATTCTTACCTAAAGAGAGACGTTTACTAGTGGAGTTCCCTATGGAGGTCTGAGCCAAATCACAACCTGGCCGCTTCTGTAGTCCTTTCTCAATTGTTGGACAAGTGGTAATATTGTATAAAATAACCCACTGAAGAAAAGTGAGTTTTTATTGCTACAAAACTGTTTCTAACCTAAACTTCCTCCCACGTATGCCATCCTTCTGGCCCCTCAATTATGGTAGTAGGTGGCAGTAGGAAAGCAATAGAAATCCTAAAATCACCAACCATGAAATCTTGTCTCTTAAGGCTTATGTTTCTGATACATGGCTCAGCTGGTAAATAATCCACCTGCAATGTGGGAGGACCTGGGTTCGATCCCTGGGTTGGGAAGATCCCCTGGAGAAGGGAAAGGCTACCCACTCTAGTATTCTGGCCTAGAGAATTCCATGGACTCTATAGTCCATGGGGTCACAAAGAGTTGAACACAGCTGAGTGACTTTCACTTTCACTTTTCAGGTTAACAATATTTTACTACAAAAAATGTTTTTATGTCTGGGCCTATAATAGGCAGATGGGAACCTACCACTTCAACAGTTACATAAGTCAGGGATAAATTTTGAGACCTCCTGAAAACTATTAGCCAAAAGATTGAAGATAACTAGTTTTACAAGAATGTTCTCAACCTTAGCTGTGCATTGAAATAACCTGAGGCATTGAAATAACACATTTCTGGGCCCCAACTCCGGAGATTCTGATTATTTAATGTGGAAAGCAGGATTTTTAAAATCTCTTAAGATGGTTGTAGTGTGTAGCCAAGATCTAGAATAATCATTCTAGATTCTTGTTATACAAAGTGTAGTCTGTATATCCACAGCATGGGCATCACCTGGGCATTTGGCAGCAATGCATAAACTCAAGCCCTGCCTCAGATCTACTGAGTTATAATGTGCATTTTCATAAAATTTGTTGGTAGTTCATATGCAGATTAAAGTTTGAGAAACACTGTTCTAGAAGAAATGTGAACTCTTGTAAAGCATCACCTGGGAAGAATACTTTTGCATCAGCAACCAATCTGCCCACTGGCATTCTGGGTTTTCTAAAATATGGCATATAACCTGTATGCCATATATAACCTCTATAACCCTCAACTGAAGATGACATGTCTACATCACTTTAATAAAGATGAATTCTCCTACTTCAGAAAAATGAGGTAAAGTATAGATAGTTCCGGATCTAGCTTTGTTTCTTCCTGGTCTGTCTTATAAGCTTGGATACATTTCTTTGTAGTCTTCCAAGACATATCGGTAAGGAGTAAAGTGCCAAAAGACTAAATAGAATAATGATTTTCTTTTCCCCTCAAAGAAAGGCGATACTACACATGCTAGCATGGCGAGTTTGATGTCAATCCCCAGCAAACTTCTAGAATGGATTATTAAGAAGATGTTTTCTGAGCCCTTGGAAAGGGACTTACTAATCACTAGGAACCAGCATGGGTTCATTAAGAGCAAGTCATGCCAGACTAAGCTCATTTCCTTTTGGATGGGCTTACAAAAGGAGGCTGCAAAAATAATTTACCTGGGCTTTGGCAAGGATCTTGACAAACACTTCCTGTGATGTCTTTTCAGGCAGGTGAAGAAATGGTGTGAGCTAATAGCATGGATGGTTGAATGTTTAACTCGTTAAATGTGTGTTAATTGCTCAGTCGTGTCCGACTCTGTGACCCCATGGACTGTAGGCTGCCAGGCTTCTCTCTCCATAGGATCTCCCAGGCAAGAATACTGGAGTGGGTTGCCATGCCCTCCTTGAGGGGATCTTCCAGAGCCAGGGATCAAACCTGCATCTCCTGTGTCTCTTGCATTGGCAGGCAGATTCTTTGCCATCAGAGCCAGCAGGGAAGTGGTATATAGCTTGGTATACAGCTTCCCTTGTGGCCGAGAAGGTGAAAAATCTGCCTGCAATGCAGGAGATGGGAGTTTGAACTCCAGGTTGGGAAGATTCCCCTGGAGAAGGGAATGGCAACCCACTCCAGTATTTTTGCCTGGAGAACTCCATGGACAGAGGAGCCTGGCAGGCCATAGTTCATGGGGTCACAAAGAGTCAGACACTACTAAGCAACTAACTCGTTAAATGATCACATACAAAATGAATACATTTAATACATTATTGTAAACCCAGGAATACAAGTGCTTTCCAACACTTGAATAAAGGTGAGACATTGACTAAATTGGAGATTAAGACAAAGCTTGTAGGGACATGTGTGTACATTGTACAACAAAAAATAAAAGCCTTCACTGTGGTCACCATCGGGGCTTACACTGACACGGTACTTTTCTGTATTGCAGAGCACTTTCACATGTATTATTTTATTTCATCCTTAACACAAAGCTGCAAAATTAAATAGTGATTATCTCCATTTTACAGACATGAAAACTGAGATTAAAGATTCAGTAATTTTCCAAGGGGACAAATAGTTGTGAAGCTGAACATTAAAAAAAAAAAAACAACAACAACCCACAACCTGTCTCTTATACACATCTGATATATGTTATTAAACTAATAATAGTAAAGAACCTTATATAGTACCATGTACTTGCATGTTGTTATAGGACCCTTGTAAATCATAAGTTTATTTGAAAGAAGAGCGTGTCAGGCAGGGGTGCAGTCAGTTGCCAAGGTCCTAAGGGAAACCATGCCTGGGATGTTCAGTGAGTATCCAGAAGGCCCATGTGGCCAGAGGAGAGTGACTGAAGAAAAGAGAAAAAGGAGGCAAAGGTGAGAGGGGAACCCAGAGGCCAGAGGATGTAGGTCATGATTGGGTCCTTATCTCTGCGTTGGGCAAAATAGGGAGACGTTGCAGGAATGACATAGCGACATTTCTATCGTGTGGAGAGACCACAATCACTCTGGCCACTGGCTTTCAGTCTGTAAGGGAGGCCTGGGTAAATGTTAGGAGATCCGTTAAGTGGCAGAAAAGTAGCTCAGATCTGATCAAACTGTGGGTCTAGTTTAAAGCTAGAGGCTACAGGATTTTCTGCCAGACTGGATATGAAGCTCTGATAGAAAGCAAGAACCAGGACAACTCAGGTTTTTGGCCTGAGTCACTGGGGGATGGAGAAAAAAAAAAAAAAATAAAGGAAAGCTGAAGCAGTTTACAGGGGAAACATCAGAAATTCAAAATATCAGTTAGGTGAAATTTAAAAATTCTGTCAGACATCCGAGAGTGTGGCTATGTCAACATTCAAGATGAATTATTGGAAGCTTATTTGTCTTAGAAGACAAATAAATATAACCCTAAGTAGTAAATCATTACCTGAAGGAAAGAAACCAGTTCAGCAGCTCACTCATTGTGAGTGATTGTTATTCTGTAAAATCAAGTACTGAGTGATTGTTATTCTGTAAAAATTAACAAAGAGAATTCTTCACTTACTTTTCTGATTTACTGTCAATTGTGGGACCAACCGTGCTCTCAGGCACAGAGGGAAATCTTTCCATCACTCGACAGCAGAGTGAATGTACAAACCTGATACTGTGCACATTAGTTCCAAAGGGTTCATACATATGCCTACAAGAAACATAAAAACTGCTTTTTAGAATAAGCACAGATGGAAGAAATGGTCTGTAGTCAGATAGTACAGATTTCCAAGATTACAGAAGACCTAACTACAGATTTCTGATACACATGTTTGGGGCTAAATTAATAACTTTGATTGACAATAAAATAATTGACTCTCTGCCATTTTGCTAGGGGAAGGGAAAGCAATGCCAGTTCACATGTACAGTACAGGTCTTCAGTCTGAATGGGTCATTATTACCTAAGAGATGTATATTCCCATAGATGAATTGGGACTTGTCTGATAGTAAATTTTCATATGCTATTTACAACTTACTGCTAATAGTTTATAACCATCAAGGTAAAATCAAAATACACAAATGACTAGTACTGTACCTAAACTTGTGTTTTATCATTATGAGAACAATGAAGAATCTGGGATTACTGATTCAAATACTCCCCGGCACATTCAACCTGAGAGGAAGGCAGTTTGACCAGTTTGGAAGATGGTTAGAAGGCAGTTGTGTCAACAAGGACAAGGTGGGATGGCTGTGTCTTGGAAGGTTAGATGTCCTATTTCTTAAAGGATTTGGATTTAGTTCAGTGGGCAATGGAAGTCATAGATACTTTTCAGTTGGGGATTGGAGGGTTCATTATTGAATCTTAAGATGATATATTTACACATGAGGAATATTTTGGGAAATGAGCTTCTTAATATGTATGTAATTATAGTGATTTTTATAAGTTATCTAATTATCTTTGTTGAAAAGATAATTTAATATTTAAATATTTAACTACTGTTATATATATCTTTTATTTACAAATGAAACTCAATATCTGTCTCCAGAAACCTAGATCCATATTCTTAGATGTTTATACTTAGATGTTTTATTTCCCTCAAATATATGAAACTAAATTAATAATTTTTCCTACAAACATGTACTCCTTTTCAGCCTGTTTCTCTTTATATGGTGTCTCCTTCCTATACCAAGAAGACTGATGATAACATAAAAATAAGTTTTTTTATCATCACTATTTCCTACCCTATTCATTCAGATAGTAATCTTTAAAAAAATTATTTTCCTTAAATAGTCAAATATTTGAGTATTGTCTGTCTCCATTCTAGCTCTTTACTATAGATTTTACCACATTACATGCAGAGAACTTCCACAGCCTTTCCTGAAATAGTCTAACTGCTCTGGCCAACGAATCTTTATGCCCATGGTTATAACAGAATAGTGTCATGGAAGGAACACAGATCTGGAAAGCCAGGTAAAATCCTAATCTATTTACTGGGTATGTGAGCTTGGCACATTTCTTAACGTGTCTGATTCTTAGCTTCTTTGTGTGTTAAGACATAATGCTTCATTCATAGGATTATTATGAGAATTAAAGAAGACAATGTGTAAGAGCATCCCTTGCGTCTTGACGGACCCTCATGGAATGGTAGCTGCAGGTAATTTCATCCTTTTCCCTCCAGGTTCCAGATGACTCCCTTTGTCTATAATATTAAACATAAATTCTCCTCCAGTTTTCACTGGTAATTCTCCTCCTTGTGTACATCAGCGCATTATACTTTTTGTCCCCTTGTGGTTAGCAAGCTGTCTCACTTTTGAGACATGGCATTTTGGATAAGACTCCCCCAATAGTCCCTTCATCTGGCATGTGAGTGGCTAAAGAGCCCTCTTATTGGAATGGTGGAGCCACAAGACCAAAGCAGACCAGGTGGCTGAGTCAGAGGAGAGTTTCCCTGGAGTGTCTCCTGCATCTACAGTGCATTTGATGTGAGCAGGATATAAACTTGTCATGTTAAACCACTGGTTAACATATTTAGTATTAACGCTGGTTAACATGGTTCAGGAGTCATCGTTACCACAGTATAGCTTTATCTAGCTTAGTAAAACCCTGGAATCTTTCTGTTTTCTGGCCTCACTGTAGCTATCTAATCTTATTTATTAATTCCTCTTGGACTTTGTGCAATTTCTCTATTTGCAAGTTATCTCATTGGTTTATACCTTTGTATGTTTGCACATTTTTCTCTTTTCTCCCTCATATCCATGTAGAATACATATCACCCATGTCTCAGAGTCCTGCCCTCTAGACATCACACTTACGGACCAATGTATGCCCTTCAGTGTAAATGCTAAATGCATGAGGGTTCTAGTTGCTCTGTGTCCTAAGCCTTGAGAGTTCCATCTGAGCAGCCTGTGTCTTCCGCCTGTTTTGCCAGCCCCAGGAGCTGGTTTCCCTGTCCCAAATGTCCCTTCCTTCTAGTTTAGACTCAAATACCATAGGGCTTATCTCTTGAAAGCATTCCTCTGATCATGGGTCTTCCCAGTTCAGAACTTACTCCTGACAGTCCTTTTAGGGAAAGGCCTAAGGAATACATTTAGATTTTAACTTGACAGTTGAGAACTTGAAGGCCAACCCCAGGTTCTCCTTGTACTCTTCTATGTAAGCATAACGTGAACTCTCTTGTTTCATGATTTTGTCTATGCCGTTGACTAGGCTGGAATGCACTAATTTCAGCCTGTGTTTCCAAAATACACTAACCAGGATGGAAAAGATTGACAAATGAGATTATATTAAGATTAAAACTGTCTCTTCACCAAAAGATCCCATTAAGAAAATGAAGAGCCAACTCTTAGACCCTGAAAACACATCTGTAATATAAAAGGGTGTATTTTTACTCTCTGTAAAAAACCCCTACAAATAAATAAGAAAAAGTACAACTCAAAAAAATTTAGGCAAAATACCTGAACAGCCATCTCAGAAAGGAAAGACTCCAAATGACCTATAAATATATCAAGAAAAATGCTCAACTTTACTAGCAATCAGGGAAACACAAATGAAAACCACAATGAGAAACCACTACATACTCACCAGATTGTTTATAATTTTAAAATCTGACACCACTAAATATCAATAAGGAGGTGTACCCATGGAAGAACTTGCCCAGCAGGTAAAAAAGAACATTATTAAAGCCTCTTAGTATAAAATTAGCATTATCTTGTAAGGTTAAATATGCACATAATTGATGACCCAGCAATTGAATACTTAAAGGTGATTATGTGGGCCAGGATTCAAACACAAAAATGTTCAAAGTAGTATTGTTCCTAATAGCCCAAAATCTGGAAACAACTCAAAAACACATCAAAGAAAGAGTAAATCAATAAATGATATATTTATTTGATGGAATACAGCGCTGAAAGTAAATGAAGTTCCATGGGTGAATAATAAAACCACAGCATTGAGCAGCAGAGGTCACAAAGAGAAGAATGCATACTGGCAGTTTCCAATTTTAAAAAATCCCAAACCAGTCAAAAATGAAAATATATTGTTTAGAGCAAAAAAAAAAAAAAAAAAAAAATATATATATATATATGCTTAGTTGCTCAGTTGTGTCCAACTCTTGGCAACCCTTTGGACTGTAGCACACCAAACTCCACTGTCCGTGGGATTTTTGAGGCAAAAATACTTGAATGGGTTGTCTTCCTTGTGTCTCCTGCATTGCCAGCAGATTCTTCACCTGCTGAGCCATTGGGGAAGCCCTCATTAATATATATATATACTGCTACTGCTAAGTCACTTCAGTCGTGTCCGACTCTGTGTGACCCCATAGACGGCAGCCCCCCACCAAGCTCCCGTCCCTGGGATTCTCCAGGCAAGAGCACTGGAGTGGGTTGCCATTTCCTTCTCCAGTGCATGAAAGTGAAAAGTGAAAGTGAAGTCGCTCAGTCATGTCTAACCCTTAGCGATCCCATGGACTGCAGCCTACCAGGCTCCTCCATCCATGGGATTTTCCAGGCAAGAGTACTGGAGTCGGGTGCCATTGCCTTCTCCCTTCTGAGCATTAAGAGCCATTATCTGTTCAAATCAATTAGGCATTGACTTATGACCTCATGTCAATGGTTATCTTGAAGAAGTAGGTACCTATTTTTCAGTGGTTCACACAGTGTTTTATTATAGATCATCTCTCCATTCAGCCCATAAACCGCATTGCAGTGTTTTACAGAGACACAGTATTGAATTTTTTTGTTCACAATGGTAAGAGATCTTTGTGTTGTGCTCAGTTGCTTTAGCTGTGACTGACTCTTTGCTATAAAAAGACAAATAAAACTATAAAAATAGAGGAAACAATTGTGTATCTAACAGCAAACCATTGTTTTTTTTAAAGAATGAAGAGATGAGTCACCAACTGACTTTGTGACCAAAAATCATAGAGGAAATTCAGAAACAGAAGCTGAATTGAGAGAACTGAAACAACCGTCAAAGACATAAAGAAATACATGTATGTTTTGCATAGACAAGGATGTTTTTATTCAGTTGTCTCAGTTTTTGCCATTTTCTTTTGAAAATCTGTTTGGACAAAAATAATGTATTCAAATTTAGGTGGTAATTATTATAGATGATTGGTAAGTAATTTGAGCAGTTATGAAATCATAATCTCTCAACAGATAGAAACTTTGAAGGTTTTTATTCCTATGTTTTTTAGTTGCTAAGTCATGTGCTACTCTTTTGCAACCCCATGGACTGTAGCCCGCCAGGCTCCTCTCTCCATAGGATTTCCCAGGCAAGAAGACTGTAGTGGGTTTGCCATTTCCTTTTCCTTATTATTCCTGATACCCAAGCATTAAATATGCCTGAATCAGTTTATAAAGTATCTGCTGAGTAGTCATCTAGGCATATTCTTGACTCTCTCTAGGAGCTACTAATATGTATTAAGATTGATATCTTAGAACTGTCTGCTGTTGCAATATTAGTTTCAAAGACTGTCATTGTATTTCCACACATGGGGCTACTTTATATTGAAAGATTATTTTAGAATACCTCATGAATGATAGAATCTTTGTTTCTTTTACATCATAATATATACATCTGATTCTCCAACATTTGATTTACTGTTATGACACTTCTAAGAAATAATACTTTCTGAGGGTGAGATTACAAGCTTATATTTCATATAGTAGCTTATATTTCAAGTAGTAGATTTTATGTGGCAAAGCTCTGTCTATATAAGGGCTGAAAGAAACAGGGCCTCTCCATCTGATTGTCATTGGACAATCCTATTTCACCTGAAATGATTGAATACAGTTCGATCAGGTCACGTAAACTTATTTGACAGTTGCCTCCTCACACATGAGGACCCTTTTTTATTCAAGGCTGAAATGAAGTTTCCTAGAGACAAAAAAAAGTAAAGCATTATAGATCAAAAGTAAACTGCTGTCTAATACCACACGGAACACAGAGCTGCTTTAAATTACTTCCTCTTTCTGTTTTTTCTTCGTTAGAGAGTGCCTCTATAAAGTTGGAATTTGCTATCCCAGAAAACATGTTACAACCTCAGGTGTTTTGCCACAGGAAAAAGAGCAATATTTGCTCACATAAAATCAACTGCCATTCCGTTTATAGATAAGTACTTGAAATGCATACACGTTACATGGTTTCTTATCTAGAATGACTAAAAGCAAGACAGAACTAGACAATTTTACTAGATTTGTACAAATGTGTGGCAGAAAAGTAACTGTGAATGCTTTATGTGCTTTCAAATTCTGCATCTGACACCCTAGTTCTGGCTCTACCAGTGGGGTCTGTGTTTTAAGGCATGAAGGTCATCCCTGCATTCGCTGCACTGTGTTTCCCTTAGCTGGGCAAGGAAAGGGCAACCCGCTCCAGTATTATGCCTGAAAAATCCCCATGGACAGAGGAGCCTGGAAGGCTACAGTCCATGTGGTTGTAAGGATTCGGACACAACTGAGCAACTAAGCGTGCATGCATACAGTGGTGCTGCATCTTCAGCTTTTCTTTGAGCTCACAGCCAGAAGATAAGTGGCTTCTTGGTTAAGCCTCTTACGATTTGTGCATTCCTTGCTTCAATGCCTTTCCTTGGTGAGAAATATGATTTTACATGTTTGTATTTAAAAATTTTTATTTGGTCGTATCAGGTCTTAGTTGTGGCATGTGGGATCTTACTTGTGGCGCTGTGGTGTGTGAGCTTCTCTCTAGTTGTGGCACTCGGGCTTAGTTATGGTGCAGGGATTTAGATGCCCTGTGGCATGTGGAATCTTGGCCCTCTGACCAGGGATGGAACCCACGTCCCCTGCATGAGAAGGCAGATTCTTAGCCACTGGACCACCTGTGCTGTGCTTAGATGCTCAGCTGTGTCAGACTCTGCAACCTCATGGACTGTAGCCCACTAGGCTCCTCTGTCCACGGGATTCTCCAGGCAAGAATACTGGAGTGGGTTGCCATGCCCTCCTCCAGGGGATCTTCCCAACCCAGGGATCAAACCCAGGTCTCCTGCATTGCAGGAGGATTCTTTACTGTCTGAGCCACCAGGGAAGCCCCCAAATACTGGAGTGGGTAGCCTATCCCTTCTCCAGTGGATCTTCTCAATCCAGGAATCCAACCTGGGTTCCTGAATTGCAGGTGGATTCTTTACCAGCTGAGCTACCTGGNCTTCCCAACCCAGGGATCAAACCCAGGTCTCCTGCATTGCAGGAGGATTCTTTACTGTCTGAGCCACCAGGGAAGCCCCCAAATACTGGAGTGGGTAGCCTATCCCTTCTCCAGTGGATCTTCTCAATCCAGGAATCCAACCTGGGTTCCTGAATTGCAGGTGGATTCTTTACCAGCTGAGCTACCTGGGAAGCCCCCCTAGACCACCAGTGGTTAAGAATATTTGTATTTTTGACTTCGTATTTTTTGTCTTTTGGCTGTGACTTCCCTTTTGTTTAATAGAGCTGTGTATTCTATAGCATACTCTTTTCTTTTATTTTTAATTTATTAATGTTATATTGAACATACATGTAAGTGGAATGAATTCTTGTTATTATGTCCACAAAAGAAGACTGCTCTTTTTGAAGAGGCTGTTTGACAGCTTCCCGGCGAGATAGCTTTTTTTTTTTTAAGGTAAAATGAAAACTTTTATTTTAAATTGTAACAAGGTATTAGATTGTGTATGTTTACACAAAAAGGTATATCATACATATACTTACATATTATATATCTATATACTATATGTCTATGTGCATACTTGTATATAATATATACATAAGTTACATGCATTTATTTATTTTAAATTAATTAATTAATTTTAATTGGAAGATAGTTACTTTACAATATTGTAATGATTTTGACAAACATCAGTGTGAATCGGCCATAGTATAACAAGTGTCCCTACCAT
>SJYX01016522.1:13437-24177 GCA_006410675.1 Oreotragus oreotragus | reverse complement strand
CAATATTGTAAAGTAATTAGCCTCCAATTAAAATAAATAAATTTAAATTTTAAAAAAATTAAAAAAAAGAAAAGTATTTGGCTTCAGTTCCTGAGCTCTGTGCTATTGTGGAAATAAGTTTTATTATTGTGGTAAATCAGTGGACCAATGATTTTTCAGATAAAATGGTAAGCCATTAGAAAGTAAACTTGATTTTTAAAAATAATGTATTTCCATTATTTGGAAGGAAAGTGTGAGATTCTGAACTACGGAAAATTGATAAACTCATAATTGATGGTATAACATATGCTATAAGGTAGGTAGTTACCAGTACATGTTACTATATGTGTGCATATATGGATTTTATGCAAATATTTTTATCAAGCCTGCTGATTATATTCATAGGTGTCACCGTAGGAACGCAAAATTAGTCATCTCCCTTATCCGTGCATTGGAGACTATTTGTCACAATGGTGGCCCTTTCTTAAGATCCCTCAGGGCAGCCCAAGAGAAGTGAAGAATCAGTGCTTTGGTACTCCAGCGCACAAGGCTGGGCAGGCTGTGGTGTCCTCAGTATGTGCTTAGCATGCGTGCTGCACCTCGGTGGATGACTTGAGAAAAGCTTGGAGGATTCATCCTTAATGTTACTTCAACCATCATGTGATCTTTTAATTTAAAGTGATGTGACAGTTTATCATGAGTGTGTGTGTGCTTGGTCACGTCTGATTCTTCACGATCCCATAGACTGCAGCCCGCCAGGCTCCTCTGTCCATGGAATTCTCCAGGCAAAAATACTGCAGTGGATTGCCATTTTCTTCTCCAGGAGATCTTCCCAACCTAGGGACTGAACCCACGTCTTCTGTATCTCCTGCATTGGCAGGCAGATTCTGTACCACTCAGCCACCTGCGAAGCCCAAGATTTATCATAGAAGGGCTTAGCCACATCTGCCCTTTGTGCATTATTCCTGGGTTGTTTCTACACCTGTGTGTGGTGGTGGTGGTGGTGGTGGTGGTGGTGGTGTGTGTGTGTGTGGGTGTGTGTGTGTGTGTGTGTATGCATAGGCAGTAGTGATGCTCTCAGTAGACCTTTTGGTGGTGTATGACAAACTAGAGTTAGAAGATAAGTCCTTTTAGGACTTCCTCTCAGTTTTAGGAAGGAACGCTCCTGTTCATGTAAGCTTAAGCATTTACAAACTGGAGTTTGTTTTTTCTTAACAAATCAGTTGACAGTTTGAGTTCGTAGTTCTAAGATTGTTTTGTGGGACAGGGTATGTCAAAAGTTTCAGAAAAATTTTAAGACTATCATCAGTCCCACACTCTCACTGGCTCTCCAATTAAGTGTGGCTTTGCTTCCAGTCCTGAAAACTACCAAAAATATTTAGGTTCTGGCATTTTCGGATACACTTGCGCACACATACACCCACAAATAAGATCTTTGGGTGCATCTGTTCTTAAGCATTCTAACTATGGGACAGATTTATTATGGGAATAGAGAGGATGATTCATGCTTGAATCATAATAGATGGCTAAAATGAGGAACTATGAAATCTCTTTTGTTTGGTCCGCTTCAAGGAGAAAATGATTAGCCTTCAAAATCGTAGGCATTTTGTCATGTGAAAGTGATCAAGGCAGTGGAAGCCGCTAATTCAGTTTTCTAATGATAAATACTCTCAAACAGGGAGTTGTGTCCCCAGGTAATTATCTTCCCACGGTTGCCTGGGGAGAGGAGTTACGTCCAAACCTCCACGTGCCTGTAGTGCATTGGGCTTGCACGTTCTCCCGGCTGCCCATCTGGCTTTTTTCGCTCAGTGCACCGCTGGACGCTTCCAGCGACTCTCACAATAAACTTTCTGATGGCTCATCACAAAGGGTGAAGCAGCAAATGGAGTAGGGCACTCTGGAGCTGAGAGGAGTGGATTTCCTTTGGTTTGGCTTAGTCAAAACATCACATGCCCTTCAAAATTTCACCCTCATCATATCAGACTTCTCCCAGCAAAACATGTGGAGGGTTTCTTTTTTAAAAAACTTTATTGGAGTAGATTTACAATGTGGTGTTTGTTTCAGATGTACAACAAAGTGATTCAATTATGCATATACATATATTCATTCTTTTTCAGATTCTTTCCCATATAGATCATTACAGAATATTGAATAGAATTCCCTGTGCGTAGGTCCTTGTTGTTTATCTATTTTATATGTCATGGTGCGTGTCTGTCACACACATTTATTTTATGTGCAGTGGTCTGTCTAATTTCTCTCTCCCCCTGATGTTTCCCCTTTGGTAACCATAAGGTTATTTTCAAAATCTGTGAGTTAGTTTCTGTTTGTGAAATAAGTTCGTTTGTATTAGTTTTTAAATTAGATTACACATATGAGTGACATCATAATATTTGTCTTTCTCTGACTTCATTCAGTATGATAATCTCTAGGTCCATCCATGTTGCTGCAAATGACATGATTTTGTTCTTTTTATGGCTGAGTATTATTCCTTGATATATATGTACCACATCTTTTTTTTTTTTTTTATCCATTCCTCTCAATAGACATTTAGGTTGCTATTGTAATGTCTTGGTTATTGTGAATAGTGTTGCAGCTAATATCTGGGTGCATGCATCTCTACAAATTAGGGTTTTCTCCAGATATATGCCCAGAAGGATTTCTTAGGACCATTTTAATATATAGTTTAATTTGCTTGAAGTTAACTACTCAGGGAACACACTTAAAAGGATATGGGAATAGTTATATAACTCAGGCCATATAGAGACTCACAGATTTTCATGGGACAGTTAGGAGTCAAATCATGCAAACACATTGAACTTATGTTTTGCTTTCAAAGCAGTTTAATTATACCAACAAATCTAGACAGTGTATTAAAAAGCAGAGGCATTACTTTGCCGACAAGGTCCATATAGTAAAACCTATGGTTTTTCCAGTAGTTGTGTATGGACGTGAGAGTTGGACCATAAAACAGGCTGAGCACCAAGGAATTGATGCTTTTGAACTATGGTGTTGGAGAAAACTCTTGAGGGTCCCTTGGACTGCAAGGAGATCCAACCAGTCTCTCCTAAGGATATTACCCTGACTATTCATAGGAAGGACTGATGCTGAAGCTGAAGCTTTGGCTACCTGATGCGAAGAGCTGACTTATTAGAAGACCCGGATGCTGGGGAAGATTGAGGGCAAGAGGAGAAGAGGACAACAGGGGATGAGGTGGTTGGATGGCCTCGCTGACTCAGTGGACACGAGTTTGAGCTGGTGAAGGACAGGGGAGCCGTGGTGTGTCAGAGCTGGACGCCACTTAGCGACCAGACATTTACACTGAAACTGCATTGCCAAATCCATAACCTACTGTTGCATATAGTGAACTCTATCTACCAGAAGTCACCAAAGAGAGTCATCAGGAGTGATCACACTCTAGTAGCACCTAATCGTACTCTGGAAATTGTATCATTACTGTGAATGGGATAGAAAGTATTGAGAATTTGTCTGTAAGAAAGAACTCGCTATAATAAAAACATTCATTTGCAATGCACTGTGGACAGTGACTTATTCACTCCATGAATCATTTACTGAGTGCCTACTGCCTACTACAGAAGGGGCAAACTGCCCCTCAGCAGCCTTCCATCTCTGTGCCCAGACAGAAGGCAGAGTGGAGAAATGCTGGCCAATACAGAAGCGCTCAAGCATCTAACACAAACTTGCCCCCTGGACAAGATGAAGCAGGTGTGTTCATGGAGAGATGAGATCATGGGTCATGGGAAACACAGTTCGAGTCAGGGGAACTCAGGGGAAATTCCTNTTCATTTGCAATGCACTGTGGACAGTGACTTATTCACTCCATGAATCATTTACTGAGTGCCTACTGCCTACTACAGAAGGGGCAAACTGCCCCTCAGCAGCCTTCCATCTCTGTGCCCAGACAGAAGGCAGAGTGGAGAAATGCTGGCCAATACAGAAGCGCTCAAGCATCTAACACAAACTTGCCCCCTGGACAAGATGAAGCAGGTGTGTTCATGGAGAGATGAGATCATGGGTCATGGGAAACACAGTTCGAGTCAGGGGAACTCAGGGGAAATTCCTGAATTCCACTTGGGATGCAGTCTCTAAATCCCTGCCCAGCATTCACCCACACAGGTCCCACAGTTTGTGAAAGAGTTTGTGTTGGGCCAAGGGAAACAAGCATGTTACTGTCATTTTTCATTTATTACGAATATTTATTCTGCACCCACTACATTTTAGGTCCTGCTTTGTGTCCTGGAGATATAAAAGCAACCATAAATTTCTCCTGGAGCTTCCATTCTAGAGNAATAAACTTTCTGATGGCTCATCACAAAGGGTGAAGCAGCAAATGGAGTAGGGCACTCTGGAGCTGAGAGGAGTGGATTTCCTTTGGTTTGGCTTAGTCAAAACATCACATGCCCTTCAAAATTTCACCCTCATCATATCAGACTTCTCCCAGCAAAGCATGTGGAGGGTTTCTTTTTAAAAAAACTTTATTGGAGTAGATTTACAATGTGGTGTTTGTTTCAGATGTACAACAAAGTGATTCAGTTATGCATATACATATATTCATTCTTTTTCAGATTCTTTCCCATATAGATCATTACAGAATATTGAATAGAATTCCCTGTGCGTAGGTCCTTGTTGTTTATCTATTTTATATGTCATGGTGCGTGAATGTCACACACATTTATTTTATGTGCAGTGGTCTGTCTAATTTCTCTCTCCCCCTGATGTTTCCCCTTTGGTAACCATAAGGTTATTTTCAAAATCTGTGAGTTAGTTTCTGTTTGTGAAATAAGTTCGTTTGTATTAGTTTTTAAAATTAGATTACACATATGAGTGATATCATAATATTTGTCTTTCTCTGACTTACTTCATTCAGTATGATAATCTCTAGGTCCATCCATGTTGCTGCAAATGACATGATTTTGTTCTTTTTATGGCTGAGTATTATTCCTTGATATATATGTACCACATCTTTTTTTTAATTTTTATCCATTCCTCTCAATAGACATTTAGGTTGCTATTGTAATGTCTTGGTTATTGTGAATAGTGTTGCAGTGAATATCTGGGTGCATGCATCTCTACAAATTAGGGTTTTCTCCAGATATATGCCCAGAAGGATTTCTTAGGACCATTTTAATATATAGTTTAATTTGCTTGAAGTTAACTACTCAGGGAACACACTTAAAAGGATATGGGAATAGTTATATAACTCAGGCCATATAGAGACTCACAGATTTTCATGGGACAGTTAGGAGTCAAATCATGCAAACACATTGAACTTATGTTTTGCTTTCAAAGCAGTTTAATTATACCAACAAATCTAGACAGTGTATTAAAAAGCAGAGGCATTACTTTGCCGACAAGGTCCATATAGTAAAACCTATGGTTTTTCCAGTAGTTGTGTATGGACGTGAGAGTTGGACCATAAAACAGGCTGAGCACCAAGGAATTGATGCTTTTGAACTATGGTGTTGGAGAAAACTCTTGAGGGTCCCTTGGACTGCAAGGAGATCCAACCAGTCTCTCCTAAGGATATTACCCTGACTATTCATAGGAAGGACTGATGCTGAAGCTGAAGCTTTGGCTACCTGATGCGAAGAGCTGACTTATTAGAAGACCCGGATGCTGGGGAAGATTGAGGGCAAGAGGAGAAGAGGACAACAGGGGATGAGGTGGTTGGATGGCCTCGCTGACTCAGTGGACACGAGTTTGAGCTGGTGAAGGACAGGGGAGCCGTGGTGTGTCAGAGCTGGACGTCACTTAGCGACCGGACATTTACACTGAAACTGCATTGCCAAATCCATAACCTACTGTTGCATATAGTGAACTCTATCTACCAGAAGTCACCAAAGAGAGTCATCAGGAGTGATCACACTCTAGTAGCACCTAATCGTACTCTGGAAATTGTATCATTACTGTGAATGGGATAGAAAGTATTGAGAATTTGTCTGTAAGAAAGAACTCGCTATAATAAAAACATTCATTTGCAATGCACTGTGGACAGTGACTTATTCACTCCATGAATCATTTACTGAGTGCCTACTGCCTAGTTCAGAAGGCGCAAACTGCCCCTCAGCAGCCTTCCATCTCTGTGCCCAGACAGGAGGCAGAGGGGAGAAATGCTGGCCAATACAGAAGCTCTCAAGCATCTAACACAAACTTGCCCCCTGGACAAGATGGAGCAGGTGTGTTCATGGAGAGATGAGATCATGGGTCATGGGAAATACAGTTCGAGTCAGGGGAACTCAGGGGAAATTCCTGAATTCCACTTAGGATGCAGTCTCTAAATCCCTGCCCGGCATTCACCCACACAGGTCCCACAGTTTGTAAAAGGAGAGTTTGTGTTGGGCCAAGGGAAACAAGCATGTTACTGTCATTTTTCATTTATTACAAATATTTATTCTGCACCCACTACATTCTAGGTCCTGCTTTGTGTCCTGGAGATATAAAAGCAACCATAAATTTCTCCTGGAGCTTCCATTCTAGAGCCCAGGCTTCTAAGGACTTCACATGACTTAATCCACTTAGTGAAGTGAAGTCGCTCAGTCATATCCGACTCTTTGCGACCCCATGGACTGTAGCCTACCAGGCTCCTCCGTCCATGGGATTTTCCAGGCAAGAATGCTGGAGTGGATTGCCATTTCCTTCTCCAGGGGATCTTCCCGACCGAGGAATTGAACCTGGGTCTCCCACATTGCAGGCAGACGCTTTACCGTCTGAGCCACCAGGGAAGCACTTAATTCCCACAAAAATCTATGTGGAAGGTGCTGTTGTATCCATTTTACAGATAAGGAAACTGAGGACCTGAGAATTTACATAATTTGAAGAAGTAGAATAGATGCTCATTCAATGACTTCCTGTCCATTTAGCTGTCCTGTCTGTGGATTCTTGAAATGGGAATGTATGTTTGGAAGAAAGGTAGATTGGAAATTGGGAAGGGTGGAAAATAGTTAGCATTGCTTGCTGAGGGTGACAAGCATTGGGAGTACTATACTGTATTCAGTTTATTTAATATTGTCTAATATTTATCTAATATCTAATGTTATCTAATATTGCCCTGTAACATTCTATTTTATGAGGTTAAACTGTTTGCTAAGGATCCCCACCAGTTAAGTGGAAGGCTAAGGAATTGTCAGATTCCAAGGGCTCATGAATTTTCCTCTTATACCAACACCACCTTAAAAGAGAAAAACAAACCCAGAAAACAAGCATGAGAAAACCCAATTTTCAAGTGTCCTTCAAAATTCTTGGATGATTTTTTTAGGGGTTGTTCATTCTATTATTTTGAATTGAAATCATAGTCACTGAGCAACGTAAACCTAGAATCAGATTTAGTGAATGGAATGAATAGGTGCTTCTGCTCATAAAAAGAAGTTCTCATGATGTGTCCAGCACGCGTTTTGGCAGGGATTCTCACATCCTTTTTTATTTTTTAAGAAAGAAGAAAAACTGTGTGGCAATATCATTTGAAAAATTTCACATCCTATTTCACAGAAAGTTATTGTCTTTGAGAATACAAAACATAAGTTCAAAAAAATTTAAATTGACTAATCGTGTGACAGACAATTTGCTTTTGTGTTTTGACTTGCTCCCCATGCATGACCAGCGCCCAGTCACAGAGGCCATCACTGGAGTGGTGTGACCTATCTGTCCTTGCCCCTACTTGGTGATGTGATACCTCAGCCATCTGGACAGGGTCCCTCGGTTTTTCTGGGAACTCCCCCGCCCCCGGGTTGCCAGACACATGCTGAAGAGCAAGTCTGCTCCCAACCCCCACCCAGTACCTTGCATGTGTGTCTGTCCACCAGAACCTGCCAACCTCCATGACAGCTAAGATGCTGGAGCCCTGGGAATTCTGTAGCTGCTCAGGCTTCCGCTTGAAGCTGGACGAGCTTCTCTGACGGCTGTTACGGTAGTGCCGCCCCCTTCCAGGGTCTTCACTAAGATGTGAGTCAGGATGCTATTGACTGTTTTCTTTCCACACACCCACGATGAGAGCGCCGTGGACCTAGAGCAACAGACCAACCCAGGGAAGAGGCATCTTGTACGGTCACGTTCACCTCTCATCACTGGTGGCCGAAGCTTCTTGTTAAACTCATCATTCCGGGCTACCTTTTCCGTCAGGATGACGACTCTCCTGGGAGTTGCCTAGCCCCACTGCAAAAAGGCTTCTGGAGGGACCACCTTCCCAGTCTCCTGAATATGCTCAAGCCAGTCTAATGAACTCTCAGACTCAAATCAGAATGCCCATCGCACTATGTAATGCTTAGTAGAAGTGAGANCCGAAGCTTCTTGTTAAACTCATCATTCCGGGCTACCTTTTCCGTCAGGATGACGACTCTCCTGGGAGTTGCCTAGCCCCACTGCAAAAAGGCTTCTGGAGGGACCACCTTCCCAGTCTCCTGAATATGCTCAAGCCAGTCTAATGAACTCTCAGACTCAAATCAGAATGCCCATCGCACTATGTAATGCTTAGTAGAAGTGAGATCATTGTCATGTTCCATCTTTACAACAACTCCATCAGGAAAGAATATTATTTCTGTGAGTGAGTTAAGGCTTAATGTGATGAAGTAACTTGTCTAAGGACATGGACAGTGACCAAGATGGAACATCCATCTTTTAAAAGAGAAAGAATTTGAAGATGTTTCCCTTTTCTTTTTAGGGACCAATTAAAAATAGATTTGTACAATAGGGTTATTGAATATCAGAAGCATTTATATCTCAATGAATGAATGATTCATAGCACATTACTTTTAAAAGACAAAGCAAGGAAAATAGAATGCCTGCCTCCAGTGACACATTGTATATGATACTGAGGATATTGCTGTGCTCACATAGGCGTGCACCTGACATGGGGTAAGTCAGACAGCTGTTCTTTGTGGGTGGCTGAAGACTGCAGAACATGAACCACTTATTCAAATAAACCTGTCGGCTGATTCTCTGAATCTGTGCGAGGTGATAAGCTGAGAGCTGTCTTGAGAAGTTTTCTTTTCCTAGTGCTTATCCGCCCCCTCCATAATAAGCTGTTTGAGTACCTGAAATGGTTCGAGTATGGTAGAGACTGTAGTAAAAACTCCTGCTGAAATGAGGGCAGGATCATAAACTTGATCTCACAAATGAGAAATAACATGTTATGGGTTAGAGATATGCAATAATCTATGTAAATGGGGTTCAACACACGTATAATAAACGTATGATCTGGATTTAGTAGCAAAACTGCAAGTCCACCTTGTCTTGCCCTTACTGCCCCTACCATCTGGGCTACTTTGCCACATGGACAGGATTACTGAGGCTTCTCTGTGGAACATTTTCATCTTCCCTGCTTACCTGTTTCCAGAAATTTTATACATGACAATTCTACTTCATAGAGCATGCCTGTACTAAATCATCCTACTAGAAGTCTTCTGTTGGAAGCGAAGAGATTTTTGTATGAAGTTCATCAAAATATCATTTACTCACATTTCTAGTGTTAGCATTTGTGTACACCACCTTAGAGATGGTGGTGTATATTATATTCTGGTATATATTACACATCCTCAAATGTTGTATGAACTCTGGGATCTTCTTCCATAACAGGTACAACGATGAAAATTAAAACAATATTTATAGGCAACTTTGAAATTTTAAAATGTTCACATGCATTTTCATATTAATTAATACATATTAATCCATGATGTTTAGTATATCATGTTAGTCATTATGAACTTCTTGCTGTATGTTTTATCATCCACACAAATGGTATGGACCTAACAGAAGCAGAAGATATTAAGAGGAGATGGCAAGAATACACAGAAGAACTGTGCAAAAAAGAGCTTCACGACCGAGACAATCACGATGGTGTGATCACTCACCTAGAGCCAGACATCCTGTGATGTGAAGTCAAGCAGGCCTTAGAAAGCATCACTACGAGCAAAGCTAGTGGAGGAGATGGAATTCCAGTTGAGCTATTTCAAATCCTGAAAGATGATGCTGTGAAAGTGCTGCACTCAGTATGCCAGCTAATTTGGAAAACTCAGCAGTGGCCACAGGACTGAAAAAGGTCAGTTTTCATTCCAGTCCCAAAGAAAGGCAATGCCAAAGAATGCTCAGACTACCACACAATTGCACTCATCTCTCATGCTAGTAAAGTCATGCTCAAAATTCTCCAAGCCAGGCTTCAGCAATATGTGAACCGTGAACTTCCAGATGTTCAAGCTGGTTTTAGAAAAGGCAGATGAACCAGAGATCAAATTGCCAACATCTACAGAAAAACATCTATTTCTGCTTTATTGACTATGCCAAAGCCTTTGACTGTGTGGATCACAATAAATTGTGGAAAATTCTGAAAGAGATGAGAATACCAGACCACCTGACCTTACTCTTGAGAAACCTATATGCAGGTCAAGAAGCAACAGTTAGAACTCGACATGGAACAACAGACTGGTTCCAAATAGGAAAAGGAGTATGTCAAGGCTGTATATTGTCACCCTGCTTATTTAACTTCTATGCAGAGTCCACCATGAGAAATGCTGGGCTAGAGGAAGCACAATCTGGAATCAAGATTGCCGGGAGAAATATCAATAACCTCATATATGCAGATGACACCACCCTTATGGCAGAAAGGGAAGAGGAGTTAAAAAGCCTCTTGATGATAATGAAAGAGGAGAGTGAAAAAGTGGGGTTAAAGCTCAACATTCAGAAAACGAAGATCATGGCATCTGGTCCCATCACTTCATGGGAAATAGATGGGGAAACAGTGGAAACAGTGTCAGA
>SJYX01016522.1:0-11426 GCA_006410675.1 Oreotragus oreotragus | reverse complement strand
CTATTCTAAAGGAGATCAGTCCTGGGTGTTCATTGGAAGAACTGATGTTGAAGCTGAAACTCCAATACTTTGGCCACCTCATGCGAAGAGCTGACTCATTGGAAACGGCCCTGATGCTGGGAGGGACTAGAGGAAGGAGGAAAAGGGGACAAGAGAGGATGAGATGGCTGGATGGCATCACCGACTCGATGGATATGAGTTTGAGTAAATTCCGGGAGTTGGTGATGGACAGGGAGGCCTGTGTGCTGCGATTCATGGGGTCACAAAGAGTCAGACATGACTGAGTGACTGAACTGAACTGAACTGAATGAAGGAGAACCATTTATTATTGTCTCCAGGTGAAAAAATGATTGGGTATAATACTCTTCTCCGCTAGGTAAACAATAATGCAAAGCCATGAGGAAAGTTATATATATATATGATATAAAATACTGTGAAATAAACAAACCTAGAATTGTTATTATAAAGTAGTTTGTCATTCTTTTTTTTATTAGATTCTTTATCACTGGTCAGGAGTGGTTTGATAAATATTCAACTCCGTAGTTCCATTTTACAGAAATGAAATAAATTCTGAGTGAAAAGAAATGATTTTCTTTTTCTTTGCACATGGATGAACAATGAAATTGAGATTGCATTCACCTACCAAAGGTAATATATTTTCCTGGGCTTATTGGCTACAGACATACAACATAAAATGAGATAAAAATTTTAATTTTGTGTGAGTGGACATAGGTGGACAGATTATATGTCTTTTCATGGTTACATAGAGTTGCCAGCCAACCACCAAAATTTATGACTGCCCTGCCTTCATTTAGAGTTGTGGTTGGGAAGTCATTGCTGAACTGGGCATTGTAGATCCCTTTACATTTACATTAGATGTGGGAGTAGATCTCTTCATTGTAACGTGAGCAGAACATAGTCAAGGGTATGTTTTCTCTAAGCTTTCTTCTCTCTCTGCCAACTTATGCTCTGAAGAAAGAGCCCCCAAGAGATGGAAGAGTTCATAAGATGGAGGTCACCAGAGTCTTAAAATCATGGAGGCAAGCAACATGCAAGGAATACCCAGGTTCGACTATTGTCCAACTGAGAAATAAACTTTATACGACCATAGCCATTGAAATTTTGAAGTTTATTATAGCAGCTAGTGCTGTCTAACCATTGCAAAATTGAATATGTATTTCAATGCGTTAATATCATGTGAAAGGTTAAAACCACACCCTAAATAGATTTTTTAAGTTATGAAAAGTTAATCACTCTTAATAAGACTAGTTTATTTTCTTATTTTAAAAATAAAATTAAATTACAGACACTGCATAAACTGAATACAAATGGTTTTCAGAGGTTATTATAATCAACTTTTTTACTATCTGATAGAATTTATAAATATACTCTCTAACTAGTTACACAGGTATTATCTCACTTTTCAAAGAAATGTATCTTGGCTATTGTAAATAGTGCTGGTGTGAATGTTGGAGTGTATGTACCTTTTTAAATTATGGTTTTTCTCTGAGTATATGTCCAGCAGTGGGATTACGGCTCATATGATAGTTCTATTTTTAGTTTTTTAAGGAACCTCCATACTGTTTTCTGTTGTGGCTGTTTCTATTTACACTCCCACCAACAGTGCACAAGGGTTCCCTTTTCTTCATATCCGCCCCGGCATTTATTGTTTGTAGATTTTTTGATGATGGTCCTTCTCCGGTGTGAGGTGATATCTCACTGTAGTTTTGATTTGCAGGTCTCTAATGATTAGTGATATTGAGCATCTTTTCATATGTTTATCGCCATCTTTATGTCTTTGGAAAAATATCTATTTAGATCTGCCCATTTTTTGATTGGGTTGTAATTTTTTGCATTGAGCTACATCAGCTGCTTGTATATTTTGCAGATTAATCCTCTGTCATCTGCAAATAGTTTCTCTCATTCTGAGGTATGTCATTATATCTTATTTATGGCTTCCTTTGCTGTTCAAAAGTTTTAAAGTTTAATTAGGTCTCATTTGTTTTTATTTTAAGTACTCTAGTGAAAGTCGCTCAGTAGTGTCTGATTCTTTGTGACCCCGTGGACCGTAGCCCTCCAGGCTCCTCTGTCCATGGAATTCTCCAGTCCAGAATACTGGAATGGGTAGTTTCCTTTGCTGTTCAAAAGTTTTAAAGTTTAATTAGGTCTCATTTGTTTTTATTTTAAGTACTCTAGTGAAAGTCGCTCAGTAGTGTCTGATTCTTTGTGACCCCGTGGACCGTAGCCCTCCAGGCTCCTCTGTCCATGGAATTCTCCAGTCCAGAATACTGGAATGGGTAGCTCCAGGGGATCTTCCCAACCCAGGGATCGAACCCAGGTCTCCCACATTGCAGGAGGATTCTTTACTGTCTGAGCCACCAAGGAAGTACTCTAGGAGGTGGGTCAAAAAAGATCTTGCTCCTATTTATGTCAAAGAGTGTTCTGCCTGTGATTTCCTTTAAAAGTTTTATAGTATCTGACCTTAAATTCAGATCTTTAGTCCGTTTTGAGTTTGTTTCTGTGTCTGATATTAGGGAGTATTATAATTTCATTCTCTTACATGTAGCTTTCAGGTTTTCCCAGCACCACTTATTGAAGAGGCTGTCTTGTCTCCTTTGCGTATTCTTGCCCACTTTGTCATAGATCAGGTGACCATAGGTGCATGGGTTTATCTCTGGGCTTTGGAAGCAACCTTAACGTTCATCAAGATAGGAATGGAAAAAGAAGCTGTGGTACATATATACAATGGAATATTACTCAGCTATAAAAGGAAGGAAATTGGGTTATTTGTAGAGACATGGATGGACCTAGAGATGAGAGAGTCATACAGAGTGAAGTAAGTCAGAGAGAGAAAAATAAATACCTCATATTAAAGCATATGGGTCAGAATCTAGAGTTGTTTAATCACTCAGTCCTGTCTAACACCTTGTGACACCATGGACTGTAGCCCTCCAGGCTCCTCTGTCCATGGGTTTCTCCAGGCAAGAATATTGGAGTGGGTTGCTATTTCCTTCTCCAGGGGATCTTCCCATCCCAGGGGTTAAACCTGGGTCTCCTGCATTAGACGAAGATTCTTTACCATCTGAGCCACCAGGGAAGTCATATCACATTGTAAAAGCAGCTAGCGCCAATAAAAGTAAATTTTAAAAAAGCAAGCAGAAACACATAAGAGAATTGATAGATGGCAAGAACACTTTTGTTTGCATATTTTATAGATGAGACTCTAATTAAATAAATAGGTACTATTTTACTTTGTTCTGAAATGTACAGACCCAGCCTTTGGCCAGCATGGTGTTAGCAGCTGGTGAAGTGATTTAAAGCAAACTGAAATTTGGAGAAACCTTGTCACATTTAAAAAGTGATCTGAGAATGTTTCTGTTTATGTGTGAATTCTTGTCACATGCATTTACATGCACATTCTCAGTCTTGGTGGCCAAGGATCAGGAGCCAGAGTTGGAGATCCAGTGAGCCAGTTCCTAGCTGTGAGAGTGGGACAGTTTACCTGTCCAAACCTCAGTTTCCCCATTTGTAATATGAGAACAATAATATCTAAGCTATAAGCTTTTTATGAAAGTAAAAGGAAATAATGCATGTGAAGGTATCCTTTAATTTGTAAAACAAAACCATATTTGTTATCATTATTTATTGGACCTTATATTCCATCACAAAAAGTATAAATTCATAGAAAAGCTTGGCTTAAGTTCAACAGAAGTTCACTTTTGGCAATATTGCCTGAATATGTGTATTTTTAAAAGTATGTCTGTGTTTCCCTGTTCTTTTTTGCTCCCTTGCACTGAGTTAAAGAAAAGACAAATTAGTCATCGAGATTATCCATACAATCCGCTCCTGTAGGTCAAGATGGAGACATGTTAATGGAGAAAAGATATCATTTATTTACAAACACTTCAGTTAATTGAAGTGACTATGCATATTCAGCTGACCTCAGAGCTTCTAGCAGGTCACTGTGTATAGGAAAAAAAATAAAGGAATCATCAACATTCATCATACTGACGCCTGTTTGTCTGATATTTTTTATAATATTGTGGGAAGCTAACAATAAAATTTGGCAAACAATTTGGAATTTGTGTGTGTGTTTTATAAAATGTGGCTTTTAGATTTGTAGTTAATCTTGGCTCAAACCCCATTCTTTAGAGTTCTTGGCAAACCAAGTTTTCAAATACAGGATATGCTGAACACTAATTTGTGAAAGGATGTGGATAAATTTAATATTCATATGTTGTGATACTTTGGAGAGTTGCTTTCAATTAGAGAATAACTACTAGATTTTTTTGAAAAATAATGACTATTTTAGACAAGCTTATTTTTAAATTTATTTTTTAATTTGAGGGAAATTGCTTTATAATATTATATTGTGTTGTGTTGGTTTTATGACATGAATCAGTCATAATGATATATATATTCCCTTCCTCTTAAGCTTCCCTCCCCCTTGCAAATGATCACAGAAGGCCAAGCTGGGCTCTGTGTGTTATTTACCAATTTCCCACTATCTGTTTACACAGTATAGTGTATATATGTCAGGGCTACTTTGTAGATATTTTTAAAAGACAGAATTCAATCCTGGAATTTAGGTAGGAAGACATATTTTTATATGGTGCTTTAGTCTCTAAGTCATGTCCGAATCTTGTGACTGCATGGACTGTAACCTGCCAGGCTTCTCTGTCCATAAGCTTTCCCAGGCAAGAATACTAGAGTGGGTTGCCTTTTCCTTCTCCAGGGGATCTTCCTTATCCAGGGATCAAACCTGGGTCTCCTGCACTGTAGGTGGATTCTTTACCAATTGAGCCACCAGGGAAGCTTTTTTATCTACTGTAAGTAAATATGTGTTGTGATTTAATAATTGTGCGTTCATATAAGTCTTCAGTTGCTGAGTTGTGTCCAACTCTTTGTGACCCCATGGACTATAGCACGCCAGGCCTCCCTGTCCATCATCAACTCCCGGAGCTTGCTTGAACTCATGTCCATCAAGTTGGTGATGCCATCCAACCATCTCATCCTCTGTCATCCCCTTCTCCTCCTGCCTTCAGTCTTTCCTAGCATCATGGTCTTTTCCAGTGAGTCAGTTCATTGCATCTGGTGGCCAAAGTATTGGAGTTTCAGCTTCAGCATCTGTCCCTCCGATGAATATTCAGGACTGATTTCCTTTACGATTGACTGTTTGATCTCCTTGCAGTGCAAGGGACTTTCAAGAGTTCTCTCCACCACCACAGTTCAAAAGCATCAATTCTTCAGTGCTCAGCTTTCTTTATAGTCCAACTCTCACATCCATACATAAGTACTGGAAAAACCATAGCTTTAACTAGACAGACCTTTGTTGACAAAGTAATGTCTCTGCTTTTTAATATGCTGTCTAGGTTGGTCATAGCTTTTCTTTGAAGAAGCAAGCATCTTTTAATTTCATGGCTACAGTCACCATCTGCAGTGATTTTGGATCCCAAGAAAATAGTCTGACACTGTTTCCATTGTTTCCCCATCTATTTGCCATGAAGTGATGTGACTGGATGCTGTAATATTCATTTTTTGAATGTTGAGTTTTAAGCCAGCTTTTTTACTCTCCTCTTTCACTTGCAAGAGGCTCTTTAGTTCCTCTTCACTTTCTGCCATAAGGATGGTGTCATCTGCACATCTGAGGTTATTGATATTTCTCCTGGCAATCTTGATTCCAGCTTGTGCTTCATCCAGTCATGCATTTTGCCTGATGTTCTCTGCATATAAGTTAAATAAGCAGGTGACAGTATATAGTCTTGATGTACTCCTTTCCCAATTTGACACTAGTGCATTGTTCCATGTCTGGTTCTAACTGTTGCTTCTTGACCTGCATTCAGATATCTCAGGAGACAGGTAAGGTGATCTGGTATTCCCATCTCTTTAAGAAAGAATACTCAGGTGGGACAATGTCAGGATGTCTTCAGAGATTAGAAACAGATGTCAAGTTTATAAAACCTAGATATAAACACAATTTCTATTTTTACAAAAGATAAAAATTGTAGCTTCTTGGGAATAGGAACAAATCATATTACTCTGATAGTCAGCAATGGAAATCACAAATACTGTGGTACAATGAGCTTTCATTTGGATAGATACTCAAGATACAACAATTATCTAAATCTGTTTCATATCATTTAAGTAAATAAAAAAGCCTAAAACATTCCATGAGTTCTGACAGTTAGTTGGCATCTGTTTGGGTGGAGCCTCCAGAGTGAAGTATTAAAGTCCAGTACTCCATGGAGACAACCCCTTAGAAGAAAAAATTTGGATAATGAATGACATGTCTCACAATGACACACACAAACACATACATATATATGAGTGTATTGCTATTATTTCTAGCTACACATTGGGGTGATAGAAGACTTGTGTAGAAAGCAATAAAAAATAGCTGATCAACTGTCTCGGGTGGTTTGCAGTTCATTCAATTTTTACTTTTCTGCCTTTATCTAAATGTATCTTTTATCCTTATTATTAGATCCCTTTGCCCAATCTTTTAATCATTCTATGGCTCTGAACTAAACTTGCTTCACATTCTCTTAATTTTCTTGTAACTTGTGCAGTCAGAACTAAATGGTAGTTTCTGTTAGTCCTCTTGATTAAAGATTTCATTTTGTTTTGTTAACAGTTATATGGGTGTATTTGCATATGAAGTTTTAAAATTTTCAATTAACACAGGAAGTTATGGCATTGTGATAGCAACCCAGTGCAAATATGTGGGACTTTACTATTTTTTACCTTTCTGGATACAGTAATGAATTATCATTTCCCCCTATTTATTAAGCAAGTAGCAGCTTAACTTTTGTAGTACCATATTTGAACACACTCAAAAACTATTTACTGGACTTTCTATGTGATAATTTCCCTTTATCAGAAATTAAATAATACTTTATCTTTTCTGAAAATGTTTTTATTTTGTTTGAACAATTTGTTAAGAGGTAAAAACTAGGGGCTTCCCTGGCAGTCCAGTGGTTAAGACTCTGTGCTTCCAATGCAGGACATTCAGGTTCAATCCCTTGTCAAGGAACTAAGATCTCACATGCCTCATGGCATGGCCCCCCCAAAATAAATAAATAAAAACATACTTCAGACTTTACTAGCGGAAACAAATAGCATAGTTGTCATCTCTAGTTTATCTTGAATCACTGACTTCTGTTAATGATGTTCTTGTGAGCAATGGCGTACCTTCTGGTGTATAAAAATAGGCAGTTCAGTTCTTTGAGGCGTTTTTTTCTAGCACTCAGAAGTATTCAGTTTTTTAATTATGCTGCATGTCCACCATATACACACAAATTTGTTCCTTGACTCTGAAGCCTGGCATTTTGTTTTTATTTGAAATGCTATTGCCTTGAGGGAAAAGGAAAACAGAAATGAGCAGAGGTCAGAGTTGAATTTTAGATTTATTCTCAGAATTGTTTGTCAGGACCAGCCTACACACGTTGCTACTATCTATAAAAGATTAGTCATTTCCAAGGACAAAGTTATTTCTAAAAGATCTTTCCATGTCCTGTAATGATGTATACTTAGAATGTACTCTTTTAAACTTTTTAAAGAGATCAACACCATTGACATTCTAAATTAAAATTATTTGAATTTCAAAGATCTACTCTGCTTACTATACCTGAATAGATCTGCTGCTGCTGCTAAGTCACTTCAGTCGTGTCCGACTCTGTGCGACCCCATAGACGGCAGCCCACCAGGCTCCCCCGTCCCTGGGATTCTCCAGGCAAAAACACTGGAGTGGGTTGCCATTTCCTTCTCCAATTCATGAAAGTGAAAAGTGAAAGTGAAGTTGCTCAGTCATGTCTGACTCTTAGCGACCCCATGGACTGCAGCCTACCAGGCTCCTCCATCCATAGGATTTTCCAGGCAAAAGTACTGGAATGGGGTGCCATTGCCTTCTCTACCTGAATAGATCTAGAGGGCAGCAAATATGTTTTCAAATACAAACCCATTTGATACAAAGAATACCACATGAATAAAACTATCTGAAGTAGTTTGAAAAATACTTCAAGCTTTACTTTACTACTTTTTTTTTCATTGTTATTTAATTCTTTACATTTTCTGTATTCTTAAATAACAAAAGTAAATTAAAATTAGCATATATTGTATTTATTTATTTATTTATTTATTTATTTTTGACTTTTGAACAAGAGATTTTAATAGCACATGTCTTTCACAATGTCTTGTAGGATAGATTATCCTAGACATCACACCTACCCATCCTTACTATTCTTGGTTTGAAATTCCCTTCCCCCTGTTCTCCTGAAAAGTCCTTTTTGACATTCAAGACCCAACTCCAATTCTTCTTCTATGCCATTCCTGACCAAATCATTTCTAATTAGCCAATGTTCTTTTTTTTTTTTTTGTATTTATTTATTTTTTTACACGAACTCCCAAACATGATCCCCCCTCCCACCTCCCACCCCACATCTTCCCTCCAGATCATCCCCATACACCAGCCCCAAGCATCCTGCATCCTGCATTGAACATAGACTGGCAATTCATTTCTTACATGATAGTATACATATTTCAATGCTATTCTCCCAAATCATCCCTCCCTCTCCCTCTCCCTCTCCTTCTCCCTCAGAGTCCATAAGTCCGCTCTACACATCTGTATCTCTTTTGCTGTCTTGCATACAGGGTCCTCATTACCATCTTTCTAAATTCCATATATATGTGTTAGTATACTGTATTGGTGTTTTTCTTTCTGGCTTACTTCACTCTGTATAATCGGTTCCAGTTTCATCCATCTTATTAGAACTGATTCAAATGTATTCTTTTTAATGGCTGAGTAATACTCCATTGTGTATATATACCACAGCTTTCTTATCCATTCATCCGCTGATGGACATCTAGGTTGTTTCCATGTCCTGGCTATTATAAACAGTATTTATTTATTTTTTTACACGAACTCCTTTTAATCACTGCCTAACCAGTCAGCTAATTCTGAAAATACATTTGTTGTATGATTCTTTGTTTCTCTAAGACAAATGCCCAGAAGAACAATTGTTATCTTACGGTTGCTGAATGTTTATATTTTTTAAGAAACAGTGAAGTTTTTTTTAAAGTGTCTGTACCATTTTACATTCCCATCAGAAATAAATATGTGATTTAATTTCTCTGCATCCACACCAGTATTTGGCACTTAAGAAAAATTTATTCTGATAGGTGTATAGTGATACCTCATTGTGGTATTGCTTTGCACTTCCCTGATGGTTAATAGTATTGATTGTTTTTTAATGTTTGTTTTTGCCATCTGCATATCCACTTTGGTACAAGGGATACATATTGTACAAAATACTTTGTATTTTCTGACCTTGCTAAACTTTTTAGTTTCAAAAGAATTTTTGTTTGTTTGTTTTTGTTTTTGCATATTCCTTGGGATTTTCTATGTAGATAATCATGACATCCACACATGGCACAGCTTTAGCCCTTTCTTTCCAGTCTGTATGCTATTATTTCCTTTTCTTGCCTTATTACACTGGCTAGAACTTGCAGTATTATGTTGAATAAGAATGGGGAGAGTAGTTATCCTAGCCTTATTCTAGATCTTATAGGTAAAACATTCACTTTTTCAATCCTTAAGTGTAATTTTAGCTGTAGGTTTTTTCTTTTTTTTTTTTGTAGATTCCTATTCAGCAACTTTAGAAAATTCTCTTCAATTCTTTACTGAAGATTTTTTAAAACAAGTAGGCATTGAATTTTTTCATGCTTTTTCTTCATAGATTGATATCATATAACTTCTCTTTTACAGATTTTAATATATTGGATTATATTCATTTGTTTTCAAATATTAATCAGTATTAAAATGCATTTGGTCATGGTGTGTAGTTCATTTTATATGTTGCTGAATTCTATTTGGTAATATTTTGCTGAAGATTTAGCATCTATATTCACGAGGAATATTGGTCTGAAGTTTTTGTTTCATTTTGTTTGCTGCTATCTTTGATTTTGGTATCAGGGTAATACCAGTTTCTTAAATTGAGAAGTGTTCTCTTCTGTTTTCTTTAAGCGATTCTATATAATTGGTTTCAATTTTCCTTAAATTATCACTTCATTTTACTTAATTGTTATAGGTCTATTCAGATTATCTGTTTCTTATTGGATGAACTGTGGTTGTTCTATGTTTCTTGAGGAATTGGTCAGTTTATCCTAAGTTATCAAATTTAGCTATGCAACATTGCTCATAGTATTCACCTAGCATTGTTTCGATGTCTGCAGGATGTCTTATTTCTAATATTGGTCACTTGCATTATCTCTGTTTTGCTCTTTATCTCAATCTTGCTGGCAGTTTATTAGCTTTATTGATCTTTTAAAGAAGCACCTTTAAAATTTTAATTTTCCCTATTTTTTTTTCTGTTTTTAGTTTCAGTGCTCTCTGCTCATATATAGTATTTCATTCCTGATACTTGACTTGAACAGCTTTGCTCCCACCCCTTTTTTTCTAGGTTCTTGATATGGGAGCCTAGATTATTGATTTGAAACATCCCTCTTTTTTTTTTTTTTTTTACACCCAAGTACTATAAACTTTAGTGCCAAAAATTTCGCTCTCATCCCTGATTTACCTGTGCCCCCATGTTATGATAGGGCATATGAAAATACTACCAGTTTCATTTTGTTAAATATATTAAAATTTTTTCTTGAAATTTCCTCTTCGATGAATGAATTATAATTGTTTTGTTCTATTTCCAAGTGTTTGGGGGATTTTTCTGTTTTCTTTATATCATTGATGTGGAGTTTGATTCTGTTCTAGTCAGAGAACACAATTCCTGTGGTTTAAATTCTTTCAAATATGTTGATTTTTTTTAATGACCTAGAATATGATCTATCATTGTATATGGTCCATGGCTTCTTAAAAAGAGTGTGTCTTTGCTTCTGTTAAGCAAAGTATTCTAAATGTGTTGATTAGATTCATTTTTTTGCCCAATGTTGTTCAGTTCTTCTATACCCTTGCTGATCTGCTGGCTAGTTGTTCTATAAGTGATGAGGTAGGGATGTCATCTCCAACTATATTAGTGGATCTGAGTGTTTCTTTTAGTTCTTTCAGCTTCTGTTTCATTATTTTGCCTCTTGTTTGTTTGGTGTTTATGGTTGCCGTGTCTTCTTGGTGAATTAATCCTCTTGTCATCATTATACAGTCTCCTTCTCTGCCTCTAGTCCTTTTATTTGCTCTGAAGTCTGTTTTATCTGATAATGACATAGCTAATGCTGCTTTCTTTTGATTAATATTTGCATATCTTTTCCCAATTTTTCTTTCAACTTTCTTATATCATTTTGTTTGAAGTGAGTTTCTTATATTACAGGAAGCATATTGAATCATGATTTTAAATCCACATTGCCAGGCTTTGTCTTCTTCTTTTTTTTTTTTGTATTTATTTATTTTTTTACACGAACTCCCAAACATGAACCCCCCTCCC
>SJYX01016521.1:29740-40723 GCA_006410675.1 Oreotragus oreotragus | reverse complement strand
TGGATGGTGGAACCTGGTAGGCTACAGTCCATGGGGTCGCAAAGAGTCGGACACGACTGAGCAACTTCATTCACCTTCACTCACGATGGAAGTGAGGGACTCAGTGGGAGGGGCTTGAAGGGGGAGAGCTTCACAGGAGAGGTGACTTTTGAGCTAAGCTTGAAAGGTAGAAAGGATTTCCCTAGAATGGAGAAAGAAGGGCATTATCCTCAAGGTCATGGAGAACCTTAAAATGTTTCCAGCAGGGAACTGGCAGGATCAGGTATGGGTTTTAGAAAGATGGTTCTGCTGGCCGTTGGTCGATTCAGTGGAGACAAGAAGGACTGGCAGGGAGGAGAAAGATCCATTGACTGTTGGAATAATCAAGTCTGAGCCAGACCCAGTGGAGGCCTGAACTGAGTCAGGGACTATAGGGACAGAGGACAGATTTAAGATACATTGACAGGATTTGGGACTTGTTAAGTGGTTAAGTGTAGGAGATGAAAACCAACCGGTCTAGATGAATTCAAGGTTTCAGCTGTGGGTGACTGCTAGATGAGTTTAGTTCAGTTCAAGATGAGTTCATCTTTGTGGTTCTTTGAGGTGCCTGCTGAACACCCACCCAAAGGATGCATGTCTATCAGGCAGTGGTAAATACAGAAGGGGACCTCAGGGAAAACTCTCTGAGCCAGAGACATTGATGGGAGATATCTGAGTACAGGTGGAGTATAGATATCACTTCTTCCTTGAAGGAATGAGGTTACCCAAGGGGAATTTCAAATGAGAGGAAAAGAGGGCTGGGGAATGGGGAAGAGCAACATCTGAGAGTCTAGGAGAGGATAAGGAATCAGAGAAGGAGGCCGTGGAGAAGTTAGGCATCTGGGTCTCTCCAAATAATGGGCCTCCTCTTGCCTTGATAAAGGCAGTGCCTCCTGGGAGATTGATGCCATGGTGGTTGGTAAGCACATGGACCCGGGGCTCTACTACCTACTGATGTGTGACTTGTCGGCAGATAACTTCGTTTCCTGATCTGTATGGTGGGAATAAGTGAAAGTGAAAATGTCAGTCGTTCAGTCGTCTCCGACTCTTTGAGAACCCCTTGGACTGTATCCTCTGTCCATGGAATTCTCCAGACAAGAATACTGGAGTTGGTTGCCATTCCCTTCTCCATAGGATCTTACTGACCCAGGGATCTAACCCAAGTCTCCTGTACTGCAGGCACATTTGTTACCCTCTGATTCACCAAGGAAGCCCCTGAAGAAAACATTTTAGAGGATTAAATCAGTAAATCATTTTGAAAGTGCTTGGCATGTGAGAAATGTTATCAAGTGTTTGATAAATAGACATAGAAATCAGTCAGTACATGTGCTCTGCATTTGTGGTCTGTCTGCCTCTGAATTTACTTATCTACCGGCCAGTTAATCCGAAATCCAAAATTAGTTTATTTGGACCTAAATAATTTATTCTTCTGAAAACTCTGGTGGTTCCAGTGTAAACAGTACAAGTATCTGACTTCTTGAAGGTTTTCCAGATTATCTATTGGATTATTATTATTATTATTATACTGGCTATTAATTTGATGTACCTCTGACTTTGATGTACTTTGTTTCTTCCACACTTGATGTGTTTTAAAATTGTTCCTAATAACCTCACTGCATGTAACTTTCTCTTCTTTCTCCCTCTGTCTTGTTTTCTTCAGATTTTCTTCCCCAGAATCATTCCTACAAAGTTCTGGAATGCTCTTTTAGTTGCACCCCCGCATTTTGGTCAGTTTCTGGCATGTTACTTTTAATCAGGCTACTTTTTTCATCCATCTGTAGAAATTGGCAATATTTTCAACTCCTCTCCATTATGGTCAGGAATACGACCTCGCTGTCTTTTTCTTCTTCCTTTTGCATTTTCCCAAGTAAATGTCTTGAACCACTGATTAGATCTATGTGCCCACAATAACATAAGCAGGCATGAAGCTTAAATCTGATTTAAAGCAGTATTGTACAGTCTGTTACTCCATTAACGTCCTTCAGAGTCTAGATTAAAATAGAAACAGTATTAAGAGCGTGAGTTTGTCATGAAATCTCTAACACTTGTTGAACCAGACGTCGTGTGTGTTCATTTTTAAATAACTGGGTGGATCACTTTTTTATTTATTATGAACACAAACATTGATGCTAACAACTGACATGTGAAAGGAAAACAGGCGATAGTGATGAAAACCATTTAATGATTAGTGAGGAAACAAATATTGTTTAATGAAAATAAAAACCGTGTCTAAAGGGCCTAATGCTGACTTTTGGAAATATAACCATCTTGCGGTCTGTTGTGTACCCTCTGTCCTGTACAGTAGATATTGTTTAAAATTGCTTGGGAACTGGAGCTTGCAATTGTGAGCCTGGAATGTCCTGCAGATAATTAAGTTGTGGTCAGGCTTTGGAAAAATAAAAAGTTCTCGAACTATGATTTTATAAACATGCTACAATAACATTTCTTTATATTTAACAGTTTCTTATAGAAAACTGATACTCTCATGAGGCATTGATTAAAGGTAAAACATCAAGAAAGAAAAAATATTAAATTAAAACTTCACTTAGGATGTTGACAGTTGGCTTGTAATATTAAACAGATGTGTATGTTTCTGCGGATATTCTTCTTTCTGAACTGAATTGCTAAGTTGTATTTTTTTTTTAATGACAACTACAAATTTTTGATCAGTTAATAATTTTAAATGCCCTTTCTACAGTCTTCTGTATTCTAACTTCATCTGTAGTTTGAGCCCTGTCAGTGATATAATGATTGGTGAAATGTTTGCTGCCTCTTCTGAAGTCTTTCCATTTCCTTCTTTCTTCATCATCTCCAGCTCCTCATCTTAAAGCTTAACTGGGCTCTTCTGATTTGATCATGCATTCTTGGAGATTGATTCCTTGAAATAATTTTAGGATCACTGAGTGGAATTCTACCCTTTAGATTTATGTCTGCAGTTCACTTGTGTATAAGTTTCATGTTGGCATTTGCATGCACAAGTTGACCTACGTTGTGGTATTGTGCTTGTGTGGTCAGTCGTGAAGACTTCATGCATGATATGTCTGTGGAGCCAGCCGTGCAGATCTGGCCATACCCCCGTGCTGTGGGGCCAAAGACCCGTCAGTGAGGGGACCTAAGGGAAACAAGGCCGTGGAGCGAAATGAGATACAGTACCCTCCGCTTTTTGCTTACAAGGATTTCGCCGTATAACCTAGAATGTAGTAGGGGCAGTGGACGGGGTGGGGTGAGGTGAAAGGGTGGATTGGGTAGGTGGGTGGACTTTGGTAAATGGAGGAGGAGTCAGGTCAGATTTTGCAGGATGAGGTGAAGATGTTTTGTATCTTCAAAGCTTCTTCATATCTATTTGTAAGACTAGATAAATTGTTCGTTTTGTTTGGGCTGATGAAAGTTTTTAGTTCTGAAGATCATTTTAATTGTTAAGTCTGACATGTGGACAGCTTAAGTTTTCTGAAAGATACGTGTCACAGGGCAGGAGTCTCTGATTAACCTGGAGAACAGTCTAGTTGGTTTGGGTAGAATTATTTATCTTGGAACTGTGTCTTGTTTGCACAGTCTTCTTTTTGGAATCAGTGTTTTTTCTTTGCAGATTCCATTTGGGAAGCTCTGCTTTGGGGCCTAGTATTTGGAAGGGATTTCCAATAAACACAAAGGCTCACTAGACTGTCTGAACAAATATAATGACATATTTTAGCGTACAAAACTTTAACCTCAAAAATAGTGAATTTAGCTTTAATAGCAAACTATTTAAACATGACTGTTTGTTCTCAATATCTAACTGTGAATCATTTTTAAATGTTCTATTTTTTAAAGTTTGATTTAGAAGCAATAATTTTCTTCTTATAAAAAAGTGCATTTTTATATGAAAAGATTTGACAAGTATGTGTTTCAGGTGTTCACTTTTTGTTTTTTGGATTGCTGTTTTGGAAGTATTAATTTCTATTTTGTGTGTAGAAGAAAGGAGAGCAAATTTCTGTGTTTGATGTCTTAGCAGATTTAATTGAATCATTGCTGTATTCTCCTAGAAATTTGTGATGCTAATTAACAGGACCCTTTTGGAAAGAGTTGGGAACTTTGAGCTGTATGCACAAGTACTATATAAATTTAGCATAATTTGTTATTCTAGAACCATCCTTTTTATCGTAAGACTCTGAAAAGCAGTGAAACATATCTGTTAAGGTTTCTGTCAGTTAGCTTGTTTCAGAGCTTTGTATTATTTCATTCCAGTTCTCTTCCAGTATTTTTCTGTGAAGGAGAGTTGTAAATATTTTAAATAGTTCTGTCTAACCAGAATTAATACCACCAGATGTAAGTAGAAAATGCTGTTTCATTTTACCATTCTTACTGTATCATAAGCTAACTCTCTGTAAATGATATTCTTTTATAGATATTTTGGCCTGGCTCGCCGATCCTAATTTCAGTATTATGCCTGACTTAGCAATAAGCTGCTATGATCAGCTACAGTGAATTGTATTAGGCAGGCTTTATTTTCTGTGGCAGTGTGGTATTGCAGTTTCTCCCACCCCTGAGGTAGAAAAGCATGGTCTTCATATTGTTTTTCAGTTTTAATGTTTAATAACTCTGTCTTAGGAAAAAGGAAAGTGGGAAGCTTTTCAAGATAGGTGATGATGAAAGAATTATACCATTTGAATTCCTTCCATCTTTTAAACATTTCATTCGATCACCTCTTTTTCTCTGTATAGTGATTGGATCTTCTCAGCTGTTTCACAGATAATGAATTTGGTTCTGTTCGGGAGACAAGAGTACATTGCTAGTGTTTGCAGCTTACATTCTCTTAACTGTGAAGTTACTGATTGGGAAATGGAAGACCCTCATTGGTCCCTAGTGGTCTGAAATGAGAAATGCATCTCTGGAAAATTTCATTTGAACTTTCCGCAAAGCTTAACATTTCATCAGAAACAAAAATGTTAATAATTTTAGGTAGGTTGATTGGCTTATTTATAGTGTTCTTTGAGCTATAGTTGTAGTTACTTATTTTCTTAATCTCATTGAAAATAGATGAACTACATACAAAAACTTGGGAACTGAATTAGCACCTGCATTTCAAGCCACTTAGGAAATGGAGGAAAATTCTGTAAACGCTTGTGTAAGTGCTAGATTGAGAAGAATCTGTCAGAAGCTTTCTCTTTGTCATTTCTTTGTTAGCTTTATCATGCTTAATTTTCATGAAAATAATGTGTTTGTTACTGTGGTCACACCGTGATTTAGCTTTGGCTTATGTATGATATTTTATTGTCCCTGTCCTGGAAAATTATAGCAGTTTTTATGAGGAGTGGTTTGTGGGTTCACACAACCCACTTGGAGTGCCATTCACTATAATCTCTTCTAAAAGGACCATAAAACATCATGTAAATTGTTTAAAAAGGGAAAGGCCTTTTTTGAGAAAGGCTAAGAAGAAGTCTTTCCAGGCTTTTTTTCTTATAGCTAGCTTCATGATTTTAAGCTCAGTTTATTTAAAGCATTAATGTTAAAAAATAAAATGCACGAGTATGTGAGTAAAGATGGTTGTGAGCTAGGGCTGGGCTAAAACCGGGTGTTGATGCAGAATAATATGTACCAAATACATTGTAATATTTTAAAATGTGTTTCATGTGACTTTGGAAATGAAATTAAGGAAGAAAGGAAAAGAGAGAGGGAGGAAGGAAGCAGGGAGGGGAGGAAGGACGGAATTAACTCACCGCATGTACATCTTTTTTTAAAAAACCCTTGTGTTCTCTTAAGTAGCTGTGTGTCTGTGGTCGACATTAAGGCACAGTTTTTGGTAACCAGTCTTGTGAAACGCATATTTAATTTCACAAACAGATTTACCTAGAGAAACTTCCCTCCTTGGCAATTTTACCATTTCGGTTGGCTTGTTGCACTCAATTTATATAGATCCTTGCGAAGAAAGCATAGAACAGCACAGTAACAGGGCCAAAGTTCTGTCATGGTTTTCTGTACAAATGCCTTATGCCGATATTATCTCGGTTTTGTGTATGAGCTCGATGGCGAGCAAGGACGGAAATTGTTAATAATTTTCTACAGCATTTACATGGTACTCTGAGCTTCTAGTCACTTAATACAGATATATCTTATGTTTAGGAAATTCTGGTAAGAAAATCCATACATATGTGAAATATAAAATAGAGGCAGCTGTTCATTTTGCATGAAGATAGAACAAATATAGAATAGATTTAATTTTAAAAACCACTTCCTTAGTACATGTGAGGTTGTTATAGTTGCAACAACATTTGTGGGAACACTTATAAATGAAATGATGATTACTGTGTTCGTGTAAATAGTCACATAAACATTTGCTTCTGCAAAATTTTCTGTTTATATTAGTGTGTTTTAAAAAACCCAAGATTATCTGGGTGGTTTAGAAACTCCTTGGTTTTGTGACAAGAGGAGGTTATAAGTGGATTATTTTTATGCATCTTGAAGAGAGCATCAGAAAACTGCTAAATTCTCTTGAACATGGCTGTAAATCTTTCTGTAAGTATAAATACTTCCTATTTGCATGTATAATTTCATGAAGAATATCAGCTTAGGTTTTATTAGGTGACTGTAAATTCTTCTTTTCCATATGTGTTAAAACATACACAAAACCAACTTCCTGAAACATGTCAAAACTATTTGGAATTATTTCTTACTCTACTCTCTCTTTTTTTTAATGTTTCTATTATTGAGTGTTTGTATACTATCTAGGCTGCAGAGTAGCCAGCTAAAATGAGTTTGGGAAATAGAAAATGAAGGAGATTTTAATAAGAAACAGGAGAGTCTGATGTGATACCGTGCAAGGTGGGAACTAGGTGAAGGCTGTCCTGACAGGCCTGTAGCCTCGCTGCCGCTGCCGCAGGACTGCCCTCGGCCTTCCAGCTCTTGTCGGCACTGGGGCTCCTGTGGTGGACTTGGGAGCCCCTGTGACCAAGTCTTTAGCCTGAGACTCTGTCTTCTGTGGTTCAGTGCACTAGGCAAGGAGGACTTTTTGTGGCATTTTAACTGAAGCTATTGGTTATGCCACAAATTTTATAATTAAAAACTTTGTGTCTAGTTCTATTGACTAACTTGTTTTAACATGAGATGGTTGGGAATAGGATAGGCAGGACGCTGAAAGGACCAAATACCGGCTTCTCCAAGTTAGATATTATTTTCCTCTGTGTGATGATACGTTGCTGTATCGTGGCATCATTATTATCGTAAGTGATATAGATTTGCTATCTTTAGGAGTTTTATTTTTTTAGATTAGGAAATTGTTTTTCCTTGTGTGTGTGTGTTTGCACAGACAACATACTTCCTAGTCATTTGCAGTTACTAAAATAAAAATGCATAAGAAGAGGCAAGTGTGTGTTATCTTGTTTTACAAATTACTCAGTTGGAAGGATTCTAAACTTACTTTGCTTACAACTTTCGTCCAAAATGTAGAAGTCCTTGTTTCTGTTTTTCACTTGAATCAGAAAATATTTTTCATGGACTTTAGATGACAGTAAACGATTTGTTATTAAATAGCTAATTTTTCTTTTTTTCTTACGTGAAAATCCTCATCAATATGACCAATTCCTGTCAGAGAAGGGGTACAATTTTTTCATTTTTTTCCCCAAAACTGCAACTTCAGAAAATATGTAAGAGATGTAGCAATTAACCTACATGCACATTTATAATACTAGAAAATGGGCAGCTAGTTACATTCAAAGACAGGATCTGATAGGCCCAAATTGCTTAAAACATCACAGTTATTGAAGATCTACCCTAGGGAATTTGAGAAACCATTTAACAGATGAAAGTACATTTTGAAAAGTCTGACCTTACAGGCAATCATAAAATGAATCAAAACAGTGCTTTTTTCCCCCTGAAATGTACAGAGCCCATCTGTGTCTAATCCAGTAATTATAGACTGTGTTCAATTACCTTTTCAAACTTGGAGCAGACTGGAGACTAGGCAGTGAACAAACATAGGGTTTTGTCTAGACCTCAATTGACCACAGTCTAAAACTTGAATTTATATCTAATTTTATTTTTTGTTTGGTTTGATAGTTCTTACAGGATTCACTTTTGCTACTTGGTGTTCTACCTTCTTAGATTTGAGATACTGCCTTTTCTCATCACAAAAGCTTGTGTACCATCGATAGTTTATGCTCTAGTCAGATATGTGTTTTCTGAATACTTTTGTCTGGAAATTAATAATTTGCACTGGAGAAAAGACTGCATGGGGTTGGGGGAGAGAGTTATACTCGTGAGTAGTATTTTTTAAAAGTAGCCGTTAAAATGTTGCTGCTGACTCTATAACTTTTTTTATGTGCTAGGAAAAGATAATTTATTTTCCTCTTAAACTTAGAAAACTATAGTTGAGATCATTTTAAATTGCTTTATACAATTAGTAAGATGTTTTTAAAAATGCATGTAAACTGCTAAAATCTGTCTGTCTTTTATCAAAGGTATTTTACAGTTGTTTTTCTCTTTATACGTTTTTATTGCATTTGCCCATCAGGCAGGTATCTATTATAAGACATTGTATGGATTTCAAAATCCATTCAGACCATTTCTTTTCAAGTCAGTTTATGATTTGATGAATATTTGTGTGAGAATTAACCATGAGCTGCCACAGCTAGTTCAAAATATTCAAATTTTATCCAGGAATTTTGGCACTGGAAGTTTTTCATAAAACACAAGACAAACAAAAGATCACCACAGGTTTTAGAATGCTTATGCAATAGTCAAAGCTCTTTCCAACCCCGCCCCCCCACCACCCATTATTTAGTATTCAAGCCATTCACATTCCTGGTAGCGTTGAGGTACTTATTGGAGTCATCATTGCATATTGTGTTGTGAATTTTTCTAAAATCTTTATGACCGTTCTTAGTGTGGGCCTTTTTTTTTTTTTTAAAGTTCATTTAGGTCTTACCATTCTCGGGACGTTTTTAAAGATTCTGTCGTAGGGGAGGGAAATAGTTTTATTTGGTTGCATGAATGAACTTTCTGAGAATTATATGGGAAAATGAAACTTGAAGAGAATTTCAAATACCGTATGTACCCTATGCTTAATAATTCCGTAAGACATTTGCTCAGTTACTCTAGAACAGTGTGATATCTTTCACCATCTTCCAGTCCCCATGCTTCTTAGGGTCCTCACAGAGAAGGTTAAAGATTAGTCTTTCTAAGTAGGAACTTAACAGAGATACCCTTTGGATCCTGTCTCATTCCCTCCCTGATCTGATCCTACTTAAAATGTTCCTATCTCCACCCAGATTTTCCTAGACCAGCACTCCCTCCTAGTTGCTGCTTCCTTATGTACTGTTTGGGCCACTGAAGTGCCCTCCTTCCGTGGCATTTAGCCTGACTTTTGTGTTTGTTTACTAACCTGTTTAATGCCGCTCCCACTGGACTGTAAGCTCTTTCAGATCAAAGGCTGGATGTGTGCTATGTTCTGTTGTCTCCCATCACCAAACACTGTGTTGCTTGTGGCAGACATTCGCTTCTTGTTGGCCGAATGGTGGGTGAATGCACCGTCTGCCTCACTTTCCTCCCATTCTGCCTGACTTAGTCACCATATCCACACTCTTTCTCAGATCACCCAAGCCTCTCTTAACCCAGTGTTGGTCTTCTGTCCTTTGCTTTTTGTGTCATTTCCACATATAGATCTTATTTCTCTTAGCAAATAACTCTGGCCACACTGGTGCCCTGCCCTGAAAAACTCCTCACCATTTTCCTTTCTGCCAACCAGTTACTCTTCTTTTTACAAGGTGATCCACTCCTCAGAAACACTATTGCTCCAAGTTTACACCTCCTCTTATATACTTGTACTTGCCCGGTATTTACACTTGATTGAACATAGCCTTGGGAAAGTTATTTTTATGGTTGAGGACATTTCTTTATGATCTGTTGATACAGAGCAGTTAGTCTGTGTTGGGCTGTGTTGATATGGGGCCCACATGAGGTCTAAGTGTGAATAATACCTAGTATTTCTTTACAGCGTTCCAGTTTACCGGTTGTTTTCACTCAGTTCTCACAGTCCTTTTAGGAAGTCCTCCCTGTTTCAGAGATACGAGTCAGAGAACCCAGGTTGACTCATAAACCCCAAAGCTGCAGGACAAGGATTCAGATCAGGGTTTTGTCACTCTATAAACTCTTTCTGGAGCATCAAGATTATTTGAAAATACGTTCTGTCTTTGCAGACATTCTTTTCACATAGGAAACTGTTGGTTTGTTCATTGACTGAGTTGATGCAGCCCACAGTTGTGTCTGCTGTATTACTTTCTGAGCTCACTGCAGCTGGGTGACTGTCTGTCTCCCTGACTTTTGCTTTTTAAGGGCACTGGCCACCTCTTATTCTGTTTTCAGTCCACAATGTGTAGTCATAGTAGAAACGCAAAGAACATTTGTTGAGTGAATATAGAGTCAGGGCTTCCCTAGTAGCTCAGAGGTAAAGGATCCATGTGCAGTGCAGGAGTTGCAGGAAATGCAGGTTGGATCCCTGGGTCAGGAAGATCCCCTGGAGGAGGGCATGGCAACCCACTCCAGTATTCTTGCCTGGAGAATCCCATGGACGGAGGAGCCTGGTGGGCTGCAGTCCATGGGGTTGCAAAGAGTTGGACACGACTGAAGTGATGTAGCATTCATAGTGTATCAAGTGAGAGAAATGCAATCAAAAATAAATCCTTAACTGACATAGATAATATCTAAAACATTCTGCTACAAAGGCAGTACGGCGTGGTGGTGAACACCAGAGAGGCTAGAATCCAGTCTGCCCAGATTTCAAGCCCTGGCTGTGGCACTTTCTCGTGATGTGACCCAGGCAAATTACTTTGCCTCTGTGCACATCAATTTTCTCATCTGAAATTATATGATTATAATTATAGGAGATTATAATCCTACCTGCCTTGTAGGGATGTTTATACACACACACACATTCAGAATAGTATCTGACTCATAGTAATGCTCAATAAATATTAGCTTTGGTTTAAACAGATT
>SJYX01016521.1:0-29726 GCA_006410675.1 Oreotragus oreotragus | reverse complement strand
TTTTTTTTTTTTTTTAAGTTCATTTAGGTCTTACCATTCTCGGGACGTTTTTAAAGATTCTGTCGTAGGGGAGGGAAATAGTTTTATTTGGTTGCATGAATGAACTTTCTGAGAATTATATGGGAAAATGAAACTTGAAGAGAATTTCAAATACCGTATGTACCCTATGCTTAATAATTCCGTAAGACATTTGCTCAGTTACTCTAGAACAGTGTGATATCTTTCACCATCTTCCAGTCCCCATGCTTCTTAGGGTCCTCACAGAGAAGGTTAAAGATTAGTCTTTCTAAGTAGGAACTTAACAGAGATACCCTTTGGATCCTGTCTCATTCCCTCCCTGATCTGATCCTACTTAAAATGTTCCTATCTCCACCCAGATTTTCCTAGACCAGCACTCCCTCCTAGTTGCTGCTTCCTTATGTACTGTTTGGGCCACTGAAGTGCCCTCCTTCCGTGGCATTTAGCCTGACTTTTGTGTTTGTTTACTAACCTGTTTAATGCCGCTCCCACTGGACTGTAAGCTCTTTCAGATCAAAGGCTGGATGTGTGCTATGTTCTGTTGTCTCCCATCACCAAACACTGTGTTGCTTGTGGCAGACATTCGCTTCTTGTTGGCCGAATGGTGGGTGAATGCACCGTCTGCCTCACTTTCCTCCCATTCTGCCTGACTTAGTCACCATATCCACACTCTTTCTCAGATCACCCAAGCCTCTCTTAACCCAGTGTTGGTCTTCTGTCCTTTGCTTTTTGTGTCATTTCCACATATAGATCTTATTTCTCTTAGCAAATAACTCTGGCCACACTGGTGCCCTGCCCTGAAAAACTCCTCACCATTTTCCTTTCTGCCAACCAGTTACTCTTCTTTTTACAAGGTGATCCACTCCTCAGAAACACTATTGCTCCAAGTTTACACCTCCTCTTATATACTTGTACTTGCCCGGTATTTACACTTGATTGAACATAGCCTTGGGAAAGTTATTTTTATGGTTGAGGACATTTCTTTATGATCTGTTGATACAGAGCAGTTAGTCTGTGTTGGGCTGTGTTGATATGGGGCCCACATGAGGTCTAAGTGTGAATAATACCTAGTATTTCTTTACAGCGTTCCAGTTTACCGGTTGTTTTCACTCAGTTCTCACAGTCCTTTTAGGAAGTCCTCCCTGTTTCAGAGATACGAGTCAGAGAACCCACGTTGACTCATAAACCCCAAAGCTGCAGGACAAGGATTCAGATCAGGGTTTTGTCACTCTATAAACTCTTTCTGGAGCATCAAGATTATTTGAAAATATGTTCTGTCTTTGCAGACATTCTTTTCACATAGGAAACTGTTGGTGTGTTCATTGACTGAGTTGATGCAGCCCACAGTTGTGTCTGCTGTATTACTTTCTGAGCTCACTGCAGCTGGGTGACTGTCTGTCTCCCTGACTTTTGCTTTTTAAGGGCACTGGCCACCTCTTATTCTGTTTTCAGTCCACAATGTGTAGTCATAGTAGAAACGCAAAGAACATTTGTTGAGTGAATATAGAGTCAGGGCTTCCCTAGTAGCTCAGAGGTAAAGGATCCATGTGCAGTGCAGGAGTTGCAGGAAATGCAGGTTGGATCCCTGGGTCAGGAAGATCCCCTGGAGGAGGGCATGGCAACCCACTCCAGTATTCTTGCCTGGAGAATCCCATGGACGGAGGAGCCTGGTGGGCTGCAGTCCATGGGGTTGCAAAGAGTTGGACACGACTGAAGTGATGTAGCATTCATAGTGTATCAAGTGAGAGAAATGCAATCAAAAATAAATCCTTAACTGACATAGATAATATCTAAAACATTCTGCTACAAAGGCAGTACGGCGTGGTGGTGAACACCAGAGAGGCTAGAATCCAGTCTGCCCAGATTTCAAGCCCTGGCTGTGGCACTTTCTCGTGATGTGACCCAGGCAAATTACTTTGCCTCTGTGCACATCAATTTTCTCATCTGAAATTATATGATTATAATTATAGGAGATTATAATCCTACCTGCCTTGTAGGGATGTTTATACACACACACACATTCAGAATAGTATCTGACTCATAGTAATGCTCAATAAATATTAGCTTTGGTTTAAACAGATTGCATAGGACCACTGGTGATAGGCATTCATAAACAAATATAAATATAATACAAATATAAATATAATTGAGATTGTTGTGTGTGTGTGAGTCACTCAGTTCTGTCTAACTCTTTGCGACCCCATGGACTCTAGTCCCCCCCCACCGGGCTCCTCTGTCTGTGGGATTCTCCAGGCAAGAATACTGGAGTGGGTTGCCATTTCCTTCTCATATCAGTAAAAATAGTGGAAAACTCTTAAGGAGCTGCCGCGTAATTTGAGCAGCTCACATTGCATGAAGGCAGCTTGAGAACGCTGAGTGGAGGAGCTGAGCATTGGTGTGCAGGAGAATGTTCACACAGCAAAACATGCCCAGCGTTGTCTGTGCACTCTGCCACGTGGATGTGTATGATGTTTGCATATTCCGCATGTCAAGTTCAGAGGAGAAGGGTGCTAGGTGCTCCTTTAGACAGGAGCTAAGGACAATGCCTGGGCCATGCCCTCAGAGAGTAAAGGATATGGATCAGAATATCCTGGTTCCCGAGGAGGAGAGAATTTTGATTAAATATTTGGTTAAGTATCATGCAACAGAGGGAAGACCAGTAGAGTTGTCTGTATTAATTGGTTATCATGTAGAGAAGAGTTTTGTTGAAGACTTAGTTGAGAGAAGCCAGGTCAGAGAGCTTAAGAATAAATAAACCAGTGTCTTGAAAAATCAGGGCAAAGTGAACCATCCATTCAGGGTTCTTAGTATTGAAAGACAGGAGTGAAAGAGCTTTAAAAGGTCCTAGAAATCATATCTAACTCTGAAACTCTCTCTCTCTGCCATAACCAAATAGCTGAAAGAACTTTGTTTTTACTCTGATATTTTAAAAATGAGAACAATGATAGGATGAATTTCATTCACAAAGTTTGTTTTGCATTCAAACTGCACTGTCTGTTGCTGTGTTTGACAAATTGATTGCTTAACTTATGATAATGTTTATGCAACTGCTTTCCTCATCTGCAGTGAAAACTGAGAAACGTTTCTTTGATTTGTGTATCTACAAGCTCTCCTGACTTGTAGAGAAGCCTTGAAGCCTTTCCTTGACCAGTAAAGAGTTCCTGAGCACTTTCAAGGTGCTGCTCGAAGCCGAGACGTCATAACAGACAACTCCTGGCCTCGTGGACCGTGAAGGCCGAGGGCTGACCGTGGCCCCTTTGAGCGCCATGTCTCCTTCAGGCCCCTCCTCTCCCTCAGTGGAAGCTGGAATCTCACAGTTCTCCCTCCAGTAGTGAACTCTTAGGTGTCTGGATGGTTTTCTTTCAGGTCCTCGATGTTTTCATCATAGCCCTGCCCTCCGATTGACAATAAAAAGAAAAAAAATTTACGTCATTTATAAAAGCAATGATTGAACACCCGTCTTTTCTAAGAAAAGATAGAAGTTTATGTTTGTCTCATCGCAGCCAACCGGCATGTTATTACTGTGCTAGCAAGGAGACACCGCAGACCTCTGGCTTTGTCGCGAGTGCTGGGGTACTTTTTACTCATCAGAGGATTAAGAATCTCATCAGTTAGTCCTTCCTGTTGGGTGCCTGTTATAAAATGTAGAAATGTGATTTTTTATTGACCTTGGAATTTTTAGAGATTTTCAAGGTGCTATGTTTAAGTAATCTACTGATGGACTTTGAAAATATTAATATCAGCATTCCTGTGTTCTGTTGGCAAGTGTAGCCCCTAAAGTCAGCGCTAACTCAGTAAGATTCAGGAACTGAGGAGAGAGGTCCCATCTCCCAGAAAGCTGACTGAGACGACTCTGCAGGTTGAAGTCCGTCCCCCACACCTCTCCGTCACGTCAACCTTTTTCTCTGTCCTTCCTTTGACTAGGATTGGCCCGTGGCTCTACGCAGGGTTGCTTTTTCTAGGGTAATGTTGCGGTCAAGTCTTGGAGCCTGCTTTCTGTGAGATCACAGCTGAATGGGAGGCCCTGAGAGGTCTGGCGTGCCTACAGCTGGGATTTGGCGTCTAGGCTCTTTCTGATCTTACTCTCAAGGTGCAAGTGCTTCTGAATTAACATGGAATGTAATTTCTGGGATTTGCTAATGGGAGAAATAGGGAAAGGTTTCCTGGCTCCTACCTCCTCTTAGTCTTTGGGAAACTTCTAAAAAATTTTAAACTTACAGTGCGTCCTTCCTTAAATTTTGAGTTGAATGCATTCATGTCCATTTGATGTGTATATTATCATATTCTTGGATTTTATTCTTGAACCGAGTTGGAACGTTTCAAGGCAAACATTTGGTTTTCTGTTAGCCCACAAATTGGGCAATGGTTGTTCAATTATGGTCTGCCGTTGACTTAGGCAGTCACATGTTAAAAGTATATTTTGCTAGTAGCCCGCAAAGCACACCAACCGTCAGTCCTTTGTTATGTCTGCCTGTGGGCAGTAATCTTACAGCAGTAGTAATATTCCAGAACTTCATCTGTGCATTACTTAAATGTGTCACCTAGAAACTCGCTTTAAAATACAGCAGTGACAAAATAGCCAGGCATAGATGTTGTGCCTGCCCACCTACCTAAAAATTCTGCTGATCTCCCGGTGGATGCAGATGCTTCCCAGAATACTCCGCTCACAAACATGCCCAAATGTAGTAAAGGAAACCTAGTTCAATATAGTGAGGAAATACTAATTTGCCGACTGTTTGCCCTGTGATACGCTTATTATTCATTATTAAGTGGTTATGGTGGATGCCTGGTTTGTTTCTTTGGTTTTTTTTTTTGTTGTTGTTCCCAAACCACTCTTCTATCAACAATAGCACCTTCCTTCTTTTGGAAGCTGATACTGCCTTTCACTTCAAACATAGTTTCAGCAGAAGCTGCTGTGCTTCCATGTAACATCTTCCATCCTTCAGGTCACACACCATAGGCAGGGATCAGGCTCCAGTCAGGACAACAAGACTCATTCCCTAAGATTTCCTGGGCTTCCCTGATGGCTCAGTGGTAAAGAATCCGCCTGCAGTGCAGGAGATGCAGGTTCAGCCCTTGGGTCGGGAAGATCCCCTGGAGAAGGAAATGGCAACCCGCTCCAGTATTCTTGCCTGGGAAATCCCACGGACAGAGGAGTCTGGCGAGCTGCAGTCCCTGGGGTCACAAAGACTCAGACATGACTGAGCGATTAAAACAACAACAAGCATTTCCTAAAAACTGGATTTTGAGAAAAGAGTCATTCTTTGTCCAGAGGCCTGAATTTTAACAGATAAAAGGAGCTGTTGACCATGTTCCCATTGCTGAATTGCGGGAGGGAATTAAAGCTGAAATACACAGGGGAAAAGGGGTTAGAAATCAAGGGAGCTCTCAAGGGATTTTTTTTTTTTAATTAAAAAGCTAATTTATTTTTAATTGAAGTATAGTTTACTTATAATATTAATTTCAGATATACAACACAGTGATTTGATATCTTTATAGATTTCACATCATGCAAAGTTTTTATGGTATTATCGACTGTATCCCCTGTCCTGTACATTACATCCCCTGCCTTCTTTATTTTATGATTGGCGGGTGGTTTGTACCTCTCAGTCTCCCTCACCTATTTCACCCCTACCCGCCTCCTTCCCTCTGGCCGCCACTACCTTGTTGTCTGTATCTGTTTGAGTCTGTTTCGTTTTTATTGTATTTGTTTGTTTTGGTTTTTAGATTCCACCTATAAGTGGAAACATACAGTATCTGTTTTTCTCTGTGAAACTTATTTCATTTAGCGTGAGATACCCTTCAGGTCCTTCCGTGTTGTCACAGATGGCAAGATTTCATTCTTCTTTATAACTGAGTATTATCCCATTGTGCGTAGGTGTGTATCACATCTTTATTTATTCATCTGTTGATGGGTACAATTAGGTTGCTTCCATGTCTTGCCTATTATAAATAATGCTGCAGCGAACATCGGGGCACATATGTCTTTTTGAATTACTGTTGTTGTTTTCTTTGGATAAATACCCAGAAGTGAATTGTCGGAGTATATGGTAGTTTTATTTTTAATTTTTTGAGGAACTTCCATACTATTTTTTACAGTGACTGCAACCAATTTACATCCCCATCAGATGGTCCTGAGGGTTCCCTTTTCTCCACATCCTTAGGGACACTTGTTATTTCTTGTCTTTTTGATGACAGTCACTTTGACTGGTGTGAGGTGACATCTTACTGGGGTTTGCTTGTCGTTTCCCTGATAATGAGCATCATTCCATCCCCAAACAGAAGAATACACATTCCTTTCAAGTGCACAGGGAACCTTCCCCAGGATAGACCGCATGTTGGGCCACAGAAGTCTCAATAAATTTAAGAAGAAAGAATCCGTTTCAAGCATTTTTCTGACCACAACGGCATGAGACTAGAAATCAGTTATAGGGAGACAACTGGAATAAACACAGATACATGGAGACTAAGCAACATGCTACCAAAAGCACCAGTGAGTCAACAAAGAAATCAGAGAGGAGGTCACAGAGTAGCTTGAGGCAAATGAAAGTAGAAACACAGCTTTCCAAAATCTGTGGGGTGCAGCCAAAGCAGTTCTAAGAGGGAAGTTTATAGCAATACAGGCCTTATTTTAAGAAACAAGAAAAGTCTCAAATGAACAACCTAACTTTACACCTAGAGGGACTAGAAAAAGAACAAAGTAAACCCCGAGTCAGTAGAAGGAAAGGAATAATAAAAATCAGAGCAGAAATAAATAGACACCAAAACAAACAATAGAAAAGATTGGTTAAACTATGAGCTGTTTTTTTTTCTTTTGTTTTAGTGTTTTTTTTTTTTTAAGATAAGCAGACTCGAAAAACCTTCAGGCAGACTCACAGAAAAGTTTTTCAATACCTGCTTTTCAGTTGTCTCAGAGGGCCAGCTATATCTTTGCCCTTCCTGTATCTTGACATTAAACGGTTGTCCTTAACTGGTGGCAATTCAGCCTCCTGGGGATATTTGGCAATGTCTAGAGACGTTGCTTGGGGGATGCTGCTGAACTGTCCTACAATGCACAGGACAGCTTCTACTCCCCAAATAATTTCCCTACAACAAAGAGGTATCTGGCTCAAAATGTCAGTAGAGCTTAGGGTGATAAACCCTGAATTTTAATCCTTCTTTCAAACATGTTGGATAACACTGGTATCCATTCAGTCCCCACTCCCCATTTTAGGAACGCTAGCTAGAATTAGTTTCTGTTTAAGAGACCCTTAGCTAATCTAGGGGTATATGTGAACTAATTGTGAGTGTTGTTTGTTATCAGTACACATTTTTGTCCCGTATTTAAGATTTTTCGGTACACAGGTGACCTGATGAACCCCATCACTCAGATTTAGGGGGACTGTTGATTCACCTAGCACAGGGGTTCAGATGGGCACTTATAGCCTCTCTTGTGTACCCAAGCAACATATATTCTAAACTTGAAAACTTTTGATGCATAACCTATTCATATAAATTGCTGCTAGGATTGCATGAAAATTATGCTGTCCTCCCTAAGATTCCTTTTGAGATTTATATTCAGCCCATGTGAGGGATGAAATATCCATTCTTAGGAGTAACTATGTGAAACAAAGCACTGTCTTATAAGGGCCTTGATCATGCTTGTTGAGCACAGGGAGCTACAGCATCTGTATTAACAAGGGCTGGGCAAGCAAAGTTCCTTCTGAAACTAGTTCAAAGTAAGGTACCTCTGATTCATCTTCAGACTCACATGCAGGAGTTTCTCAATGACAACTCGATGAAAAGAACGTTAGTAATGACTTCGCAGCGAGAATTCACAGTCCTCCATTTCATCCTGTAGATTAGGAATCAGACTTAATATTTCTTACATTTTTCACTAAATCTTTCTTTGACTAATGTCTTCTAAAAACCGAGACTGGAAATTCGCCCTCGGTTTCTTTCTTCTTGGCCTCCCTCATCGCCGCTCTGGTTAAGCTGGGGTTGAACTGCAGAGCATTTTGAGTCGAGTTTCTGTTTCTCTCCCTCTCCCACTCTTCCTGGCACGTAGTTGACTCATTAAATGTTTGCTCGAAGAACAATGCATATCTGTTTTTGAATTCTGCTAACTTCTAAATTTTTATTCCCAGCTCAGACTGCTCTTCAGACGCCCCATTCTGCTGCCGGCTTGACGTGTTTGCTCGCAGGTCCGGTAGACCCTTGGTGTCCTTGCTCTTCATCGCAAATGCTAGGTCTGCCCCTCCCTTACTCCTGTCTTAGGGTCTTTGTACTTGTTCACTCTACTTGTAATGCTTTCCCCCAGAATATCTGTCAGGAGAACTCTTAGCTCTCCTCCTTTAAGCATGTCCTTATATATCATCTTGTCAGTGAGGCCATCCTAACCCCTCTGTTTAAAAATTTTAATTCAAAAAAAAAAAATTTTAATTCACCTCTTCCCCCACACTCTACTTAGATTTCCCTTCCTTTACTCTACTTTTTCTTGTTTTTCCCCATAACACTCATCACCGTCCGATATACTTTACTGGGGCTTCCCAGGTGGCTCAGGGGTAAAGAATTTGCCTGCAAGTGCAGGAGACAAGGGTTTGATCCCTGGATCGGGAAGATCCCCTGGAGAAGAAAATGGCGACCCACTCCAGTATTCTTGCCTGAAAAATCCCATGTACAGAGGAGCCTGGCATGCTGCAGTCCAGTCAGTCAGTCAGTTCAGTCGCTCAGTTGTGTCCGACTCTTTGCGACCCCATGAATCGCAGCACGCCAGGCCTCCCTGTCCATCACCATCTCCCGGAGTTCGCTCAGACTCACGTCCATCGAGTCCGTGATGCCATCCAGCCATCTCATCCTCGGTCGTCCCCTTCTCCTCCTGCCCTCAATCCCTCCCAGCATCAGAGTCTTTTCCAATGAGTCAACTGTTTGCATGAGGTGGCCAAAGTACTGGAGTTTCAGCTTTAGCATCATTCCTTCCAAAGAAATCCCAGGGTTGATCTCCTTCAGAATTGGACTGGTTGGATCTCCTTGCAGTCCAAGGGACTCTCAGGAGCCTTCTCCAACACCACAGTTCAAAAGCATCAATTCTTCGGCGCTCAGCTTTCTTCACAGTCCAACTTTTACATCCATACATGACCACAGGAAAAACCATAGCCTTGACTAGGTGGACCTTAGTTGGCAAAGTAATGTCTCTGCTTTTGAATATACTATCCAGGTTGGTCATAACTTTCCTTGTTGGGCACTACTCAGTGACTAAACAACTAATATACTTTATTGACAAACTTATTTTTATATGTTATTTTTAATATATTATATTTATTATTTATTATCTGTTTAGACTCTGGCTCAATTGTAAGCGGAGCCAAGATCATTCGAACTGGGATCTTTTGACTCCCCAAGTTTAATTCAGTTTTTGTTACAAAACAGCTCCTTTGTTTTGACTTCAGAATGGCCCTGATGTTTCTGGTCTCCTGAAGTGTTGAGCTTAGTCTTTGTTTCAAAATAATTAATTTTGTATATGTGCTGTGCTGTGCTCAGTTGCTCAGTCGGGTCTGACTCTTTGTGACTCCATGGACTGTAGCCCGCCAGGCTCCTCTGTCCATGGGGATTCTCCAGGCAAGAATAACGGAGTGGGTTACCATGCCCTCCTCCAGGGCTCTCCCCAACCCAGGGATCAAACCCAGGTCTCCTGAGTTGCTGGCAGATTCTTTACCATTTGAGCCACCAGGGAAGCCTGGTGACATTTGTACAGTGACATTTGTTTCTGAGTGCAACACCAAAACCTCTTGGATTTTCACCGAATTTGGAGGCTATGTTTGGGATGATAGAGGTTAAAGCTTCTGCCTCCAGTACGGGAGACCTGGGTTGGGAAGATCCCCTGGAGAAGGAAATGGTAACCCACTCCAGTATTCTTGCCTGGAAAATCCCATGGATGGAGAAGCCTGTTAGGCTACAGTCCAAGGGGTTGCAAAGAATCGGACATGACTGAGCGACTTCACTATACTATACTAAAGGGAAATACAGACTATGTAGCATCTATGAGAGATGAGAACGTGCAGTCAGAAGAGGCAGTTTTCTTCCAGGGTCGCTTCAGTGGAGAATGGAGAGACCCAAATGACAGACTTAAGACACCGTGAACGTACAGAAAACAAAAACAAAGGCAACGGTGGCTTAGGATTTGAGCCCCAAGTTGAAAGTCCTAGAAGCAGGTGATTTTCACTTGAGCATTTCTACATCTTATAGTCTAGAAGGCATGTCAGCTGTGACACATTTATTTGATGATAATTCATAATTCTCCTAAGCAGTCATGGGAGGCTAGCTAGCAGTTAAATTAAAAAACACTCCCCATTTGGACTTCTACATCTGTGTTCGGGCCAAAGTTGTTTGTTCTGTGGTCGGCTCTCTGGCATGGTGGCTGATAGACGGGAAGTAAAGTGAAGTCACTCAGTCATGTCCGACTCTTTGCGACCCCGTGGACTGTAGCCTACCAGGCTCCTCAGTCCACGGAATTTTCCAGGCAAGAGTACTGGAGTGGGTTGCCATTTCCTTCTCCAGGGGATCTTCCCAACCCAGGTATTGCTCTACCGTCTGAGCCACCAATTCTCACTTTGGGGACTAGAGCATAACGTGTTAGGAGAGTCTGTGTATCTTTCTAGTTGCCTTCTTTTTTTCTTAATTTTAGTTTAATATTAGCATACAATAAATTTGACGAACACGTGTATACCTGTGGCGGATTCATGTTGATGTATGGCAAAACCAATACAATATTGTAAAGTAATTAACCTCCAATTAAAATAAATAAATTTATATTAAAAAAATAAACAGTTCCATGAACTTTAATACATATATTTATATAAGTTTTACCAACATAAATGTATATACACATACATATGAGTTCTCTTCTGGTATAACCATTTTAGTCAGAATACAGAACAGTTACCTCTAAAATCTCCCTCATGTTATCCCTTTGTAGCCAACCCCCTCCAGCCATAACCAGTTCTTTCTTGCTATAGTTTTGGTTTTTTGAGAATTTTACATAAATGGAATCATGTAGTATGTAATCCTTTGATACTGACTTCTTTTCTCAAGTACAAAGCCTTCAATCTTAGTATAAAGCCTTTGCGATTCCTTTAAGCTGTGTGTTTATTCATAGCTCCTTCTTTATTGCCGAGCGGTAGTATCTGGAGGCACCGTGATCATCACTTCTCGAGGACAGTGAGGTTGTTTCCTGTTTTGGGCAGTTATGAGTAGAGCTGCTGCGTATTTGTGTACAGGCTTTTGTGTGAGAATAAATTTTTTGTTTCTCTAGGGCAGATGGCCAGAAGTGGGACTGATAGGTCATATGATAACTATATGTTATAAAAAACTGCCTGTGTACAAATGTTCTTAGCAGCGTTATTCATAATGAGGAAAAAATGAAAATAGCCCAAATGTCCATCAACTTGAGGAATGGGTAAATAAAATCTGATATGTCTATACAGTCGGTATTGTTTGGCAGTAAAAAGAAATGTATTGATACTTATTGCAACAGGGATAGGCCTTGAGAATATGCTAAATGGAAGAAACCAGTCAAAAAGGACCGCTTGTTGTATGAGTCCATTTCTATGAAACGTCCAGAAGAGAGCTATCTGTAGAGACAGAAAGTAGTACGGTTGCCTGGGGCTGGGTAGATATGGGCAGTGACTGCTGATGGATAGCGCATCTTCGGAGTGATGAAAGCATTATAAAGTTGGTTTAAGTGACGGCTGCACAGCATGTGGATTTACTAGAAACCACTGAATAGCACAGTCTAAACGAGTGAACTGTATCCTGTATGAATTATATCTTGGTAAGGCTGTTCAGTGGCAACCCACTCCAATATTCTTGCGCAGGAAATCCCACGGACAGAGTCTGAGCCTGGGGGGCTGTAGTCTGTGGGGTCACGAAGAATCAGACATGACTTAGCAACTGAGCACACAAGCTGTTTAAAAAAATAATAAACTGCTAACTTTTTTTCCACAGTGGCTGTACGTTTTTGTATTCTCAACCAGCAAAGCGTGGGAGGTCTAGGTGTTCACATAAACCTCACCAGCACTTGGTATTGTCAGTATTTTTTATTTTAGCTACTTTTAATAGGCATGTAGTGATATTTCACTACTCATTTGCGTTTCCCTAGTTAACGATATGGAATAGTTTTCTTATGCCTATCTGCTTTCTTTAGTGAGGAATCTGTACATGTCTTGAGCTCATTTTATGATTGAGTTGTTTGTTTTCTTAGTGTGAAGATTGAGAGTTCTTGATATGTTCTAAATACAAGTCCTTTGTCAGATATGTGGTTTACAAGTATTTTCTCTTCCTCTCCTGATTAGCTCGTCTTTTTACTCTCTTCAGTACTTCTTGATGAATTCCAAGTTCTCAGGGTTTCATTGTCTGATTACTCCTGTACCCTCAGTGCTTAATATCTGGCATAAAACAGATATGCAGTTAACATTTGATGGATGAATGAATGAGTTCCCTCTTCTTACTGATTAGCAACAGGTTTGTTGTTTTTTTTTTTCTGAGAGAAAATAATATATTAAAAGTAAACCTGATTAAAATATTTCCTTCCTGTACATACTCTTTAAAAAAAAAAATCTCTAATATAGATGGTAAAGCCTGTCACGATACAGTTTGAGTCCTTGAACATTTCCTGTTCTCCTCGGCCTTATAACCGTTACAAGAGCTGTTCCTTCTGTCTCGAGCACTTGTCCTCCCACTCTCTTTGCCAGGCTAATTCATTTATTTCCTAGTTCAAGCATCGCCTGTGCTCATTCATTCTAGACTTGGGGAATATAAGAATAAATAAGACAAACACAATCCCTTATCCTCTTGAGGCTTACCTTTCATGGCAGAAACCTCTCCCTCTTGCCCCAGTCTAGGTTGGGCACCTCTGTTTCACAGTGTCCCTGTGTTTTTACTTAGTAGTAAAGTCGCTCAGTCGTGTCCGACTTTGCGACCCCATGGACTGTAGCCTACCAGGCTCCTCCCTCCATGGGATTCTCCAGGCAAGAGTACTGGAGTGGGTTGCCATTTCCTTCTCCAGGGGATCTTCCCAGCCCAGGGATCGAACTCAGGTCTCCCGCATTCCAGGCAGACGCTTTAACCTCTGAGCCACCTTTAATTATTTATAATTAAGTATGTTCACCATACCGACCCATAAACCAATGACCTTTGAATATTTTTGTTTATTTGTCTCTTAAAATAATTTTGGACAAAGCCAAGTAACCTTGTACATATATTTCAAGCTGACATCTACACTTTTTTTCTTTATAAATTTAAATAGTTGCAAAGGATATAATTTCCAGCATGCTATAAAACTTGACATTTTAAAGTTAAACTTTTGGTCACTCTTTTAAATGTATCCCATGGAATCTAAATACTGTATATGATGCTCACCATCATTTGTTGGAAAAAAAAATCCCTAAAAATTCCTTTTTTTAGTCATAAATTTTACAATCTTTCTTTTTCTTCATAAACTCCATTTCATTTCCCCCACATAATATCCTAACCTTAGTTATTGCTGAAATCTTTTATTGTTCATTCTCTTCTACTTCTTTGCAACAGAAATAGGTATCAAGTAGAAATTTAATTTTTAAAGTATTTCCAGTGATAACCAAAAGCCTGTAATTGTTCTCTGTTGAATTATTGTATTGAATTATTCTGTGTTTAGTTACTTTGGCACTTATTATCAGTGTACATGTATTAAAACAAAAAAATATGTTATTTGACATGAAAAGACTCTTAAGGAAACAGATTTTTTAAAAACTGGATTATGTGCAAGTAGATGAATGTTACTTTTTTCTAGATCATAACAGTATTCCATATCAGCTGCGTTCTTAGTTTTCCTTTCTTGTGACATAAGAGCTGAGAAACCCTGGAAACCTTGTTTGCACACGTAACAGACATGAATGGAAGGAGTTTTATGTTAGCACCGCCGCTCCTCTCTGTTGTTTGAACTTCCTGTGCGTTACAAGCCCAAACTGTCATCAAAACTTTTAAAAATGATCTGCCAGTTGAAAACTGAGTTAGATCCTCGGTTAATTTTGTTGAGTGGGAAACATTGGAACCCCCCACTCCCTGCCACCCCCAAGCTTGTGAAAGGGTATGTTGTTCAGTCATAAGTGTCATTCCCAGGATTTCTAAGTGTCCCTTTGTTAGAGGTTTTTATGTCTAGGAATGGGCACCATAGTAAGCTCCAGGTATGGTGGAGCTCTGACTTTAAGAAGCAGAAAAGGTACTTGTGAAGGGCTTGTGGGAAAGTAGGTCAGCAGGATGTGGATCAGCAACAGATTCGCAGGAAGAGTCGCTTCAGAAAAGAGTATACATAGATGTTGAAGCTCCAGAAATCGCCTTCCTTAAAATTATGTGTGCCTGATAAACCTTAGCAGTCCATCCTGTGTTTCCTAGTATGCATCCGTCTGCCACGTGGACTATTGCTTCAGGATTCGTCAGAGAAAGAACCAACCTCCATCTCCTCAACTCAGAACTCCTATCAAGAAGAACTTAATATATAGTTTCTCACTGATCGAGGAAAAAAATTTTTTTTTCATGTAAAATTTTTGTGTAAAATCTGAACTTGTTCATCTTTTATAATTTCTTTGAAAAGATACAAAGGGAAAATGTTTTTATTCCTGAGTAGTATTGTATGCTTTGGAGCTCATTTTTAATTTTCAAGAATAAAATGCCCTTTTACAAGTAAAGTTTTTGACTCAGTAGCTGTCTTGCTAACAATGATTATACCACTTACCCTAAATCCTTTTTCTCTGTTTTCACAATTACACTGTTGTTAAAAGGAACTTTTACTGTTCTTCAAGTAATAAGGTTCTACTTGAATTCTCATGGAAATAATTTTTTTTGGTGCTTTTTATCCTAATGTAATTTTCAAACCTTAGAAAAAAATAATTGTCGCTTGTTTTCTTTTTACCTGCAGTGATTTTGAGGTATCTGGGAGAGATACTTTTAGGCATATTACACCTATAGGGCAATAGAGGTCTGTGTGCCTGCATCATGCAGATAGGCTGTATTGCTGCTAAGAAATATGAACCGCAGATTGGCAGCTTCACCTTTCTGTTAATGTGCAGATTCTTAATGCTTAGTATCCTGGAGGTTTCTGCTTTTCTGCAGAAAATCTAATACAGATTTTTGATTGCCTCTTAAAATGCTACACTTCTCCAGGAAGCCTTATCTTTGCTATAGCATCTGGTTTTCTGTGAAGTCATAATTTTGAATCAGAATTTCCAGCTGTTGGCATCTTGTTTTATGGAGCCTGAATTGAAAATCAAAAACTAGGTTATGTATTTAAATACCAGAAGTGAATGTTATCTTTCTTTTTCTAAAACAGTATGGCAATTGTATTTAAGTATTTCCAATTTGCAGCGTTATTGTTCGTGATTTGCTCCAAGAGAAGCAAGACTGAACAACAGCTGAACAGCTTTAAGTGAGTAGGTTGCGTTTTATTCTCCTCTTGGTGTCCCGTGAACCTACACACATGGCGTCTGCCCAAGGACAGACNCCAAGGGACTCTCAGGAGCCTTCTCCAACACCACAGTTCAAAAGCATCAATTCTTCGGCGCTCAGCTTTCTTCACAGTCCAACTTTTACATCCATACATGACCACAGGAAAAACCATAGCCTTGACTAGGTGGACCTTAGTTGGCAAAGTAATGTCTCTGCTTTTGAATATACTATCCAGGTTGGTCATAACTTTCCTTGTTGGGCACTACTCAGTGACTAAACAACTAATATACTTTATTGACAAACTTATTTTTATATGTTATTTTTAATATATTATATTTATTATTTATTATCTGTTTAGACTCTGGCTCAATTGTAAGCGGAGCCAAGATCATTCGAACTGGGATCTTTTGACTCCCCAAGTTTAATTCAGTTTTTGTTACAAAACAGCTCCTTTGTTTTGACTTCAGAATGGCCCTGATGTTTCTGGTCTCCTGAAGTGTTGAGCTTAGTCTTTGTTTCAAAATAATTAATTTTGTATATGTGCTGTGCTGTGCTCAGTTGCTCAGTCGGGTCTGACTCTTTGTGACTCCATGGACTGTAGCCCGCCAGGCTCCTCTGTCCATGGGGATTCTCCAGGCAAGAATAACGGAGTGGGTTACCATGCCCTCCTCCAGGGCTCTCCCCAACCCAGGGATCAAACCCAGGTCTCCTGAGTTGCTGGCAGATTCTTTACCATTTGAGCCACCAGGGAAGCCTGGTGACATTTGTACAGTGACATTTGTTTCTGAGTGCAACACCAAAACCTCTTGGATTTTCACCGAATTTGGAGGCTATGTTTGGGATGATAGAGGTTAAAGCTTCTGCCTCCAGTACGGGAGACCTGGGTTGGGAAGATCCCCTGGAGAAGGAAATGGTAACCCACTCCAGTATTCTTGCCTGGAAAATCCCATGGATGGAGAAGCCTGTTAGGCTACAGTCCAAGGGGTTGCAAAGAATCGGACATGACTGAGCGACTTCACTATACTATACTAAAGGGAAATACAGACTATGTAGCATAAATGAGAGATGAGAACGTGCAGTCAGAAGAGGCAGTTTTCTTCCAGGGTCGCTTCAGTGGAGAATGGAGAGACCCAAATGACAGACTTAAGACACCGTGAACGTACAGAAAACAAAAACAAAGGCAACGGTGGCTTAGGATTTGAGCCCCAAGTTGAAAGTCCTAGAAGCAGGTGATTTTCACTTGAGCATTTCTACATCTTATAGTCTAGAAGGCATGTCAGCTGTGACACATTTATTTGATGATAATTCATAATTCTCCTAAGCAGTCATGGGAGGCTAGCTAGCAGTTAAATTAAAAAACACTCCCCATTTGGACTTCTACATCTGTGTTCGGGCCAAAGTTGTTTGTTCTATGGTCGGCTCTCTGGCATGGTGGCTGATAGACGGGAAGTAAAGTGAAGTCACTCAGTCATGTCCGACTCTTTGCGACCCCGTGGACTGTAGCCTACCAGGCTCCTCAGTCCACGGAATTTTCCAGGCAAGAGTACTGGAGTGGGTTGCCATTTCCTTCTCCAGGGGATCTTCCCAACCCAGGTATTGCTCTACCGTCTGAGCCACCAATTCTCACTTTGGGGACTAGAGCATAACGTGTTAGGAGAGTCTGTGTATCTTTCTAGTTGCCTTCTTTTTTTCTTAATTTTAGTTTAATATTAGCATACAATAAATTTGACGAACACGTGTATACCTGTGGCGGATTCATGTTGATGTATGGCAAAACCAATACAATATTGTAAAGTAATTAACCTCCAATTAAAATAAATAATTTATATTAAAAAAATAAACAGTTCCATGAACTTTAATACATATATTTATATAAGTTTTACCAACATAAATGTATATACACATACATATGAGTTCTCTTCTGGTATAACCATTTTAGTCAGAATACAGAACAGTTACCTCTAAAATCTCCCTCATGTTATCCCTTTGTAGCCAACCCCCTCCAGCCATAACCAGTTCTTTCTTGCTATAGTTTTGGTTTTTTGAGAATTTTACATAAATGGAATCATGTAGTATGTAATCCTTTGATACTGACTTCTTTTCTCAAGTACAAAGCCTTCAATCTTAGTATAAAGCCTTTGCGATTCCTTTAAGCTGTGTGTTTATTCATAGCTCCTTCTTTATTGCCGAGCGGTAGTATCTGGAGGCACCGTGATCATCACTTCTCGAGGACAGTGAGGTTGTTTCCTGTTTTGGGCAGTTATGAGTAGAGCTGCTGCGTATTTGTGTACAGGCTTTTGTGTGAGAATAAATTTTTTGTTTCTCTAGGGCAGATGGCCAGAAGTGGGACTGATAGGTCATATGATAACTATATGTTATAAAAAACTGCCTGTGTACAAATGTTCTTAGCAGCGTTATTCATAATGAGGAAAAAATGAAAATAGCCCAAATGTCCATCAACTTGAGGAATGGGTAAATAAAATCTGATATGTCTATACAGTCGGTATTGTTTGGCAGTAAAAAGAAATGTATTGATACTTATTGCAACAGGGATAGGCCTTGAGAATATGCTAAATGGAAGAAACCAGTCAAAAAGGACCGCTTGTTGTATGAGTCCATTTCTATGAAACGTCCAGAAGAGAGCTATCTGTAGAGACAGAAAGTAGTACGGTTGCCTGGGGCTGGGTAGATATGGGCAGTGACTGCTGATGGATAGCGCATCTTCGGAGTGATGAAAGCATTATAAAGTTGGTTTAAGTGACGGCTGCACAGCATGTGGATTTACTAGAAACCACTGAATAGCACAGTCTAAACGAGTGAACTGTATCCTGTATGAATTATATCTTGGTAAGGCTGTTCAGTGGCAACCCACTCCAATATTCTTGCGCAGGAAATCCCACGGACAGAGTCTGAGCCCGGGGGGCTGTAGTCTGTGGGGTCACGAAGAATCAGACATGACTTAGCAACTGAGCACACAAGCTGTTTAAAAAAATAATAAACTGCTAACTTTTTTTCCACAGTGGCTGTACGTTTTTGTATTCTCAACCAGCAAAGCGTGGGAGGTCTAGGTGTTCACATAAACCTCACCAGCACTTGGTATTGTCAGTATTTTTTATTTTAGCTACTTTTAATAGGCATGTAGTGATATTTCACTACTCATTTGCGTTTCCCTAGTTAACGATATGGAATAGTTTTCTTATGCCTATCTGCTTTCTTTAGTGAGGAATCTGTACATGTCTTGAGCTCATTTTATGATTGAGTTGTTTGTTTTCTTAGTGTGAAGATCGAGAGTTCTTGATATGTTCTAAATACAAGTCCTTTGTCAGATATGTGGTTTACAAGTATTTTCTCTTCCTCTCCTGATTAGCTCGTCTTTTTACTCTCTTCAGTACTTCTTGATGAATTCCAAGTTCTCAGGGTTTCATTGTCTGATTACTCCTGTACCCTCAGTGCTTAATATCTGGCATAAAACAGATATGCAGTTAATATTTGATGGATGAATGAATGAGTTCCCTCTTCTTACTGATTAGCAACAGGTTTGTTGTTTTTTTTTTTCTGAGAGAAAATAATATATTAAAAGTAAACCTGATTAAAATATTTCCTTCCTGTACATACTCTTTAAAAAAAAAAATCTCTAATATAGATGGTAAAGCCTGTCACGATACAGTTTGAGTCCTTGAACATTTCCTGTTCTCCTCGGCCTTATAACCGTTACAAGAGCTGTTCCTTCTGTCTCGAGCACTTGTCCTCCCACTCTCTTTGCCAGGCTAATTCATTTATTTCCTAGTTCAAGCATCGCCTGTGCTCATTCATTCTAGACTTGGGGAATATAAGAATAAATAAGACAAACACAATCCCTTATCCTCTTGAGGCTTACCTTTCATGGCAGAAACCTCTCCCTCTTGCCCCAGTCTAGGTTGGGCACCTCTGTTTCACAGTGTCCCTGTGTTTTTACTTAGTAGTAAAGTCGCTCAGTCGTGTCCGACTTTGCGACCCCATGGACTGTAGCCTACCAGGCTCCTCCCTCCATGGGATTCTCCAGGCAAGAGTACTGGAGTGGGTTGCCATTTCCTTCTCCAGGGGATCTTCCCAGCCCAGGGATCGAACTCAGGTCTCCCGCATTCCAGGCAGACGCTTTAACCTCTGAGCCACCTTTAATTATTTATAATTAAGTATGTTCACCATACCGACCCATAAACCAATGACCTTTGAATATTTTTGTTTATTTGTCTCTTAAAATAATTTTGGACAAAGCCAAGTAACCTTGTACATATATTTCAAGCTGACATCTACACTTTTTTTCTTTATAAATTTAAATAGTTGCAAAGGATATAATTTCCAGCATGCTATAAAACTTGACATTTTAAAGTTAAACTTTTGGTCACTCTTTTAAATGTATCCCATGGAATCTAAATACTGTATATGATGCTCACCATCATTTGTTGGAAAAAAAAATCCCTAAAAATTCCTTTTTTTAGTCATAAATTTTACAATCTTTCTTTTTCTTCATAAACTCCATTTCATTTCCCCCACATAATATCCTAACCTTAGTTATTGCTGAAATCTTTTATTGTTCATTCTCTTCTACTTCTTTGCAACAGAAATAGGTATCAAGTAGAAATTTAATTTTTAAAGTATTTCCAGTGATAACCAAAAGCCTGTAATTGTTCTCTGTTGAATTATTGTATTGAATTATTCTGTGTTTAGTTACTTTGGCACTTATTATCAGTGTACATGTATTAAAACAAAAAAATATGTTATTTGACATGAAAAGACTCTTAAGGAAACAGATTTTTTAAAAACTGGATTATGTGCAAGTAGATGAATGTTACTTTTTTCTAGATCATAACAGTATTCCATATCAGCTGCGTTCTTAGTTTTCCTTTCTTGTGACATAAGAGCTGAGAAACCCTGGAAACCTTGTTTGCACACGTAACAGACATGAATGGAAGGAGTTTTATGTTAGCACCGCCGCTCCTCTCTGTTGTTTGAACTTCCTCTGCGTTACAAGCCCAAACTGTCATCAAAACTTTAAAAAATGATCTGCCAGTTGAAAACTGAGTTAGATCCTCGGTTAATTTTGTTGAGTGGGAAACATTGGAACCCCCCACTCCCTGCCACCCCCAAGCTTGTGAAAGGGTATGTTGTTCAGTCATAAGTGTCATTCCCAGGATTTCTAAGTGTCCCTTTGTTAGAGGTTTTTATGTCTAGGAATGGGCACCATAGTAAGCTCCAGGTATGGTGGAGCTCTGACTTTAAGAAGCAGAAAAGGTACTTGTGAAGGGCTTGTGGGAAAGTAGGTCAGCAGGATGTGGATCAGCAACAGATTCGCAGGAAGAGTCGCTTCAGAAAAGAGTATACATAGATGTTGAAGCTCCAGAAATCGCCTTCCTTAAAATTATGTGTGCCTGATAAACCTTAGCAGTCCATCCTGTGTTTCCTAGTATGCATCCGTCTGCCACGTGGACTATTGCTTCAGGATTCGTCAGAGAAAGAACCAACCTCCATCTCCTCAACTCAGAACTCCTATCAAGAAGAACTTAATATATAGTTTCTCACTGATCGAGGAAAAAAATTTTTTTTTCATGTAAAATTTTTGTGTAAAATCTGAACTTGTTCATCTTTTATAATTTCTTTGAAAAGATACAAAGGGAAAATGTTTTTATTCCTGAGTAGTATTGTATGCTTTGGAGCTCATTTTTAATTTTCAAGAATAAAATGCCCTTTTACAAGTAAAGTTTTTGACTCAGTAGCTGTCTTGCTAACAATGATTATACCACTTACCCTAAATCCTTTTTCTCTGTTTTCACAATTACACTGTTGTTAAAAGGAACTTTTACTGTTCTTCAAGTAATAAGGTTCTACTTGAATTCTCATGGAAATAATTTTTTTTGGTGCTTTTTATCCTAATGTAATTTTCAAACCTTAGAAAAAAATAATTGTCGCTTGTTTTCTTTTTACCTGCAGTGATTTTGAGGTATCTGGGAGAGATACTTTTAGGCATATTACACCTATAGGGCAATAGAGGTCTGTGTGCCTGCATCATGCAGATAGGCTGTATTGCTGCTAAGAAATATGAACCGCAGATTGGCAGCTTCACCTTTCTGTTAATGTGCAGATTCTTAATGCTTAGTATCCTGGAGGTTTCTGCTTTTCTGCAGAAAATCTAATACAGATTTTTGATTGCCTCTTAAAATGCTACACTTCTCCAGGAAGCCTTATCTTTGCTATAGCATCTGGTTTTCTGTGAAGTCATAATTTTGAATCAGAATTTCCAGCTGTTGGCATCTTGTTTTATGGAGCCTGAATTGAAAATCAAAAACTAGGTTATGTATTTAAATACCAGAAGTGAATGTTATCTTTCTTTTTCTAAAACAGTATGGCAATTGTATTTAAGTATTTCCAATTTGCAGCGTTATTGTTCGTGATTTGCTCCAAGAGAAGCAAGACTGAACAACAGCTGAACAGCTTTAAGTGAGTAGGTTGCGTTTTATTCTCCTCTTGGTGTCCCGTGAACCTACACACATGGCGTCTGCCCAAGGACAGACGCGAACTGTAAAATAAGGGCTGTTGGTGCTCAGCAAGCACCTGACAGATGGGTTCGTTTTGACTCTGTGGTTTCTAGATGAGGAAACCGAGGTCTTATTTTGCCCTGTATATAGAAAATGATCACTGACTTGAGGCAGAAGAAATCAGGCTTAATGGTATTAAGATAATCGTGTTGTTTAGTGTTTTAAAAGGCAGTCATTCCAAACAAGGGAACCACAGGAGGGGAGTCTCGGCAGGCCTGCTGGTGGACTGCTGTGTGCCTAGCCTAGGACTGGGGTGTCACGTGAGGCCAATAATTCCTTTCCTTGTCTGGGAAACCATTTGGCAAGATGCGTCAAGATTTTAAAAGATTTTGTAACTGTCAAGCTCTCGGTTCCTCTTTTAAGACTGTCTTAAGGAGTTACAAAATCAGATAAAGATTCGGTGTACAAAAATAGCCTGGTATGGTTTAGCAGAAAGATGTTCTTTACAGCATAATTTATCCTGTGGAAAATCAGAAGGAGCAGTTCAGTTATCCAGTGGTAGAGAAATAGTCAGATTATGGTAAATTTAAACAATGAAATGTTATGTAGCCATCGAAGTAATTTTTAGAAGATTTTTTAACTATGTGGTAAAGTGCTTATTTGTAGTGTCATTGAAACTCAGTAGAATATAAGATTGTACATATAATATGATTCCTTACGTAAAGGAAATTTGTGTATAAAATGGATCATACATCAAAGTGACAAAAGAGTTTGTATTTCTAGGTGATGATGAGTTGATTTTATTTTCTTTTTATTTTGCTTATTTCACCAACTCCATGATTAGCAGAGAATAAGATTATTAAAAAAGGAGTTTAAAATGTAGTTGAAGAGGCAAAATTTTTTTTCAAATGCCAAGTGTTGGAAAAACCCACTTTAAAATCCCACTGAGGACAGACTCATTGACAGTCTCTGGTGCTTGGGCTGTGTTAAGTCACATACAGCTGCCCCACCCTCATCCCCATCCCCATGGCTGGAATTCCAATGGCAGGGGTAGTGACCCATCTGGAATGAGGGCAATGGGGTGGAATCCACAAGTAAGTGCTGTTTTAATCAGCGGTCATTTTATTTGGAAAAAAATTTGAAAAGCCATTTCCCCTGTCGAACGAACATTCCTTTATTCTTTCATTAGCAAACATTTTTAAAATGAGTGCCCACTAGTTAGTTCTTCTGACTTGAAGGTAACATTCTGCTGCTAGTGATTCTTTGCCCAGTGATTGTTGAAATGTTGCTAATTCTCTCTGCCAGAGTCTTGTGGTATACAGGTAACTTGACACAGTTCCTGTTCTTACCTGGTTCAGGTTTAATAATTAAATGGGGTTAGCTATTAAATAATGCATGTTTGTGGAGAAGCCAGTCAGTTTAATGCCTGTGAACTTGGATACACCACTTTATAATCAGTGCATGTCTTGGTGGGATCCATGTTACTGTGGCTTTGCGTGCAACATAGTCAAGCAGCAGGGCAAATTAAATGCTGTTTTTCTGAAAGGTAAGCTTTCCTAAGAAATGGTATGGCTTTCTTTGCTTCCAAAATTCTTTGAAAAAATCTATGAATATTTTGAAGTCTTTGATTTCACTTTATAATTTAAAATTAATAACTTCTTACTACTGTAATTTCATACGTTTCATACTAACCCCCCTAGGGGGAAAAAAAAGTATTTACTTACTTCAAATTTCTTATATTGATTTCAGTTGGTCTCATTCCACATTACAATTATGGCTTTCCAGTCCACAAGGTATGGCTTAGAGTTGTGTTTCAAGTTCGCAATGGGTTGAGCATTAATAAAGCTACTGTTTTTAATTTAAAAGAAAAGATCTCTTAAAGAAAGTTTGTTAGGTCCTGGGATTAATTTTTTAGATGTTTGTTGTATGTAAGTCCATGATAGCCTCAAATTGTTATTCTCCTGCCAAGAAGTGGCACCTTTTTTTCCCTCATTTGCCTGTTCGGCCTCGTTGTCTACTTTGCCACATTTGCAATAGCCAAGGAATTCTAGAGCTGGAATAAGCTGCCTCGGTGAGCTTTCTGTCTTTTGCAAAAATAACCTGAAGCCCTTTGATGAATGTCTTTTCTTAAAGGCCTTCAGAGAAGGACGTCTCACAGTCTTTCCAGCGCTTTGTGTTTCTGATTGACCATTATCTTTTTCTCTCTCCTTTTTTTCCATCTGGAGTGAAACGTAGATCTTTTTCTTTAAACTTAAGCTCTTTTGCTATTTGCCCCATATTTTGGAGTACTAATCTATACCTGTATGGATATAAACAAATTGTTCTTATTATCCTTCCTAAATGTTCTGACTGACTGTATATTACCTGATTGTTTTGTCCTAACAACAGCATTATGTACCAGTGAACTGCTATCACACAACTGTTTTTCTTGGAAAGGTTAGGAAGTCTTTGATAATGGATTGGGCCAATGATTTAAATAGTCCAGACACATAAACTTACATTTATTTAGCAATTTGCTAGATGTTTCTGTGATACCGGGACTGTGTATCAGTCATTGTACTGGGGGCTGAAGATACTGTCCACTCCCGACCCCTCCCCCAAAAGGATGAGATTAAGTGCTTCAGAATACAGCAAGTCTAGTAGGGAGACCTTTCCGATATATTGGCAGTAATAGTATCATTCATTATTTGGGGTTTATTGTTGTTAATGGGTTTATTTTCCAGTATTATTTTGCAGAGAAGTTGAAAAGTGGCTTCAGATCTATTTGCTTTTTGCCCCACCCCGCAAACCCAGAAGTGCTTCCCTCCAGAGAAAAATCATAATAAAAAAAGCTTGCAAATTTAGGGAAGATGTATATAAATGAGTTGTAAATTTATGTGGTGAAAATAATATGAGGTTCTCTGGAACAAGATTTCTCCTTTTATAGAAAAGAGTGATTAAGTTTGATTTTCCCAGTTCATATTGCTACTGAAGTTTTATGTGACTTATTTTAATTAGTAGAAGACATCTGTTCCTTTACAGCAACCAGTGATCACACCTCTCTTTGACACATACCACAGACCCTCAGATGTGAACACCTAGGAGTACGTTTTTTCCTGACCATAGCATCAGTTCAGTTCAGACCACAGCATATTGTCTCCTTATGGTCTTGTGTCTTAGAAGATAAAGTTAGTCTTCGTTTAACTCAGCAGGCACAATACACATTTTGTTCTAGGTATCTCAGGAAGCTATGACAGGGTGATTCTGAGGGCCGGTGAACTCATTTCTGATTGACAGATCTTACAAATTCTAACACAATAGGGAGTATAGATGTTAGTTAAGAGCAAAGGTTCTGGAGCCACGTTACCCAGGTTTTAATCTTGTTATGCTTTGTTAGCCAAGTGACCGTGGGCACAGTGTTCAGCCTTGCTGCCCTTCCTTTTCCTCATGTGTAAAATAGGGATAATACTACTTTTCACCTCATAGATTAAGGAGAATTAAGTGAGTTAATATCTGAAGAATAAAACCATGCCTGGTGCGGAGCGCTGTATGGACAGTAGTGAGTGTGTGGTAGGTGTCTTGATACCGGTTGATGTTTCTGAATTATAAGATGCCCTTTATAGGTCCGGGGCCTGGTTGGCTGACGCTGCCTGAGTTGAATGGCGATGTAGCTTTTTCTGGTTTTCCTTAGTCCTAGTCCCATCCCCTGCAGCGCCCCAGTTTTTCTGCACTGATGGTTCGTTATAAACATCTTAGAAACTGGAAGTCTGTGCTGTTTATTGGCATACTGTGCAGTAATCCCGGGAATTTGGCCTGAGCCCCTGGGAGCTAAATCAGAGGTCACGCCCTCTGAGAGCCTCTCCGAGCTGGCCTTCTGGTGCAGGTACTGGGGGCGGGGGTTGGAGGGGTCCTGTTGACCTTGAGGCTCCCCTGGCTCTGGGGAGCCTGAGGGGGTGCCAGGGCAGTGAGTGGTCCACTTGCACGTCTGTGATCATCCGCTCCCCTTGCCAACCTCCTCAGTCCTGTATCTGGGATGGCAGACCCGACCTCAGTCCTCAGAAACTGACACAGCCCCGCGCTGGCTCAATTGCTGGTTTTATGGAATTCATTTCTGTGTCTTGGTTCTTCTAGGGGCTGTTAGGTCCTCTCAGATACAGGCTAATTTGCCTTGGCAGTATGAGAGAATCTTAACCCTGTTGGGTTCCAGAAGTTCCTTCACTGGGTGTTAAAGGCCTTCCAATCTTTGCATAGGACTTCTCATATGCCGGGTTCTTTTCTGAGCAGAAAATAACACATTTCACTCTCATATATGTGTGGTGTGTACTAATACTGTTATTTTTCCCATTTTTACAAAAGGAGAAACTGAGCAAAGATAGGTTAAGTAATCTGTCAGAGCCGGTATTGGATCCAGGCAGTCAGTGCAGACTCTGCTCACCAGTGCGCCCTCCTCATTGCTGGTTCTTAGCCTGCTTGTCCGTTAGACTCATCTGGAGAGCTTGCCAAGAGGGCTGGGGGCAGAGAGAGACATTTTACCTGGCCCTACCTGAGACCCAATCAAATCTTCCATCTTCTCCCTTTTTTAGAAAAAAAGAACACTCTCTCCCTGATTTTCTAATCCACTAGACTCTTTCCTTTTTCCCATTTCATGACGTATAGATGGTAAAGAATCTGCCTGCAATGTGGGAGACCTGGGTTTGATCCCTGGGTCAGGAAGATCCCCCAGAGAAGAGAATGGCTACCCACTCCAGTATTCTTGCCTGGAGAATCCCACGGACGGAGGAGCCTGGCAGGGCCACAATCCATGGGGTCACAAAGAGTTGGACACGACTGGCTAACACTTAGTAGGGGTTTCAGTGGCCTTTTACAATGAAGGGCATAGAGTCTGTGGTTTGACTCTGTAAAGTAGGGCCCACGGGGACAGGGGCATCTTTTCTCCCTGTGCATATCTGGCCCGGTGCCCAGCACAGCGGCGTAGACATGCCCAGGACTTGAGTGTTAATCCCTCAGTGGACGCTTCAACATGCTCTTATCACTTCATCACATCACTTTATTTATCACTGTTGCCACATCAGGGGAGATCCCGGGATGCATGGAAAGAGTGTGGATAGTTAACTGGGCAGGTCTAATTTGGCCAGCTCTAGTAGATCAGAGCCTCAGTTTTCTTACCTCTAAAATTGTAAAGGTGATACTGTTAGAAGACTTCTGTAAAGATGAAATGAGAGATGTGAAAATATGGAATTGCTCCGTCCTATAGTGCTGTGCTGCGCTTAGTCGCTCAGCTGTGTCTGACCCTTGGCGACCCCATGGACTGTAGCCCACCAGACTCCTGTGTCCATGGGATTCTCCAGGCAAGAAGACTGGAGTGGGTTGCCATGCGCTCCTCCAGGGGATCTTCCCAACCCCAGGTCTCCCACATTACAGGCAAATTCTTTACCATCTGAGCCACTAGGGAAGCCCTGTAGTAGGAAATCAGAAATAAATGCTGAATTATTTCTTTGTAAAGTAAGCACAGTTTGAATAGGAAAAATAACTTGAAAATATGCTATTCAGCTTTCAGTCAAATGCAAGAAGTCATGAAGTGTTAGGAGCTCAAATAGACCTTCGGGATCAGGGAATGCAGCCCTTAATTTGAAATACAAGTGAGGAAATGGGAGCGTAAAGAAAGGACTGGGCCAGGGGCACACTGTGAGCCCAGATGCGGTCCAGACGCTGTCTTACCACTGTGACTGGCATCGCCTCTGCTTCCTAGTGTTTGCACGGTCCCCTCCGTGCACTCTTGTGTATGTTACGGACCTCTCAAAGCAACTCCCTGGGCCTCCAGCGCCTGACCCCAGTGGAAGGCTTTGCCTGTTGAATAAAGTCCTAAACAAGCCACCATGTACGGGGTTAAGGGGGTACAAGGAAAGAGTATGTATTTACCTTGATGTTTTTGAACAAGAAGGAGAAGAGTTAAAAATATACAAATAACGAATGGCTGAAAGCCCATGAACCTCTTTCCAGTTCCTCTGTTTTGCAGGAAAATGGGGCTCTTTTATCTTTCATCAGTTCTTGCATGTATAAGGTTGATATTGGAGGGGAATGAAGTTATTCCAACTATGCTTCTAATAGAATGTTAGTATTTTGTTTTTACTCAAATCAAGTTGTAAAAGCTTCAAAATGGCGTCATGCTTTGATATAATGTTTAAACCATTATAAATATCATCTCCTTTTGATGCCTTAGAATAGATGTTTTAGATTTCTATTAATGTTGATTATTACAGATTGAATTAAAAGTGCTTCAACTCACTGACATATAATATGTCTTGTTTAAGTTGGGATGTAATTGCTCGGGAAGTATCCAGCCTGTAGTGAAGATAGGAAGATAATAAGATGTGTCATTTTCTAGTATCTGAACTCAAATTCTTGACTCCTGTCATCTCCCCCTCCACCTCCTGGAGAAACACATTTGTTGTTGTTGTTGGGATAGTTTTTGGAACAACCAAGGTGAGCACACTGTGGTGTCATTTTCTATCCTGTTTTGCAGCTTACTACATATGCCAGGAGGTCTTGGTTCCCTTAAATGCTTGGGAAAGTTTTTCTTTGTAGGATCCTGAAATTAGCCGTGTACAGTGGGGGGAGGAAATGCCTGTGACTTTTCCAAAAAGTGGGTTTGCTTAGAGAAGATGGTGATAAATGTTTAGCATTCTTAGCAGTGCCAAAACTCATGCAGAAAAACACCTATTTCAGGCCTCTTCAAAAACTTCGGTTGTCTAAAAGCAGAAACATTTGTAGTTTGGACTTTACTTAGGATTTACAATATACTGTATGAGCACTTTACAAATACTTAATGTTTATTTTTTGAAATGATAATCGGTATCTTTGTTTCCTGATTCTATAGGAAGCTCTGATACTTTTTTGTCTTTGTCTTCTTTTTTAGAAAAGTCCAAAATGGGTGGATTTTTAAAAATGTAATGGAAACAATGTGGCTTACTTAGCTTTTAAAATGATTCATTATACAGAGAAAAACCCGAATCTATAAAATGTAAATCTCATGAAAGTTAATCAGATTTGGTTGTGCACAGCCTTCATCAAAACCTGAATTTCATAAGCCTTGAAAACTCTGATGTTTTAAAAATGTTTGAAGAGTTTGCCTATCCCATCCTCAAACACACGCATTCTTTCAGACCACTCAGAAAGAAAGTGCACGGAATAGCATTGCCGACTCCCCGAGGCAGCCCTGGCCGGTTTCTAAAACTGAAAGAAACGTCTCAGTCTTGTGTGATAAGCAGAACTCAGAACGCGTCTCTATTTTAGCACATGTGAGATAGAAAGTGATCGTGCTCACAAGAGTGAAATTTGAGTTATAATGTGTTGATGGATCTTCATATTAAGGCACCATAAATGATGCTTTCAGTTTCCTTATGAAAACAAAGTTGAGTTCTGTTCTGAGTGATTCTCCTAATTGTTATTGTTAAATTCTTTTGCTCTGCTGTCTCTTTTCCTGCTCTCTACAAATACTATTTGGATCCTGTGTGTTTCATTTTCTCTTCTTAGCTAAAAGTTTTCAGCAAATCCTTCACTTTCCAACAAAGTGTTTAACTTTCTGTGCACACGGATTCATGAGTCAGTTAAACATGTTTGATTAATTTATCACGAAGAGTGCCACCTTGAGTAAAAACAATTCTACTCTGTGGAAAGTTCTTTCCTTTTAAAAGAGGGTCCTTATTTCTAAGAGCAGAGCTCTGATTTTAATTAAAGAGCGTTTTATGCAGTTTTTTTTTT
>SJYX01016519.1:11590-43137 GCA_006410675.1 Oreotragus oreotragus | reverse complement strand
TTTCAGAAAGTGCCTTTGAATTCCAAATTTGTATATAAAGACACTCAGTACTGCCTACTGAACACTGCACAAAGATGTCTCATAAACTTTACCTAACATATCCAGAGTTGCAATCCCTATCTTGTCACATCTTCCAAAAAAGTTTGTCTGTTCCATCTGTAGCCTCACCTCCTGAGATAATGTTGATTCCACCATTCTAATCACTCAGCTTGTAGTATGATATGTCACAATATTAGAGAAGCCTGTTGCCGGTATGGGTCATCTGAGGATGTGAGCTGGCCACAGCACAAGGCTGCAGCTTTGCAGTCATCAAACATTGTGTAATGAGAACTCAGTGTGCCTGCTCAGAGTGAATGGTTGTACAATGAAAATTTGAAAGCACCTTGGTATTATTGATAATGTACATGCATTTGCTAGTTGAAAAGCATCAGTAGGGCCTTTTAGAGATGCTCCAGATTCACCTGAAAAAGTATTGCATGAGAAATTCAGAATAAACAGGTATATCTGTAGGAAAAGCTAAGGTAAGTTAAATATAGGGTAAATAGGCACCAAAAGCCAGGAATGATTTATCTACTATCAGGAGACATTTATTTACATGTAGTGGTGAAATTATATTCCTGAAGAGAAGAAAAGCAACAACTTTATCTAATTAAGAGCCTCTAGCATGACGCAACTTAGCAGCAGCAGCATTAGCAGGACTCCAGCTATTCTCCAATCTGCTTGTATATGTTTGCTCTCAGACAAATTCTTATTTCACTGAGATCTTTGAAGATGTGATAATGTTAGGCAACAAGGTCACAGACCTTAGAGTCATCCTTGAGTCTTTCTTTTTTGCATACCCTCATGTGTTCAGGAAAACTTCTTGGGTCTACCTTCTAAATATATGAAAATCCTACACATTTCTCACCACCTCTATTACTCTCACTCCAGTTAGGGCTGTCGGTATATTCCATTTGAGTTTCTGCAACTGGATTCTTCTCACTGGTCTTCCTATTTCCACCATTGTCCTTTTACGTCCATTTTCTGCACAGTAGTGGACTGATTTTTTTTTTTTTTTTTTTTTTTACAAAATAAAACTTATTCTTTCACTGTTATGCTCAGCATCCTGCCAGGGGTTCCCATTTCTCATAGTAGTCGAAATTCCTACAATAGCAAATAAGATCCTGTGTGATCTGTCCCTTACTACCTGTTTGACCTTGTCTTCAGTCTCTTTCCCCTTTCTCTCTGCTCCACCAGCACTGGCCTCACTGCTGCTCCATGAACAGATAGCAGGAACACCAGATACTTGTTCTTCCATTTGCATAGAATTTCTTTCTCCCCAAAAGAAGTTGACCTTTACAAACACCTCCCACCGTTGTAGGCACAGGCTTCTCCTAAATACCTCTGCTTTTTCTCTGTGCCTTTTCTAAATCTGAGTGAAGGGACCACATAGGATATGGGATTAATAATGAAGAAAGCAGATTTCTGTTTATCCACCTTTTTCAAGTAGAAAGACATTAATTTTAATTATGCTGATCCTGCTGAGAAATGAATGCTTAAGGATATCATCCTTTTTACTAATCGTGTAAAACATGACAAGTGCTTATCAACATTTTTGGTTGTTCTTGTCTCCATCTGGGGCCATTGGAGGATAAAACTTCCATGCCTTCTTGGAGTTTGATTGTTACCATATAACTTATTTTGGTCATATAAGAAGATGCTAAGGGTATGCTGTTTGTCTATCTAAGAGCTTGTATACAATTATCCATGCTTTCTTCTTCTTCATGAACTCTGAGTTCATGAAAAAATGGAAGTGTCACAAGATGGTTCAACCTTTATTCTCTGATCACTTCAGTAACTCTGAGGACCAGAATCTCTACTGAAACCTGTTGAACATGGCATGCACAAGAAGTCAATCTTTATTGTTATAAATAATGGGGATTTTAAAGTTGTACTTATAGCCTAACCTAATCTTTTTTGAATAATATGCTGTTGTTTTAATTCACTTATCATATTTACCAGGGTTTCAATGAAGAGTTCAGAAAGGTAACAGGAATTAATGAGGAAAGTCTTTCATCCAGTTACTATGTATTATCTACCCCTATTGTCTGGATATTGGTAATATAGTGTTAAGCAGGGTTTCGTGTCTTCATAGAACTTACAGTCTAGGAGAAAATGGAGTCAAGTGTTGGGTAGAGGGAATTATGGGGCAAGCATCCTGCCTAGTGGGAAACCCAGCCCAGGGTCATGAGGATGAGGGACCTAGGAGTGTGGCACAAAATTGGGAGGAGATGTCCAGCAAGGTTACAACCAATGTTAGGTGAGGAACTCAGCAAAGGACCAGTACAACTTAGTCCTGAGAACTGAGGAATGTGAGCACTGTGAGGATGTGGAAAAGGGTAGACAGCCAGGTGAATAATTCAAGAGAGTAGTCAACTCAAAGTCATCTGAGTAGACTGAACAGGGTGACATAGGCTGCAGGCTGCCTTACAGATGGAGGATCAGGTGGATGCAAAGATGAGAGCAGAGTTGTGCCGAGGTGCATCATGGAATAGGAAAAGTAGCTTAGCAGCAAACTTACATTTTCCAAACTTCCAAATCCCAGGACCTGGGCTGCTGAATTCCCACTTGTTCTGCTGCCCTGAAGCCAGGAAAAGAGTGAGAGTACATTTAGAAAGCTGGAGCCTTCTTCTAACAATTTTGATGGACCTAGGGAAGGATGGAACTTCCCAGGTGGCACAGTGATAAAGAATCTGCCTACTAATGCAGAAGATGCCAGAGACGTGGGTTTTATCCCTAGGTCAGGAAAATCCTCTAGAGAAGGACATGGCAAGCCAGTATAGTATTCTTGCCTGGAAAAGTCCATGGACAGAGGAGCCTGCTGGGCTGCAGTCCATGGGGTCGCAAAGAGCTGGACACAGCTGAGCACGCATGCAGGATAGGGAAGGAGAGCCACTAAAACGATGGTGGTATAAACATGGGCAGTTCTTCAAAGAGATGAATTTCTTATTCACATTGTGTGGGGGAAAAGAGGAAAGTAGTATGATATCTGTCACCACAAGAAAATGAGGAACAGTTCCAGAAACATGATTTCAAGACAGGGCTCTTCAAAGTCCTAGTTGTATGTTCTGTCACAAAAGAAACTGATTCATACCACCACCAAGGTGCCTTGCCTGAAAGAAGTGCTCTGACTGACCTGACAGGTTCACATTTCAGCAGAATTAATTGGAGTGAAGATGGAGCAGATGTTACAGTGAGAATTTTGTTAAGAGTATAGGTGTATGTATTGAAGAGCATTTCCTTTGGATGAAAGAAAACAATGCCAATTAAGGCTATTTTAAGCATATTAAAATTCTGTAAATTAAACTGATTTTTTCCATTAATTGTGAATAGAGATTTAATCCATCACTTTGTTAATCCTCTTCAAACTCAAATCAAATAGAATTATTCATAGAGAAAGAAGAAGGGCTGAGAGTATTGGGATTATGTAAAGAATGGACTATAAGGAGTGAGATATAATAGATGTAAGCCTATAATTAATGACACTCAGAGTGGCTGAGGTCAGGCAGCTATTACACAATAGTACTTTATTATTTCAAATTAGTCTAGAGAGAGCTTGAAAGCATCCATCACCATATCTTGTTGGTAAATGGGTTAACTGATCCACATATTTCATGCATCATGATTTCAATGGAAAATAGCTTTAGGATGGAGGTTGAAGCTACAGATTATAGCTTTCCCCCCAGGCTTTTAATTGCTAGGCATTGTTCTTGACCTTCCCTCACCTCAACTTCAATAGCATTCAGACAAATTAGTTAATTATATGGGTTAGTAGGTCACCCAAACTTGTATAATTGAACAAACCTTATGCAAATCAGGACTAAATTATTTGAGAATTAAATAATGCTTGCAAAATTGGACTCTTTAGTGACACTCATTAGCAGAGTTCTGTGAATCTTTAAATTCAGAAAAAGAATTTGCATTCTAAAATAATGTCACCCTCTACACTCTTTTATATATAACTGATTTTCTTCTTTCCTTATTTTGCCTTACTCAATTATTTTCTCCAACAGCCTCTATATCCTCATCATACAAGTGATTAAATAGTTTCTTGTGTGTGTGCTATTGATAGCTCTATTTCAGCAGTTATCACTTTTACTCCTACCTTTCAAAATTTATTTGTGTATCTCCATTCCTAGATTGCAGATCCTTTAGGATGAACTGTGGCTTGGGCATCTCTTTACCTCTAGGACTTGGCAGACTGCCTGGTACATAGTGTGTCTTCAAATTTATATTGCTTAAAAAAAAGAATGAACAAAACTGTAAAGAATTAAACTTTTTGCTGCTTTTTGAAGACTAAAAAATGTCACATCTCTGTAGGTAAATATGTAATGAATTATTCTAATATCATATGCTATTGTAAGATGATAATTATGTAGAAGGAAGGTTTATGGTGAGTTTCATTCTGTGCCCCCATAGTACCTTAAGAAATTAATTTAACCCTTTTATCTGTTTAAAAAATGGTAATACCTGTTCCGCTTATCTAACTTAATCTTTGCTTTGAAGAGAATTCAGAATTGATGCGTGTGTATGTGTGTGTGAAAATTCTGAAAACCATAGTACATTAAACATGTAACTTCCATTGTGACTTTAAAAGTAGTCACCCTCTATCAGTTCAGTTTAGTTCAGTCACTCAGTCATATCTAACTCTTTGCGCTGCAGCACACCAGGCCTCCCTGTCCATTACCAACTCCCAGAGTTCACCAAAACTCATGTCCATCGAGTCGGTGATGCCATCCAACCATCTCATCCTCTGTTGTCCCCTTCTCCTCCTGCCCCCAATCCCTCCCAGCATCAGAGTCTTTTCCAATGAGTCAACTCTTTGCATGAGGTGGCCAAAGTATTGGAGTTTTAGCTTCAGCATCAGTCCTTCCAAAGAAAACCCAGGACTGATCTCCTTTAGAATGGACTGGTTGGATCTCCTTGCAGTCCAAGGGACTCTCAGAAGTCTTCTCCAACACCACAGTTCAAAAGCATCAATTCTTTGGTGCTCAGCTTTCTTGCACAGTCCAACTCTCACATCCATACATGACCACTGGAAAAACCATAGCCTTGACTAGATGGACCTTTGTTGGCAAGTAATGTCTCTGCTTTTCAATGTGCTCTCTAGGTGGGTCATAACTTTTCTTCCAAGGAGTAAGCGTTTTTTAATTTCATGGCTGCAGTCACCATCTGCAGTAATTTTGAAGTCCCCCAAAATAAAGTCTGACACTGTTTCCACTGTTTCCCCATCTATTTGCCATGAAGTGATGGGACCAGATGCCATGATCTTTGTTTTCTGAATGTTGAGCTTTAAGCCAACTTTTTCACTCTCCTCTTTCACTTTCTTCAAGAGGCTTTTTAGTTCTTCTTCACTTTCTGCAATAAAGGTGGTGTAGTCACCTTCTATAAAATAAGATTAATTAGAAAAGGCAGATTCATCAGTTTCAACAACCTCTATTTAATATCAAGGTTGAATGTTTGAACCTTGCATATATTTTACTATTCTAAATAAAATCGTATTTTTCATTAGAGGTACACTTAATCTCAATAAGTTTGAGATGTTGATGAGAAAGATGGATAATTCTGTTGTTTTCTCCCTTTAAAAAAATCTCGTATACAAGGTTTATTAAATAGAAATAGGGGTATGTATCATTCAAATAAATCAAATATTTTATTTTTATGTTATCCTCCAAATTACTCAAATGTTTGCATTTTTATATAATTGAAATGAGAGCACAGATTTAATTTTGAATACTGTTTCCTTCACTTGCATTGCATCTTGAACGTTTTTCCATGTTGTTACATAATTCCCTAAAAATATTTATCAAGAATATTACCTTATCTTACTTAAATATCCCACTAATTCTGGATATTTTGATTGTTGCTGATTTTGCTAGTATAAACTATATTGCAAAGGATAGCTTTCTAAATAAGTTTTCCTTCTTTGGGATTATTAATTTGGATTAAACTTCTAGACAAGGGGAAATTAAATCGCTGGCCTAAGTTTACCTCCAGTAAACACATATAGAGGAAAGGGAAAATATTTTCTTTCTTAATAAATAAGTCTTTTGTTGAGCATCAACATCTTAAAGCTAAATTAAATGAATGACACATAATAATCTGAGATATGTCAAGAATAATCAAAACCATTAAGTAACAAATAAAACTAAAAAAATAAATTTGGAAAATAAAGATACCTTAGCTTCAGGAAAAAAGAGATTCTAGGATTTATTTCTTCAACACTATGTGTTTGTTTCCCAGTACTTTTGCCTGAGGTGAAAAATGTAAAAGTACAATGGAAATGTTATGGTTCTTAAAAAGTGCAGTAAAATTGTTCTCCAAAAGGATTTCACACTATTAATGTACTAGTTTATCCTGTCAGTTTTGTGAGCATTGTGTATACTGAAAATATATTTTATTAGACATAATTTTAATTAAATCATTATATTGTTTGCCTTAAAAGCAAAAGAAGTAAAAGAAACCAAGGGCAAACCCAGAATTGTGAGCCTTCATATAAATGTTTCTTCACAATCTATTATATATTAAATTTTAAAACAGACATTTTTACTTCATTTTCAGTGTATGACTTAATCTGTATCCATGTGCATTTGGTTACTGAGGGCATCTATTAAATTGTTCATTTCAGTGTTCAAATTATATAAAAACTCTTCTTTCTTTTATAGGTATATTTTCAGAGAAACCTATTTTTGTTTTCTTAAAACAGTAGTCCCTTGAGTCTCATAAGGAGTAACAGATAAATGAAAAAACAACAACAACTTCTTTTTCTTTTTTTTCTTAAATATTTATTTCCTCACCATGGTTTTCTTTCTTTTCTTTTCCTATTTAGTTATCTGTTCTTTTCTTTTTAATGCTATGGGTTTTCCGCAAATGCTCGCTGGTTCTGGTTTTCTGTTCAAATTGATGAATAAAAGATTAGATTGTTTAATACAGGTATCTGGCAACGTTTTCCTCTTATGGTAATGGAAAGTTTGAGAGCTGTGAATTAGGAGCTGCTGACGCTCATGGTTGTCCTGTTTCTGGCGGTATGATACAGCATGTGCAGCAAGTTCCCACTTCCACTGAAATGCGTACCATGTTCTCCCATGTTCCTGTTTTTTGTAAAAACCACTTAGAAAATAGCATTCCTTTATTCTTGCATTTCTTCTTTCAACAATTTTTGCTGTTGTTGTTGTTGTGACACTGAATTGGTTCAAAGTGCTAGTGAAGGTGAAATTCCCCCTCAAAAAGCAATTGGTAAAAGTGCAAGCATGATAAGAAAAGGAAAAGTAACATTTGGCTAAAATTCCTGCCTAACTTTGGGAGTTGGACCCATGAGAGGTAAGGTGGTGTCATGATCTCTAGAGTCAGTGCTAGGTAGACTTATATCTGGTGGATCAGTACAGATAAGAAAGGTGAGAAAGAGGGCTTTCAGAGAGAACTTTCGAGACAAAAGGAAAGCCATGTGAGTAAGTCAGATGCTTGGCATGGTGGGTTTTAAAAAATCTCAAGTAGTTCAGCACGCTTAGAGAAGCAGCGTGTGGCAGGTGTGATGGCTGGACACGAGAGCAGGTGACTGACTTAGAGGGGGTAACCAGGGCTGTCAACACCCACGTGATCTAGAAGACATTTTAGAGCAAGGGGAAGAGCATTTGATTACGACTCAGGAGATGTGAAGTCACTAATTGAGCTTCTTGGACAAATCACTTCGTTATTTTCTCATGTGTGAAAGGAGCAAGTGGCTTTCCAGTGGTACTCTAAATTGCCCTCCTGTGGATGGAGGAGCACTGTGGCCAGGCCTCTTGCTCCCCTGCCTCCTTCACGTCTACTACATCAGTTTTGTTTTTACCTGAAATCGTTTGCCTTATAATTTCATGTATTTTTTTTTTTTTGAGAGCTTACCACTACCAAAAATATTCTGAGAACTAAAGGACTAAGTATCTTGGGTCTTTCTGCCAATTTAGGACAAATAGCAACATGTATTATTAGAAAGACATCAGACTGGGAGTCCAGAATCTGATTTCTACACTTGAAAAACCCTTATGGGGACATAAGGAATTTATTTTTCCTCCTAGTCCTTTTTTTCAATCATGAAAACGAACAGATATCTGCTTTCTTGTCTCAAAACTTTTTTTTTTTTAAACAGTGGAAATAAAATCAGATAGGCTGAAGTACTTAATACTCAAAATACAACCATGCTTATTGGTATTCTTAAGGAAAATATCACCTGTACTGAAAGGTGTTTCTGTGTATGAGTCTCATATGAAAGATGCTCTTGGCATGAAGGATTTGGTTATTTAATGGAATTATCAAACTTCTTATGTCATACATTTCTTGGTTCAAGTTCCTTTACTCAGAAGTGATGTAAAAATCTCTATAGTGGACAATCTTCTGCACAGTTTTCAAGACACATCAGAATGGGTTTTGTTTATTAAAAATTTTTATTTTAATAAAAATATGCATTATATGGTTCATTGCCCAGTGATGGTAACCCTGTATCCCAGGATGTTTCCTTTTTTGTTGTTCTTTTTTCGTTCTTTTTTTGACTGTAGTGTTCTGCTTGTGGTATCTTTGTTCCCTGACCTGGGATTGAACCTGGGCCACCAAGGTGAAAACACTGAGTCTTAGCCACTGGGTCACCGGGGAGTTCCCTCCAGGATGTTTCTTTGAATTATTCATTCCCTCTCCAAGTATATATTAAGTTGAGATACTATGTATGCAGCAAAATGTATCTGTTGTGTACAGTACCTTCCTTACAAAGCTCTGGAGAGTCGGTTTAGATGTTTGGTTTTTTTATTTTGGCAGTTGTTTTAATAGAGCATATATAAAACCAACAGACATTCCTCTTATTAATAACTGATCATTCCCAATAGCAGAACTTAGGCATGGTTAGGAGATTTTTCTCTGTCGAGGGTGAATAGGGGAAAAGACTGAGGAAAATAGATAATTCTGGCTTTCTACAATGGCGCAGAGGTTAAAGCGTCTGCCTGCAATGTGGGAGACCTGGGTTTGATCCCTGGGTTGGGAAGATTCCCTGGAGAAGGAAATGGCAAACCACTCCAGTATTCTTGCCTGGAGAATCCCATGGATGGAGGAGCTTGGTGGGCTGCAGTCCACGGGTCGCAAAGAGTCGGACACGACTGAGTGACTTCACTTTCTTTCTTTCACTACAAATAATATAGCCATTTTAATATTGCAGATGAGGGAAAGAAAATCTCAGAGGGAGTAAAGTGTCACTAGCATGTGGAGCACTTAGAAACAGAACCTGGATCCTTCTGATAGCAAATCCAGTGCACATCACTCTGTGCTAACAAAGTCCAGTTTAATTCAGTTAAATATATTTAATATAATATACACTTATCCCGGGGGCTTCCCTGGTGGCTCCTGGTGGCAGAGCTGGTAAAGAATCCGCCTTCAATGCTCGAGACCTGGATATGGTCCCTGGATATGGTCCCTGGGTTGGGAAGAACCCCTGGAGAAGGGAATGGCTACCCAGTTAAATATTCTGGCTTGGAGAATTCCATGCACTGTACAGTCCATGGGGGTTGCAAAAAGTTGTACATGCCTGAGTGACTTTCACTTGCACACTTATACATTATCTATTGTATTAAATGTATGTTAAAAACAATAGAGGTCGAAGGGTAGTGAGAATAAGACGAGGACGGAGGCAGACCATATTGAGACTTTTCTGTCTTTTGTTATTATTGCTATTACTATTACTGTTAATATTTTGTCTTTTACATTTCTTCCTAGTCAACTCAGGGAGAGAGAGGAGAGAGAAAGATTTTTTTTTTTTAATTTTGCTAATATTAGGAGTCAAAAAAATGAAACAACTTTGGCATTCTGTTATGAAATTTCATTTGAAACATATGCAGCCAAAATTGATATTGAGTTGTATTTTGATTAGCTTGTTTTAGATTTAGATTAATTTTGAAACTTTTGTTGAAAGCACTTTACTTGTAACCCAAAGATTTTTGTAAATCAATTATATACTATCAATAAGAAATACTTTTTGATAAAAATATAGTTGATTAATGAAATAGAAATGTTCATATGGTATTGGTGAGGAAATAAGGAGACCTTGTTGCTGCCTGCCAATGCAGGAGACATGAGTTTGATCCCTGGGTCCAGAAGATCCCCTGGAGAAGGAAATGGCAACGCTCTCCAGTATGCTTACCTGGGAAATCCCATGGAGAGAGGAGGAGTCTGGTTGGTTACGGCCCTTGGTTGCAAAAGTGTCAGTCTAAACAACAAATAGGTAAAGGAGTACGTCAAGGCTGTATAATGCCACCCTGCTTATTTAACTTATATGCAGAGTACATCATGAGAAACATTGGGCTGGAGGAAGCACAAGCTGAAATCAAGATTGCCGGGAGAAATATCAATAACCTCAGATATGCAGATGACACCACCATTATGGCAGAAAGTGAAGAAGAACTAAAAAGCCTCTTGATGAAAGTAAAAGAGGAGAGTGAAAAAGTTGGCTTAAAGCTCAACATTCAGAAAACTAAGATCATGGCATCCAGTCTTATCCATGGCAAATAGATGGGGAAACAGTGGCTGACTATTTTTCTGGGCTCCAAAATCAATGCAGATGGTGATTGCAGCATGAAATTAAAAGACACTTATTCCTTGGAAGGAAAGTTATGACCAACCTAGACTGCATATCAAAAAGCAGAGACATTACTTTGCCAACAAAGGTCCGTCTAGTCAAGGCTNCCATGGCAAATAGATGGGGAAACAGTGGCTGACTATTTTTCTGGGCTCCAAAATCAATGCAGATGGTGATTGCAGCATGAAATTAAAAGACACTTATTCCTTGGAAGGAAAGTTATGACCAACCTAAGCTGCATATCAAAAAGCAGAGACATTACTTTGCCAACAAAGGTCCGTCTAGTCAAGGCTGTGGTTTTTCTAGTGGTCACGTATGGATGTGAGAGTTGGACTATACAGAAAGCTGAGTGCCGAAGAATTGATGCTTTTGAATTGTGGTGTTGGAGAAGACTCTTGAGAGTCCCTTGGACTGCAAGGAGATCCAACCAGTCCATCCTAAGGGAGATCAGTCCTGGGTGTTCTTTGGAAGGACTGATGTTGAAGCTGAAACTCCAATACTTTGGCCACCTGATGCGAAGAGTTGACTCATTTGAAAAGACCCGATACTGGGAAAGATTGGGGGCAGGAGGAGAAGGGGACGACAGAGGATGAGATGGTTGGATGGCATCACTGATTGAATGGACATAAGTTTGAGTAAACTCTGGGAGTTGGTGATAGAGAAGGAGGCCTGGTGTGCTGCATTTCATGGGATCACAAAGAGTTGGACATGACTTAGTGACTGAACCGAACTGAATTGAAACAACAACAAAACAATTGCACTAGAAGATAGAGCAAGATATTCCATGTTAGATTTTATAAACTACTTATCAAAAGCCTGATTTAGATTATTTAAATATCAAATTTCAAATTAAATGTTGTTTACTTAGTAAGTAAACAAAATTAGTAAGTAAACTTAATCAGTAAGTAAATTTAATTTGAAATTTGATATTTAAATAATTTAAATCAGGCTTTTGATAAATAGTTTGAAAATCAATATTGAAAAGCATATTTCTACAAACAGTTGATCATTTTAGATATTCTGTTTTTAAAAGTCTGTGATCAAGGGCAGGCTCCTACCAGAGCTTCTCATTCATACCGATCATTAGACTAATTTGCCTAATGGACAGTCCTGGTTACAAAACAAATCCCTTATGGAAACTTTAATCCTCAAAAAAAGGGAAAAGAGAACAAGACATCAAAGAGCATTCACTGGATGCTACAGAAGAATGATTGTTCAACTTTCAAAGTATCTACTGAACTACTCCGTCATTCAGCTCATACTTCATTTTGTGCAGCAAAAAATTACGACTGGTTCTTATGAAAGTCTTTGGGTGGAGTCAAGATAAACAAATGAAGCCACATTTTGGATCTGTCATGCCAGTAGCTCTAATAAAAAGTTTTATTGTGATTTGACATACATTTAGTGAGCACATGAATGTGGGTTCTAGAATTTCAGTTAATGTAAAGAATAGTAAACTTCAGTTTCCGGAATTCTGTTTGAAAAACAGGACAGTTAACCATTTTCCTGATGTTCTTCCATGGTGACCCAAAGATAAAAGATACTAGTTCCAAGAATACATCTTCAAGTATTTTTAGTATCCTATTAGGTAACCAAATTTAGACTTGGATCTTAAAACTAATTTAAATTACCTACAGGTAATTTACCTACAGGGTTTCTTACCATTTCCTCACCATCATATTCTTTTTCTAATTTGAACATTATTCTTCCGTGGAGAAATTGGAAGCTCGAGTTTAATGCTTTGCTTTTCTCTTGGTCATTTGTTCATATTACCTAGTTGGCTTTGGTTATCTTTTTGCTGTGAAAATATCAGAGAAATTTCTCTTCTGTTATCCTTAGCAGTTTTCAGAAACATCAGATGACTTAGCGTCATTAGGTAATCATATTTTTCTTTCACCTTATTTTGTCCTAGTTTTTCTTTTTAAATACACTTCTCAAGCACAAAATTATAAGAAAATCAGCCACATAATTATCCTGATTTCTTCAGATTTCATTTTGATTCTTAATCTAGATTCTTATATAAGAGAATATTAGAATCATCTATAAAATATATGAATTGTTTCTTTTAATTTGATTCATACAATCTGATGCTGCACTATTCAATATGGTATATATAGTTACTGAGCTCTTGAAATTGGATACCTCCATGTCCAAGGTTAGATTTTGGATACTTTGTATGAAAAATTATAAAATATCTCAAGCATTTTTGGTAGTGTTAACATGTTGAAATGATATTGTTTAAATATATTGAGCTAAATAAAATAAATTATTGAATTTAATTTCACCTGATTCTACTTCTTTTTAAAAAATATATGTTAGCAAGTGTAAAATAGCATATGCTGTACACATTATGTTTCTATTGGATAGCATTGATTATTCTCAAAATACTTCTAATTTTTAAATTAATTGCATTATGTTTCTATTGCTGCTGTAACAAGTTACCTTAAAATTTGGTGACTTAAACAACAAACATGTATTAATTTTTAGTTCAGGAAATCATCTAAAGTGTCTTGGCAAAGACTGCTCTTTTAGAGGCTCTAGAGGGGAATCCACTTCTTTGCCTTTTGTACTTCTAGAGGTCAGCTGCATTCCTTGGCTTTTGGCCTTTTCCTCCATTTTTAAAGCCAGTGTTGTAACATCGTCAACTCTCTCAGTTTATCTCCCTATGATCTGTGATTCTGTTATTACATCTCTGACTCTTCTGCCTCCTTCTTATAAGGACCCTTTGAATACATCAGGCCTATCTCAAGATCCTTAATCATACCCATACTCCCATATGTCACATAAAGTTAACACATTCACAGATGACAGAGTTTAGGATGTGGGCATCTTTGGAGGACCATTGTTTTACTTACTATGTTAACTACATTTAATGTTATGCTTCCTTGGTTTGTTTGTTGATTACAATGTTTACAGTTTGGTTTAGGAATGATGATACATTAATATAAGCAACTGAAGGAAAACAGCAACAAGTCTGAAGTGGCATGGTGCAATGGATTCTCATCTATCTATGCCATAGACTGCATGTGGTGTCACCTTAGTTACATCAGTCATTTGTCTTCTTGGGTTTTTTCTGTTTAGCAAAAGGAGATTTTTGGAGTCTATACAAGGACTATAAAATTGTAATTCTTTGGGTCACGGTTCAAATGTACTCTACTTCTTTTAATGATTGGTTTGAATCCTGGTAAAATTAATTTCAGCTATATGATGATTTCTATATCTTTATCAGATTTGTGAATCCTGAGGATATGAATTATGAAATGGTTTAATGTATTACAGATAGCCAAGAATTATACTTGCTTCATTGTCTGATAGGTAAACTTTCTTTTTTCCAAAACTAACTGCCTTATAGTCTATTAACTTTGTGATTTATAAGAAATTTTGCTTTGAACATTTTTGCTGTTATCTTCTCTGCATAATCTACTTAAGCAACTACTTTTTAAAAGCTGTTTTTTCTTTTTCCTTCTCTCCCTCTCTTCTAGTAAACTTAGAAATAGAGGCCAAGATTTAACTTTTAAAATAACAAAACATTTATAAGCTTGCTGATTTCTAGGGAGGGTTGGGAAATTTTTAGTGAAAAAGCAAAGTGCTAAAGCTGAAGGTCCCGATTTTTATAATGGATGGTTAAATGGGTGAACAACTTCTTATATATTGGATGTAATATGGTTTTATCATTCTAGTTGATTGCATCATTTTATTGTTTGTTTCCAGGTATCAGAAATGATTTTATTCACATACTATCAAAACACAAGCTCTAACTCTGAATACATGTGATTTTAGAAAACCTCATCTTTTTGAAACATTCGTGACATAATTTCTAGTTTGATGTAAGTAATCAGAAATTAACTAAAGAGTCAGATTTGTGTGCTCACGGATTCTGAGAGGAGGGACAGATAGAGAGAGACAGAGAGAGAGGGAGAGAAAGAAAGAGAGAGCGACACACAGAAGCACACAGACGCACACACCAAGAGACAGAACATCCATTTCCATTTAAGATGTAACTTAAAGGTCTCCTTTATTTAATGTTTTACTTCATGTTCCCTAAATATTTTGGGACACGTAGATGATGCTCATTAGATCACTAATTGAACAATGATGAAAATCCAGGCTTGTGTTTACTTTTAATTGTGTTATTAGCATAAAATCCTATTTAGAGAAGAAAGAGTAACCAACCCGTGTCTGCGAAGTCAATGAGATGGCGATGCCATTGGGATAGAACTGAATTTTTTCTTTTCCAGCTTGAACTATAGAACATTAATTTTCATGTGACTTTTCCATAATTAGGTCAGATTTTTACAATACATTTTACAAATACTGGAAACATAGACTCAAATAAGCTAATATTATACAATAAACTTTAATGGATGATTTACAATAGGATGGTTTCCTTGTTTGATTTATTTGGTACTAAGGACATGCTTAAGGAATACTTCTAATGCTTATTATAAGATACATTCTAGACTACACTGCAGTGTACTAAAATTAATCATGATATGATAGAGTCTAATGCAGCTAAATTACTGCTATGACGATTATGAGAAGATCAGCATAAATAATATTCAATATTACAAATATATAAAAATATACAATTTTAAATAAATAAGATACTCCATAAAATAATAATGTATTGAGCTAGTGACAGCTGAAATCTTTGAACCTGAAAATGTATTGTTAAGTAAAGAATAATTGTACCAATTAAATATAAATATCAAATGTTTGTTGTTCGGTTGCTCATTCATGTTCTACTCTTTTGCTCCCCAGGCTGCCAGGCTCCTCTGTCTATGGGATTTCCTAGGCAAGAATGCTGGAGTGGGTTGCCATTTCCTTTTCCAGGGGATCTTTCTGACCCAGGGATTGAACCCATGTCTCCTGCATTTCAGGTGGATGCTTTACCGCTGAGCCACCAGGGAAGCCTAAATATAAATTATAGGGGTTTTTTTAAAAGCGCTCCTTCAAAAAGAAACAAACAGATTCTTAATTATTAGGATAAGAACACAAATGTTTGGAAATGTTTAGTAATTCAAAATGATATAAGTTTGTTTTGAAATTTTGAATGCAGTTCTGACTTAAGCCCCTGAGCTTTGAACATGTGTTTCATTATGTCACACCAGCTTTGATGAAGAAGCCCTATTTCTCGATGTAACAGTCTCATCCTAAAATATCTAGTCTTGATCATTCCTTCCTTGATTTCCATTACAGGTCTTCCAACCAAGAAATATAAAGATGCATCTGGTAAATTTAGCATTGGAGCAGATGTATTCTCCCAATACATACCTGAAACATTCAGTATCAGTCAAGTGTTTTAAGTAGTCTTTTCTAATTAAGCAGGATTGTGTGAACAGACTATTCCCTGTAGAAAGAACCTCTTCGTAAACAGCCACCTTTGCAGTAGTTAGGACTTGAAATATTGCAACACTTTTTATCTTTATGCCTTTCATAATTCCCAATTGCCATTCATTTAGATTCAAGACTTCAGCACTTAAAATGAAGTTACATCAAGGGAGTTCTAAAGATGGTGGAGGAGTGTTTTTTCCCCAAAACTTGCTTTTGAAATCTATTTTACAATATTTTATATGATTTTTTTTCAGACATAGACCAATCTTTCATGACATCTTAAAATGTTTATTATCAGACAGAACTTGATGGATTTGATCTCATCATAAAAGTGTGCTCATATCAATTATTGAAAAAAATCACAATTCTGTTTTCATAATGACTCTTGTATTAAAAGCAACAATGCTTTCTCATCTATTATTTAGTAGAACTGTGTCATTTCTTTACATGATCCATTTGGTATTAATCATTTTTTGTTTATATTGCAGAAATTGAAATAGGATGTGGAATCATGTCTACCCTTGGTTTTAGCACAGTTGAAATTTTAGTGACATAATTAGATTGGAATTCTATATTCCAGTTGGCACTCAAGTTTGCCATTCTTGGCCTTTCATTTCCCATTATTGTTTTTCATAGTAATTTTTTACTTTTCTATCTCATTCTCTGAAGAGAGAGCCCATCCAAGGTAGAGAATAAATTTGTTTTCTTCATGTATAAGTCAACTTGTTTCACTCTTTGGTCTATTAAGTCGTTCATTCACTGACCATTTGTACTGTGAAGAATTTAAAGATTAAGTAATTTTCTATCATCTGTGTAAAGTAAATCATCAGGGAAAGAAGTGAGTTTTATTCATGTTTTATTCTCATTCTCCTACATCTCCTTCTTTTACTTTGTTACCTGCATGACTTTCAACCCATCAAAAGTGTGCACTTAGATCGTTGGATGTTATCACCGACACAATGGACGTGGGTTTGGGTGGACCCCGGGAGTTGGTGATGGACAGGGAGACCTGGCGTGCTGCGGTTCATGGGGTCTCAAAGAGTCGGACATGACTGAGCGACTGAACTGAATTGACTGAAATACACTGAAAATGAAACTTCAGTTTTATGTTAATATCTGTATGTCTTCAGTATGCTTGGTTAATTATCAATTCAGAATAACTGTTAACCATTTACAATCAACACATCAATCATCAGGAGCAAATTCAGGGACGGTGGTAGTTGTTTGTATTAAAGTCAACTCTTGTATGATATGCTTTGTACTGTGCCCAGTATGCAAGAGGTATTCAATAAGTGGTTACTGAAAGAATATGTCAACCTCTCCAAATTTCAGAAATAGAACTACTTCTGCCCTGTGTATTCCATTCTCAAAGGAAATTGTCCTTTCACTCTTTCTTTATAACAAAGCTGTTTTGTTTATTGCTCAGGAAAACTGTTCTGAATGGTTGACAGTCTGTTGTTGATTTTTCCAGACTTTTTTTCTGAGTTTAGAGTTGAGTTGAGAATATTAACTACGGATATAGCTTATTTTACTTCTAAGATTGGACTCTCTTTGGTATCCTCTCCTATTTTGCATGAATTATGAAAAATAATGACTTGGAAATGAGATTTCCATTTCTCATGTTTCGCATCAACAAAGCCTCCTTATTTGAATTCACATGTGGAGTTTTTAAGTTCTGGAAGGATTTTCTTCTGTGTTGTGTTTTAACATAGGGCTCATTGAGTTGAAGCTCCACATGATGTCTTTCCAATTTCATTAACTTTGGTTCTCTTCAAAGATAAAGTATACCTTGAATTTCAAGCTTATCATTGTCATGCATGTTTATATAATTTTGCTATATATGCATATGCTCAAAAATAAATATAATCATATACATAATAATGTTTTCAAGCTTGATATGTAAATGTATCAACCCACAGTTTTCTTTCTGCACCCTGCGTTTGTTGTTGCTGCTCCTCATTGCATTTCTGTATGCAGTCATGCTAGCTCAAGTAGCTACAGTGCATTCATTTTGCTTTTTTACTGCATGTAATATTACAATATGTGAATATTCTATAAATTCCTTGTTCACTTATATATCCAAAGTTTCTTTTTTTTTTTTTTTCTCTTTCAAGTAATTCTGTAATGGGTATTTTCTGTACATGCATAGAGACACAGTAAAGAATGCAGGAGTGGAGAAATTGGAATTGGGGATGGAAGAATATTTATTGCTAAACTTCTATCTGAAGTTGTACTATTTTACCTGTCCTTCATGGTTTCTCCACATCCTCATAAGTTTTTCTTATTGCTAGACTTACAAAATTTTGCCAATTTCATAGTTGTAAAATAATACTTCATCATTTTAACTTGCACTTCTGTAGTAACTAGGAAAATTCAATACTTTTTTCAGATGTTTATTGAACTTTGAGAATCCTATCGATTAATCATTTGTTGGCTCTTTTTAAAAATAATATTCTTGTCTTTATAGATTTATGAGAATTCTTTAGGTACTTGGATACTAATCCTTCTTTGATTATGTAACCAAACATTGCAGAGCAAATATATCCTCTCAGTCTATGCTTGACTTTCATGATATACATATATGTTTTACATATGCCTGATTTACTGTCTGAATAATTCATCTTTCTGTACTGCCCATATTGCCACCTGGTATTTGTCAAGTTTCCATAAATGTGGGGATATATTACTAAGTCCTGTACTCTATTTTCCTGGACTAACTTCTGTCTCTGAATCAAAGTTACAATGCTTCAGTCATTGTCATTGTATATTAAACATTAATAGTCAATACAGAAATTCCCCATACCTCGTTCTTCAAAATTGTATTGACAAATTTTGACCCTTCCCTCTTGCAAACAAACTGTAGAATTAACTTTTCAAGTTCTGTGAAAAACTACATGGGCTTTCAATAATAATTACTTTAATTTTATAGATTAAATTACAGTCAAGTCTTCCATCCAGGAACAAGTATACCTGTTAATTTATTTGAGTTTACTCTTTGATTTTTAATAGATAAATTAACCCTGGGTCAAAAGTGACTGCTCAAAGTCACATAGCCAATTAATAACAAAACCAGTGGTAGAAGTAAGATCTCTTGACTCCTTAGTAGCTCTTACACTAAAAAAGGTTTAATTATTTAGTTAATTAGGAAAGAAAATCTTGGAGTCCTTGCAGCTACTACACCCACCAGCAGGAAGGTGAATTAAGCTTCCTGAGTTTACTGGGCCCTTGATAAACCAGAGTGTGGTCAGAAGACTTGCTGTGAAGGCAGATTTCATCCGTTGCCTGTTCCTATTACATCAGAATCCTCATTTTCAAAAGATCGCTAGGTTATTGGTAGGCACAGTAAAGTTTAAGAGAGATTGCTTACTGAATGAAATCCTGAAATTCATTGCATTTTTTTCCCTCTAAAACCTGCCATAAATGCATGTATATACAAATATATATGTGTGTGTATGTATACATATATATACAAGTATATGTATATGCTCCTTAGGTTCCCTCCAAAAAACCCAGCATATCTCAGGCACACTGAGGCTTCTTTTGAAATCTGTATTCAGGAAGCAAATACATTTGCTTTGAAATCACTGGTTGTCCCAAATTGGCCTTTTAGTTACTCTATCCCCTCTGGGAAAATTTCTGTAGGAAAAAGATGGAATACTGAGGAGAAAGAAGCACAGATTCAGTCTTTAAAGTAAAACAAAGAAGAAAGATCAGACGATTTTTTCAAGTAGTCACATACTATTCATGGTAATCTACGGTCAGCCTTCTTGTTTCACTACTATAGCAGCCAGTTATCTACATGGGGGAGAGGCGGGGCGGGAAAAGGTGAGGAGAAGGGATTTCAAAAAAAAGAAAAAGAAAAAAGAAAGTGAGATCCCTGCAATATCACCTTAAGCCACTAGGGGTATCTTTGTACCATTTTTCATCCTGCACTGATTTGGAGTGGAAACCTATATTAGGGGAAAACCAGGGTCCTCGGCATTTTTTTGCTAGCTGTGCACCCAGAATCCAAAAACATTTTAGAAAGAAAGAATCCACAGTTCTTTTGGTCATCCGAACAGGGCTATGAAATCGCTCTACTGGACATCAGCAGCAGGGATTCATTTTTGAGGTCAATTTCCAATCGAGATAAATCTATTGGATTAGTAGGATTATCTGATTGCAGCTGAAAGAAGTAACGTTGTTTGATCATTTGTATTTCTTGCCTGATGCTCGGATTTACATGGAGGTGGCTTGGGGTCCTAAGGATTCTGGATCGTGGTTGCAGCTGGAGAGATAAAAGGATCAATCGACACGTTTTGGAAGTGTCCGTGGGTGAATAAAAAAAAAAAAAAGGAAGAGGGGGGGCGCAAAACTGGGGTTGCGGCTGCTTAGAGAAGAAAAAAAGAAAACAAATAAAGGAAGCATCTTGAATTGTCAAACAAGAATTACTGGATGCTCAAGATTCCAAAATAAGCGTCTAGGAACTGGTAAATACTTGGAGCAATTCAGCTTGAATTTGACGGCGAAGTGTTGTGGAAACTGTCTCCTTGAATTATTGGAAGGGGACTGGGGAAAGATGAGGGGGCTCGCTCTGTGGATTTATCTTACTGAGGGTAAGTTTGGGGTCTTTTATTGGGAGGGGGCTGCCTGGGTCTGTGTGCCGCTGCGCGGAAGGTGCTGCGGACGCGGTGCCTGTGAAATAGAGAGTGAAGTGGGGGGATGTGAACCACCTCGCACATCTCCGGTAGGTCTCTAGGGAGCTACCTAGATCGAGCTTAAAAACAGTGTTTTGTGGCGACTGTGGGAAAGCCGAGCAACCCTCCAAGCTCTGAACTTCGCGTTGAAAATCTCTCAGTTGAGAGATCCCTCTTGGATCTAGTGCTTTCTCCTACTGATACTTTAAAGAGAGGAGGCAGCGATGCCTTGGAAAACCTGCATGTGGAGGGGGAAAGCCCAAGTAGAAACCGCTGCTATCTCTGCCGTTGTTTTGGCAGCTGTCTTGGCTTCTGGGGGAATTTTGCAGGGGGGATTGGCCGTTTTCGTATTGTCTCTTTCTCCCTTTCCCTTCCATCCTTCCCCTTCCCGCCTCTCCCTCCTCCCCGCCGAACACTAAAGGGTTACAGGTTCACTGCATCGGATGGAGACTGTAAGAGTGGGTGACCGGCCACACATGTTGTCTTGTAATTCACTTGTACGACTTCGCATAATACAGTCCGAGGTAACTTTTCTTCCAGTTGGACCAGTCCAGGAAGGCGTTGCAGCCTTTCTGCCGAGGGCCCAGGCTGGCAAGTGCGCCAGGCAGCCGGCTGTATTTCCAATGCATGCCTGCTCTGGCTGCCTCGCCACTTACTGGCTTTTCTTTCCAACTGAGCGGTGCGCGCGCGTTTCCAGACGTTTTCTTGCTGCTGAATTAAGAGCTTTTTTTTTTTTTTCCTTTTTCTTTTAAAATATTATTTCATTGCTGTCAACAAAAGCTCATCTTTATTTACAGAAGGGAAATCAATTTCAGCAGATGTAATTAAAAATAATCACTCCACAGTGAGTGAATATTAATTGACTAAGGAAACTAAAAGTTGCTTTGGAATCCAGAAAGGCATATAATTCTGAACCAATTTTGGAGTCCGCATAGGTTCAGAACAATTACGTAGAGAGAACGGATTTAAAATATGTATATAGATAACGTTCAATGAGTTAAGGCACTCCCCTGCCTTCATAGGCTCCTTATACCTTCAGAAGGTTAGTTGGCTTTTCCTATTTAAGGCCATTTCGTTTAATTTTAAACCTCAGTCATTCAGCTGCATTAGACTAAAATGGAAATAGATAATTGTTAAAACATAAAACAATGAATTTTCTACATGTTATTATTTTAAAGAAGAGTATCAAATATTTTTTCAGGGGTCTCTGTTTATAGACTATGAAATAGATGTAGATGCCATATACCTTTATGGTTTTAGCATTAAAACCTTTTCATCGTGAACTAAGCACTCATCATCCAAGCACTTCAAGAATTCCAGATACATCAGACATTTTGGCATTAAAAGGGAGCCTCACCAAACTTTATTCTTGGATTTATGTGTATCTATGTGTTTCTTAAGTCTAAATTCTGAAATAAGATCAATGCCATTCCTTTTTCCTTTTTAAGATTAAATAGCAAAAAATGAAACTCTTGTCTCCCAAGGATTCTACAGTGGAAAAGTTATTACTTATTTCTGCAGACTTGAAAGTTTTTCTACAGATTATAAAAATAGCAAGAAATAGTTCCTGCAGGGGTGTTAGTTTTAAGAAGATATCTCAGAGGCTGGGTTTGCCTTTTAAACACAGCTCTAAGTCATGTGGTTTATGTGCAGCATGGGCTAGAAGAACGGATATTCTGTGTTTTGGTACATTCTAGCCACTGATCATAGCTACACTGTCCACTAATATTAACAGCTTTTTAAGAATTTAAGTTAAAACAGACAGCTAACAAATAACAAAATATATCATGAAGGCAAATGGGAGATGGATTAGAATCCCACTTTATAGGCTAGTAGAGAATATAATGTTGATACTATAAAAGTAGATGGAGAGTATGATATATGAGAAAGGAAGTCCTTGTAAAAGTTAATTTACATCTTTCACAACCACTGACCCAGTGGTAATGGCATGCACAATGGTGCAAAAGCCGGAAGAGTTAACTTAAAGTGCCTTTGTCATGACTGAACAATATTTTCCTCTGGCAAGAATAATCAATATTTTGTGGCCCCTGTTCCATTTTCTTTTGGTAGTAAAAATGAAAAGGTGAAAACTTTAACCCCCTCTGTAGTTTCTACAAGCAGTTCATAACATAAAACTTTGTTAAACTTTGTAGGTGGTAGATCCACTTTGGAAAGTTAATAGTAATAAGAATAAAAATAAATAAAACTACATACCCCCAAATAATTTAAAAGCTGTAACCAGTAAACGAAGAGCAACTCACCCAGTTACATAAATGTTCTCTATTAATAGAGTGAATTATTTTGAGAACTATTAAAAAACCTGAAGAGTTCACTTAGTTACATTTGCTCTACTTTATTCAAATAACACTTTTTTTTTTTTTTTGTCATGACTGTTAAAAAGAACATGGTGGCCTTGATCATCTATCCCAATTTCACTATAGAAAACACAAAATGTGGTAGTTTGGGGTAAAGTAGAAACTCTCATTTGGCCCTGAAAGTGACAAGCATGGTTTCTAATGTGTGACGAGAAATAGCTTTGGATTCCCCAAACCTTATCACCATGGAATAACTCAAGTTGCTTCACTGGAGCTTTGCTGCATCTGTCCCTAGAACCCTTCCATGTGATCTAGCTGGCCTAACATTCAGGGGGTGCTAATACATTTGCTGCAGATTTGTTTCATGATTCTGAGATATTTAAATACAGTTAAATGTTATTTTACACTACTCAATTTTTTTTAAAGGAAATTGCTCCACTCTTAATTGAAAGCAAAATGAAAAGGGCAATCCTATTTTAATGATTTGCTGAAATTTAACACATGGCATCTCAAAATGCAAATCTTCTGTTTCATTTGCTTTGTCAAGAAATGCTAAAAACAAAACTTAAAACTTATAGTTAGTTTAAAACTTCAGTTTTTAATATTTCAAATTTGCAAAGCCCAGAAAATATTTGAAAAATTAACATATAGAAGACTCATGATAAACCTAGGGTGTCCCTTTAAATGCCTTTTGAAAGATAATTTAAAACATTTTCAAATAGCTAATCTCTTAATCTTGTGGGATAGCAACATTTTCAACTGTTCCTAAGAATAATTTCTTATACAACAGGTTTGATTACCTTTCCTTTGTTATTAATGACATCACATTGACAATGTCAACTGTCACTCTCTTGCTATAGAAGGATATGAATTATTTCTGTCCTCCACCCCCACAAAAAACACCTATATGGTAGCAAATGTGTGAAAGAGAGAGATACTGCCAACTCTAAGCTTAACTGAAGTTAAGGAAAACTGATAAATCACTCCAGGCATTTGAAATTATCAGTCATTAAACTTTTGGAGGATTTTATATGAATTCTTTTTATAACAGTCAATATAATCTCTTCTGTGCCTGTTTCCGTTGCATGTAAGAGAAATTCTAGTCAATGGCGAAACGCTTTACTGCTGCCATTACTGCAGACTTTATAGATGAGAGATGTGTCAGCATGTTAGCTTTAGCAGTAATGCCTCTTTTGTGTGAAACCTTATGGGCCTTGCAGGCACTCTTTCATCTTGACACTCATAAAACGTTCAATTCCCATATTTATTATTTAATTTTCTTCCTATATATAGCAGCCAGGCACTTCAATATGTGAATGTGTAGCCAAAAACTGACAGGCAGGTGTGAATAGGACTAATGAGTTTTAATAATACACATATTAGGGCTGCTAAAGAAAGTTTAATTAAGAAAAACAAGCATGAAATTCATTTTGGAACAAATGCAAGTTATTACTGCAGATATAAAATCAAAAACCACAGGGATACATGACAAGAAAGAAAGTTCCAGTTTGAGACTAGACCTACTAAACTCAGTTGACATCTTAGGACCTGCCTTTAAGTTGATGCGCTTGGCTCTGGCTTATGAAATCAGAGAATATACACTATTTCAGACTTTTCACTTTTCTATAACAATTTTGGTTTAATATGTTAACTATATCCAGGCATGTTCTATACCACTTCCCTTCAGACACAGTAGCCTTTCAGTAGCCACACAGTAGCCTTTCACTTTTCTGTGGTCAGTTTTCCTAATACCATATATGCCTGCCTAATCTACCAGTCAGAATCCGTGCCAGCCCTTTGGGTGTGCTGTAGGTGGTGTATCAGTTAGAGGACTGCTCATAGATCAACTTACCTGCATCTATAGTTCTGTCTAATTTGGAGCACTTAGAAATAAATTTTAGAAATTATTTATGTTTGCCCATTTATTTATTTGGTGGTGGCATTTTATATCTGGGCAGATGTTGGAGAAGAGATGGAATACTGGGCAAATATTTCCTTAGAATGTGGTTTTCTTACATTTCATCTGTATTTAATGTAGGTACTTCTGGAAAGAGGGAGGCAGTCAGGCAATAGCATGGTCTTATACATGCTCTTCAACAACTGTCTTTTTGGCAACATCTGTTTGATAGGCTAACTTGTTCTTATACACACCTTTGGCATCACCTATGTGTAATGGTAGGTTTTTCCTCTTTGAAATACCCATTGAATATTGAGTCTAAAGAGGTTAGTTGTAACATTTCAAAGTGAATTGAAAATCTTCTTGTCTTTTTCTAGATAGTTATGGTGCATACTTTCATATGGGATACTCCATGCTTGGAAATTTAACATGGTCATTCATTAAATCAATGAATACTGACTTGATAAAAACTAACTTGGAATTATTGTTAGTATACGTTTTTCCCATAGGACCACCATTCCCCTTATGACAGAACTGACCAGAAAAACAGTGATTATCACCTATCACATTGACAAACAGTTGTCAACATTAAGACCTGAAAATCATACTCAGCCATCTACTAGTTAACCGTAAGGCTACAAGGAGTAAAGGTTCACTTCAGTAACCATTATGTTTCAAGTTTCAAGTCGGTGCATCTGTCATTTTTAATTTAAATCTATATTACTTAGCTGTACAAAACTTTACACACATGTGACACTGTTATCTATCCTTTTTCTTATGGGTAAAAAATAAAGTCACTTAGTATCTTTACCTCTTTAACTGTGCCAAATATTCTAATGCATATGTTGCTATGAGATTGTTGCCAAAAGTTTCTGTTATTTAAAGCTGTGGTCTTTAGTAATAACATGCAGCAATAATACAGTGGTATAGCTTATATAACATCTATAATGGCAGGAGGTATTGTCTGGCTTTTCAAAGCTATGTGTTTTCCCCCAACACCCAGAATAGTGCCTGACATATTACTAGCAACTGACAAATATTGCTGAATGACTAAAAAAACCTCATCCTAGTCTTGCATATTAACAACTAAATATGTAACTTCTTGTTTAATACCTGATCTCTTCATTTTTGCTTTTAATTTTTCTTAACCTAAGTCACTTGTTACTTTTAGTTGATATATATTTTAAAACTATGTGCAAAATTCCAAAAGTAGAAATATATTGAAAAGATTGAATTTTAATTAAAGACAAATAAGAATTGAAACTTTTTAGTGAAATTTTTATGTAGTTTATTTATTGTGATAAATTATTTTATCAGGACTCACAATATAATAGGATTATTTGAGGTTATAATTTTTACCAAAATGAATATTAGAATTATTTTCTGCTGTCTAGAAAATGTGATATCTCAAGGAACTTTGGAAGCACTAATTCAAACACTTAGATCATGGACAGTAAGATCTAAAATGTAATCATGTTTGGCGTTTTGGTCATTAATTCATTTTTCAGTTTTAAAAAAAATTTATAGTTACAAGATTCCTGTTGTTCAATTTTATTTAAATGGTGAATTCACTTAAACTTATGTGTATATTAAATTCTTGTGTATTCATTGATGTTTTGTTACACAAATGGCACATGGATAGAGTATTGCTTTGAATTCTGTTATTGTTAGTACTAATAGAACTGTAATATGAAAGGAAATAAAAGATGTGAGTATCTGAAGAAGATTGCAAGTATAATCATCTGTCACTTCGGGGCAAAGCTTGAGCTCTAAGCCAAATCAGGAGTGACAGAACCCTTATTGTTGTCTGGTACCTTACATGAAAGGAGTTGGTGGTCTCAGTCCAGTTCCTAGCAGACAGTTACTCCTTAAACAGTAGTAACTATAGTATTTGCCAATCCTGCAGAAACCTAGGACTGAATGCGTATAAAGGTTTAACTACCCCCTCTCTGCTAATCATCCTGCAAGGGGTCAAGACTGACTCACCCTGGCACAGGGCCACACTGAGAAACTTAGCACTGCCTCTGCCAGCATTGTAGCCATTGTCTGGCAGCACAGGAGTTTTAAAGAGAACTTCAGTTAAGCAGGGCACCAGGAGCGGCAGTTCTCTGCTCTTCCGAGGCACAACTCACCAGAAATAAGAACAGACTCAAACAGTGACTTGAGAAGGTAGCACTGCTCTTAGGCTGTACTGTCTTCACTACAAAGATACTGGCAGGCGTACCTGTTACTTAAGGCACACTTAAGATACTGGCAGGTATGCTTAAGTTACTTAAGGCACACTTAAGATACTGGCAGGTATGCTTCTGGACACAATGACTTGCAACCCCAAAGTAGCCCTTTTCAGACAAAAGCTTCACTTTAATATCCAGGAAAGTGATCCACTCTACCTGGCTGTCTCTCCTGAGCTCTTGAGTGATTATTCATTTCCTTCTAGGAGAGTCACAGCATCACCAATTGGTTTTAAACACGCATCCTGTGATATTTGACGTATGCATTGAAACAGTTGCCTGTGCTTTTATTTTTAAACATTCTGTTTTACACTTGCTGTCCTTCAAATCCTCTTAATGTCCTTCCATATTTGAAAGTTAACCCTCTTCTGTAGATTTTAAAACAGCAATTAATATGTAGAGATTCTGAGAGTAGGTTCAGAGTAAACAGAAAGTAAAACTTATTTATATAGTCAAGTATAAATGCATTGTTTCACTTACATCCCCAAAATAAAATAAAGGAGAAACTCACTAAAGGTTAGCCATTTGTTGTAATGATGGTCTTAGTAGAAATATTCAGTTGTAGAATGCAGAAGGAAATGCTCTCACCTTGATCTCTTTTTCTTTCTGCTGTCAGAAAGCTGTTATGGCATCTTCAGATCTCACTTTTTTTTTTCCCAAATGGTAACAAAATTAGTCACCAGTCTATAAGAACATGCCTCCACACCTCTCCGTGATGAGGAATTTTCGCTGTCCTTCTATTTATTTATCTTCATCTCTTCTCTGTTTTATCTCCTTTTGCTGCCAAGTGTAATTAAGACAATGCCTTCACAGTGGTCACATATCACAGTTGAATAAATAAAATCTGAGGGTAGGGTTAATGAAAGAAAAATAATATATAGAATGAATGGGTTAGTCATTCAAGAGATATTTTCTAATGACTTACAATGTAACTAATTGTTCTGGGGATGGTTGCTTTCAAATAAACTGTTCAAAAGCCATAGCCTCTCTTCTCAAATATTAAGGCTAACCTGATAGTTATTTCTGTGATTATAATTATTCTCATCATACTTGAGGTAAGATCTCACATCTCAAATTTTTTGGCTTGATGCCTCACCCTTCTCTGAAGTCACACTTAACTCTTTGTTCACAGAGAGGCCCAGGCTTCCCAGTGTTTGGGTCTTCTCTTGCCTCTGACAGGATCTGGCCCCTGTCAACTTCGACTCATCTTTCAGAACCCAGTTTACAGATTACTTCTTCAGGACAGTCATCCTTTTTACTCAAGACTCATTAACTCTCCCCTCCGAGAATTATCCTTCTTTGCAAATCCTTTATAACTAAATGGAGTGATTGATTCACATAAAGTTTGTCTTCCTCATTGAACTTCAGTCTCGTGAGTGTCATCACCATGACTGTCTCCTTCTTGTTGGCCTTCCCAGTGCTTGGCACTAAATGACATAGTAACGTTGAACAGGGAATCCGAGTTTACAAATTACTGTGGTGAAAAGTACTAAAGATTCCTAAAGAAAAAGGGCAATAAATGCTTCGAGAGTTGCAGAGAGGGAGTGTTTTTGTGGCTGGGAGGATCTGAACTGACATTTGAATCTTGTTAGTTCAAATGGCCTTGAGGGATCCTGGCTGGAGTTTCTCCAGGCAAAATCTAACCGGTAAGAGTATTCCCCAGGAAGGAAGAATCTTGGTAAATAAGTTGGATTGAATTCACTGACCAGGACTCTCAGTGATGTTCTTTGTTTGTTTGTTTTTATTAGAATTGTATTTTCACTAAGATAGTTTGTTACCGGGTATACTATCTGGAATATACTTAGAAATTTTTCCTTGCTATTCTTTAAAATATTTTGTTGGTAAATTTTTTTCTCTTTTACTGTCAAATTTTAGTTTGCCTTTTCTCCTACCGTTCTGTTTTCTCTACTGTTTGCTTACATCATGGGAGAAGTTCATTCCGAGTGGAAGTAGCCCAAGGAGAGAGAGAGCAAGTAGAACCCTGCTTACATGCTTTGTGAAGGGAAGGGAGAGTGGGCTGTAAACTGAGAGCCCGCAGAGACCTGCCTGCCCTTCCTCCTGGAAGGGGGCTCTGGACAAAATTGAGGAGGAGGCGGGGTTTATCTTTAAACCCTTTAAATTCTTCTGCCTATCTCTTTCTATTTGTTGCAACTCCCTACATTCGTAAAACTGTGTTCTTTTTTTTTTTAATTGAAAAATGTTTCAGAGGCTTTGTGTTTCTGATCTTCAGTTTAATTATCTGTTACACAGAGATGATAATTCTCTCTAACTCGTAGTAGTTGGTGCTGGCATTAATGGAGTTATTAATTAATTGATGATCATTGCAGAATATACTTGTCAGGACATTTGTTCTCCATAGCTACATGTTGGTATGGCCACAACATGGGCTATGATAGTGCTTGAACTTCCACATGACTAATCTTGAACTTTGATATTCCCATCTATGTGACTTTTGGTTCTAATCCTGTCTTACTTTTTTCTCCTTGTGCCCTGCTGGTACTGTTTGCTTTCTTCCCCAGATTTAGTTAATCTCTTAAACACTAAAATGACCAATTCTTAAAACCTTTGCTCCTTGAAATTCTGTCATTCTTACCTTGCTTATCCTCAGTCTTAACTTCTGTCATTTACTCTTTGCCTCATGTTATGGAACATTGCTGGAAAAACTTTCAATACCAAGCCATCTGCTCCAAATTATGCCTGTTAAGCTCATATTTTCCTCCGTTGGTGTCCTGTATGTTTTTCTTTCTAAAATCTCTCAAACTGAGTACGTGACTTTATTGAGTTAGTCTCATTCAGAAGCAAATGTCATGTATCATACACAGGGCATATTCTAGAAGAGGTAGGGAGTCTTGTCTCTGTCTGTCTCTTTTTTAAGCTCTGTGGTCTTAAGAAAGCTATCTTGCCATATAAAGTCTCATTTTCCTCCTTTCAAATAAGAATAATTGGAGTATAAGTTTGTTGTGAGGACTAATGTAAATTACTTGAGACAGCTTGGCAAGTAGCTGTGATCTCTAATATTAGCTGGTTTTGATGTCATTTTCACATAAATTTAGGTATATTTAGTTATACTTCAAACTGATGTATAAAATATGAAAATAAAACTGTTTCTGGTTTCTTCCCCTTCCCTGGTGGTTCAGAGGTTAAAGCGTCTGCCTCCAATGCAGGAGACCTGGGTTCAATCCCTGGGTTGGGAAGATCCCCTGGAGAAGGAAATGGCAACCCACTCCAGTATTCTTGCCTGGAGAATCCCATGGACGGAGGAGCCTGGTAGACTACAGTCCACAGGGTCACAAAGAGTCGGACACGACTGAGCGACTTCACCTTCACCTTCACCTTCCCCACCAGTTCATTTACTGAGGTAATGGTTTCCACATGTTTCTGGTCATATGCTCCTCTGTTTTTGATAACCAGATCATAAACAGTATGAAATATGTATTTATGGCTTCCCTGGTGGCTCAGACGGTGAAGAATCCGCCTGCGATGCTGAAGACCTGGATTTAATCCCTGGGTTTGGTAGATCCCCTGAAGGAGGAAATGGCAACCCACACTAGTATTCTTGCCTGGAGAATCCCCCATGGACAGAGGAGTCTGGCAGTCTATAGTCCGTGGGATCGCAGAGTCAGACATGACTGAGCGACTAAACATAGTACATATATTTACACTCCTCCATAAATATTTCTATTATCAGATTGCAACACATACACAAAAATAGATATTAAATAATGAGAAAAAGTCAGGGTTTTTTTTAATATCTTACAAACTTGATAGCTTCTTTCCATTATTTATTAATATCTAAAGCTGTAGAGATTCTTAAGGTACAGTTCAGAGCTACTAAAATGTATCTGTATTTCCATTTCAAAGTTATCTTCTTTATGTTTTCAGATATTTTTTCTGCTTGTTTTTATATATGACTCAGTTCAGTTTAGTTCAGTCGCTCAGTCGTGTCCAACTCTTTGCGACCCCATGAATTGCAGGACACCAGGCCTCCCTGTCCATCATTAACTCCTGGAGTTCACTCAGACTCACGTCCATCGAGTCAGTGATGCCATCCAGGCATCACATCCTCTGTCGTCCTCTTCTCCTCCTGCCCCCAATCCCTCCCAGCATCAGAGTCTTTTCCAATGAGTCAACTCTTCACATGAGGTGGCCAAAGTACCAGAGTTTCAGCTTCAGCATCATTCCTTCCAAAGAAATCCCAGGGTTGATCTCCTTCAGAATGGACTGGTTGGACCTCCTTGCAGTCCAAGGGACTCTCAAGAGTCTTCTCCAACACCACAGTTCAAAAGCATCAATTCTTTGGTGCTCAGCTTTCTTCACAGTCCAACTCTCACATCCATACATGACCACTGGAAAAACCATAGCCTTGACTAGACGGACTTTTGTTGGCAAAGTAATGTCTCTGCTTTTCCATATGCTATCTAGATTGGTCATAACTTTTCTAAGTAGTCATTATTTTCAGTCTTG
>SJYX01016517.1:199299-316228 GCA_006410675.1 Oreotragus oreotragus | reverse complement strand
GTTTGCACAGTAAATCCAAATTAGGGAAGAAAGTATTTTTAACAAACAGAAAGGGCTTAACTCCCACTCTCCCACGTTTGTCTTTCCCTTTGATTTCAGTAATCAGGCCACAGGGTGGACGTCAACTGCTTTTTCTGCCCGGCACCACAGACTTTCTTCTGGAGACCCTCCTTCCCATCTCTCCGCTGCCTCTGACTGTGACCCACAGAACATCCCGGCCCTGGCTCAGAGCTAGAGGCGTGCTCTTCCCCTCACCACACAGAATAAAAAGGTGTCACTCCGTGAGAGCAGGACTTCAGCAAAGTGGTAAAGAATCTACCTATCAATGCAGGAGATACGGGTTCAATCCCTGGGTCCAGAAGATCCCCTGGAGGAGGGCAGGGCATGGCTACCCACTCCAGTGTTCTTGCCTGGAAAACCCCGTAGACAGAGGAGCCTGGCGTGCCCCAGTCCATGGGGTCGCAAAGAGTCAGGCATGACTGAAGCGATGGAGCAGGCACATATACCCCCTCCTCCCCAGAGAGCATCGGGGACAGTGGAGCAGGAGGTGGGGGGCGGGGCAGCCAGGGGAAACCCTCCCGGGGAGGGAACACCTGAGCTGAGAGCAGTGAAGTCGGTGGAGAACCTCCCAGGCATTGGGGAAGGGTGAGCACCCCCGGAGCAGAGAGACTCGGGGGTCTGAAGTCCTGGTGTTCTGGGACGTGTTCTAGGGGTGCGAGGGGGTTCCAACTTCCACAAGGCCTCTGAACAAAGCTTGCAAACCCACCCGGTGCAGTGACGCCCAACGCCCGATGCCTAGGAGTGCATCTGGCAGACATGCGCCAAAGGCCTCCGGGCACAGTCCTTGCTAGGGGAGGGAGCCTGGATACAAGAGACGTGATCAGTGCAGCGTGCTCACTGCTCCGTCTCACGAAGCAACACCTCAGATGATCTGGTGGGGGGGAGTCTCCTTCCTAAATCCTTATTCTTCTTTAATTTATATTCAGGGTGTCTCCAAAGTGGTTGCATTCCCCTCTGCCCTTTTGCAAGATGGCCTGTTCAAAAAGGGGGTCTCACAACAGTGAAACCTAATTCACATGGAGAAGAAGAGGAAAGATGTAAAGACTCTGGAGATTCTCTAAAGAAAACTGACCTGCACCCTGCCCAGCCTTCCTCCAGGGGTGCCGAAGAGCATGCCTGGGCACCTTCCACAAGGAAGGACGGTGGGACTAGACGGCCAGAAAGGTCGACAGACAGCAGCCAGTAGGGTTCTGTTTTATTCACCCAAGTCTTTCCAGAAAAACAAACAAACAAAAACTGCACAAGACAGCCAGAAAATATCCTCTCCCCAGAACTGAAACGGTAAGACGTTTAAGCACCATTACTTTTCATCACCGACTCAGTGGACACGAATTAGAGCAAACTCTGGGAGACAGCAGAGGACGGGGAGGCTGGGTGCTACGGCCCGTGGGCTGCAGAGGCGGGCTTGACTTAGGAGGCTGAGCAGCAACACTGGTCACACATTTCATAAAATTCACCAAGGAAACGACACTTGGCACATCTTCCTTCCTAAGAGTTCTGTTTTTCATTCCAAAGCTTCAGAACATAAAATTATACCTTAATGGACATGTCATTAATTTTTACTGTCCTGACAACATGTATTTATATTTAAGTGTATCTATTATGGGAAGTTTCAGGCATGCTACAAGTAGAGAAAATGGTACCACAAACCCCTAAGCCACTCAACGGCTGGCTTCAATGATCAACGTCTGGCCAATCTCCTTTCCTCCCCGACTCCTCCCTCCAGAGGATTCTGAAGAAACCCCAAGAGGACGAGATGTTGCGTGCTTTCCAACTCCTTTTTTTTAAAATACACTTTTTCCATACCCTTGCTTCATTTTAGCGGAGTGAGGTTTCATCTTTTTCTTACAGATTTTAAAAGGGAGAGAGGCCAAGGGGGAGACTCGACCTGAAACCTGGACCACAAGTGCAAGACGGTAACCTTCCCGTACTCAGAGCGGAGCCAGCTGCCCTGGAAACATCCAGAACGCGAGGAGCGGTCATGCTGCCCTCACCAGCCCCCGAGACGAGGATGTCCACCACCTCCTCTCCGCGTCCCTTCCGACCAGAGCGAGCAGCACTCCCAGCTCAGCACGCCCAGCATCTTGAGACGCACACAGGAGAGCCCTGCAGGCAGTTAAGGGTGGCTGGACCTTAAGGTGGAGAGGAACGCTGGACTCTGTAGTGACATTCTTCTCATTAATTCCACCGGGCCCCCTGTCCGGTCTGTTCCCCCACTTACCCTGGAATCTTCTGACTAAATTCAGGACACTGCACAATGGTAGGGCCGCTCCATTTTTAATCACACAGACGTTCTGCTACCAGGCATCCTGACTGCAGAGGGGCCCATGGTCAACCCTGAGGGTCAACCTGACCCTCCCACGCCAGGGCTCTCGCTGATAGCCACCTTATTTCCAAACTGGGAAAGGTCAGTAAGTTGTGGGACTTCCTTACGATGCATCTGGACTTTTAAACAAATAGCAAGAATTACGAAATATTAAAAAGTGCCTTGAGCTAACTTCAAAAAGAGCAATGCTGGGATGTCCCTGGGGGTCCAGTGGGTGAGACTCTGAGCTCCCAATGCAGGGGATTCAGGTTCCATCCCTGGTTGGGAAACTAGGTCCCACCTGTCACAGCTCAGGGTTCACACGCCACAGCTAAAGAGCCCACGTGCTGCAACGAAGAATGAAGATGGAAGATCCCGTGTGCAGCAGCCAAGACCCAGAGCAGCCACACACACACCTTTGTACGTAAATACAAGTAAGAGATTTATAAGTAACAGGCTTCCCTGCTGGCTCACCGGTAAAGCGTCTGCCTGCCATGCAGGAGACCTGGGTTTGATCCCTGGGTTGGGAAGATGCCCTGGAGAAGGGAATGGCAACTCACTCCAGTATGCCTGCCTGGAGAATTCCATGGACAGAGGAACCTGGTGGGCTATAGCCCATGGGGTTGCAAACAGTCGGACAAGACTGAGCAACTTCACTTCACTTTACTTCATTAGATTTATATATAAATATATTTATATTTAAATATATATATTTATACTTAACTCTTGCTGATCCCCAGATTCATAAGGAGGCGATGCAGGGCCCTTTTGAGAAAGCTAATAAGAAACACTGCAGCTGAGACAGCCGTATCCTGGGACCCCCACGAGGCCTCCCTGCAGCACATTTAAAGGGCTCTCTACCCCGGGAGCATCCCGAGCCTTTCTCTCCCCCTTCAGGAGTCCTGAGATTGTGCCCAAGCTGTCGGAGCACGTGTACCCGGAAGGCACGTGCCCCACCTCTGCCCCTGACTTCCCCCCCAGCGTCAGACGCGCACCTCCCACACCTGGACGCCGCTCAGCCCTGCCCACCGACCCCCTCCTAAGGGGGCCCCCGATGCCCTCACCCGACCCTGCCCTGCGGTGCTGTCAGCTCAATGACTCCGGAACATCCGCCTGGCCCGGACCCCAGTGGGTCCCCCTCATCCAGTGGACCCGCTGAGGTCGGCTCTGTCTGCCTGCATCCTTTCTGTGAGTGACGTTCGCAGACAACAGCCCAGCTGTGAACGCTAGGCAAAAACAATAACAATATAGAAGAGTGTTAGCGGTAAAACAGGCCATTTCCACAGAGGTGTCCTGACTCAGTCTCTCTCGTGGGGCCCCATAAGGCATCCAGGGGAGCGCTCAGGTGGCCAAGGTCCTCACTATGGCACTTCATTGGAGGGAGTAACTTGCTGTTCCCCACACCCTGCTAAGACCCTGTCCCTGCAGGCTTCATGACGATCTTATTTTGCAGGTCACGCATGACCTTCTCAACCCCTTAAGACAGACACACATGCACACGCTCACACTCACTTATTCCCTTTCCAGAGGCTCCAGGAAAGTAGAGCTGGTGAACTGGCCATTGGCAACCATGCAGACAGCGCTGACTCCCCAGGACCTCAACTGCAAAGGGGCCCCTGGTCTCAACCCACTGTGTTTAAGCGGCACGTGCTCTCAGACTAACCTCACCTTGTGGGTACTGTGACAGAGGACTCCCTCCCTGAGCCTGGCATGTTTCAAACATCAGGAGGGGACTTTGAACATGTGTCCTGAATGGAGACCTGGGGGGGTTAGCTGCCAGGGATCCCCTTACTGATCCCTGGAGTCCCTCTCTGGAGGTCTCGGTTATGACAAGGCGGCGAGCGCTGGGTCCGAGAGCTGGTTTACGTCTCAACCCTGGCCCCGGAGCTGAGCCAATCTCAGCAAGGTACCTGGCTTCTCTCCGTGGTAGCTGCCCCGACCAGGAGGGCAAGGTACTAATCCAACACAGGCGCCGGAAAGATCCAGAGCACGAGAAACGGTGGCCAACTTTGCAGCTCTCCTTTTCGTGCGTGGCCCCACATAACGGTTCAGAGCAAGCATCTCCTCCCTGTGGCTGGATCTCCCAGCCCTGAATTCCCAGCGTGCTCAGTCATTTCTCCCAGCGGACAGCTGGGTCCCAGGATGTCCTGCTCCAGCTGCCACGGATGATGTTCTGAGAATGAGGTGCGCAGAGCAAAACCCGACAGCGCTCCAAAACGCGCTCTGCCCAGCCACAGACAGACAGCCCCGCGGGCCTCCAGGGTCTGACCTGCCCAAGATCGCAGGAGCAGACAGGCTGGCCCGCGGGGAGCCTGTGGCCTCGGTCTCTCCGGCTGGCCGCCCAGCGCATCCCGTGGCGCTGCATCCGGACACCTCCTCTCCGCGAAGGGCGTCTCCCCTGGACCCGCCCGTCGTCTGTCTCTCTCGAGATCTGCAGGAAGCTCCAGCTCTTCCAGCGTTCTCGGTCTTCCATGCTCTTTTCCGGGACCAGCTGTAGGTTGGAGGCCTCTCCCTTGAGTCTAACTGTCTGCGGGCCTGACAGCCCCACGCGGCCTCCTCTCCCGTCCGGGACCCCTCGGCGTCTCAAGGGGGCCCCGCAGGCAGGGGGACCCTCGGAGGGGCCGCTGCTTGCCGGGGGCCCAGGTGATTGCGCAGCACATGCAGCGGACGGATTCGCCACTCCCAACCCGGACGCCAGTGAGGCTTCAACCCGGAGAGGCCACAGACGGGAAGGGCCCAGCCTCCCTCCTAAAGACGCAGCAGGCCTTCCACCAGAGTAAACAGTCAGATGACTATGAGGCTCCAAATGCAGAGCCAAATCTCCTCGAAATGAGATCCCCCGGGGCTCGCCCTGAAACATCCGTAATGTCAGCTGCCGCTTCAGTGGGTATTGGAAAAATATTTAGAACTAAAATATGGTATATCTCCAGGGGGCGTATATCAAAAACGGGGGGAGAGCAGCAATTACTAGAGGAACTCGATAAATCTCCTGGCTCCCTGTCAGTCTTCTCCAGGTGTGCCAGCAGCATGCACTAGGACTCACATCTTGCTGTTTCCTCCCATTTGTTTGTTTGTTTGTTCAAGTCTCGGAAAGCTCCATTCAGATCATGGGCAGGAAAAAAAACACCCTATAAGATGCAGTCAGTGACTTAGAGCATACACCACATTTAAAGGAATGGGCTTCAGAAATGTAGAAAACAAACTTAAGGTTACCAGGTGGAAAGGGGCTGGAATAAGTGAGGAGACTGAGACTGAGATTCACACACTGCTGCTGCTGCTAAGTCACTCCAGTCATCCGACTGTGTGACCCCATAGACGGCAGCCCACCAGGCTCCCCCGTCCCTGGGATTCTCCAGGCAAGAACGCTGGAGTGGGCTGCCATTTCCTTCTCCAATGCATGAAAGTGAAGAGTGAAAGTGAAGTCGCTCAGTCTTGTCTGACCCTCAGTGACCCCATGGACTGCAGCCTTCCAGGCTCCTCCGTCCATGGGATTTTCCAGGCAAGAGTACTGGAGTGGGGTGCCATTGTCTTCTCCGGATACACACACTACTATATATAAAACAGATAACCAATGAAGACTACTATAGAGCATAGGGAACTCTACCCAATGCCCTAGAATGACCTATATGAAAAGAATCTAAAAAAAAGTGGATATATGCATACATATAACAGATGCACTTTGCTATACACCTGAAACTAACACAACATTGTAAATTCACTATATTCAAATAAAAATTAATATTTAAAAAGTGCATTTACAATTCAGAAATGTTGTCCTACTAAATTAAAAAAAATTAACACCAGAAGAATAGACTTAGCTAAGACTTTCCCTCAGTGCTGCTTACAGTCCAGGGAATCCAAATGCCAGTCTTCCTGTATTATTCATTCCATAATTGCTGGGTTTTATTAGAAATATGATCTATTATAACCTTGAATAGAGTACATTAAATGACATTGAAAATTAGATTATTCTGATTATTAGAGAAGTGAGAAATGTGCTAAACATTTGTAAGACTGATAATCAATCAGGGTATCCATCTGAGTGTAATAAAAATCAATCTGGAGCCAGTGCGTTTAAATCTAATTTTTTAAGCATGACATTTTCCTCCGAGTTTCTCTCTAAAATGTCACCATCTTCTACAACGGTGATTGATTCTGTCTCTGGGGAGAAGCACTCACTCCAATTACTTCATCCACTGCACACAAACCACAGTCCACTTACAAAAAGGCCGAATGAATCACAGAAAGCACGATATGTTTTGGGGGGCGGGGCACAGATAGATTTATGTCGCTCAGGCTGGAAAATCACCAGTCTTCCTCCCCCAGCTCAGACAGAGAAAATATGCTACTTAGATCTCACGCAGCTCTTTAGTGTCTTCCAACAGAAACTAGGAATTTCCATAATGGGTTTTTATTTCAACTGAGATTAAAAAAAAAAAAAAAAGAGGAAAATGCCGTGGCGTACGTAAAAAGTATGCTTCTGTTCATGTCTTCTTCAGAGAAAGAAAAAAAGATATGACTGTTAATTTAGCCTTCCTGCCCCCCAAACTCCCACCCGTCTCTTAACCCATTCGCCCACCAGTAGACGATTACTGAACTCCAGCTGGTCATCTGTTTTATATATAGTAGTGTGTGTATCTCAGTCTCAAGGCCACCAGGAGACTGGCCAGCTGGGGACTCTTTGAGATATCTACCTGGTGGAGGAAGGTTAGTGAAGTGACTTCCAAGGGGGACTTCCCGAGCTGACCCCACATTCTGTAGAGGGACCACTAGCCTGGCACCCCCTACCACTAACTCAGCTTGGCCCCCAAGAATGGCACATGTGAATACTGACTGTAGAGAATGTTGGTATTTTCCTGGCAATGGTAGGAGAAAGGGGAAGATGACATTTATGGAAACTTTGCCATGACCAAGAACTTGACATCCATCATTCACTAAATCCTCGGGGTGGGGCCCCGGGGCTCCTGGCCCTGGGTTTGCTGAGCTGGTGATTGGCAGTGAGCCTTGGCTTTCTCCCTGCCTCCTGTCTCGTTTTCCCAGGAGCGACGACTTGTCTTAGTGAGTCTGAGGGAAGGTGCTGGACGTTCTCAGCAGCAGCCCTTCCAGACCTTCTCTGCCTCTGCCCTCCTCCCCCTAGAAAAGGGCATCTGGCCTGTTCTCAGTGCTGTGGAAGCTCCCAGGGGCGGGCTCTGCCTGGGGGAGGCCTTTGGGCATCAGTGCTGCCCAGGACAGGGCAGGGAAGCTCACTAGACTCCGGGGTGAAGTCCAGGAAGCCATGAGCCACCAGGGCTGCACATGGCAAGCTGCATCTTCCAATAAGCAAATGACGCTATAAATTAATTCACACCTGTTGAAAGGAACATTACACTGCTATCAAAAATCATCTTTTCAAAGGTAATTTAATGACATGGCTAAATATCCACAATGCTGAATTTAGTACCTCCTTTAAAAAAAAGATCAGAAAAAAATGGAATACATGCATATATGCATTGAAAAAAGCAGAATAAAAAAAGTCAAAATATTCGTAGGTCTTATATCTGACACATAAGATTCACTGTGATTTATCTCTTCTTTGTTGATAAATTTCAGTACTTTCCAAATCATCTGCAGTGAGCTAATGTTGCTTCGATTATTATTTTTTAGGTTCTCATTAATTATCTATTTTATTCAAAGTATCAACAGTGTATAGAGGTCCATCCCGGTCTCCCAACTCATCCCGCCTTCCTGCCCTTGCTGTCCATACACTTGTTCCCTTTGTCTGTCTCTGTTTCTACCTTGCACGTCAGATCATCTGTACCATTTTTCTAGATTCCACGTGTAAGCGTTAATATACAGTATCTGCTTTCCTCTTTCTGTTTTTCATTCTGAATGACAGTCTCTAGGTCCGTCCTTGTCTCCACCAATGGCCTAAACAATGTAATTCCTTTTAATGGCTGAGTAATATTCCATTATATACAAGGACCACACCTTCTTTATCCATTCATCTGTCGATGCACATTTCAGCTGCTTCCTTGTCCTGGCTGTTGTAAACAGTGTTGCAGTGAACGCTGGGGTGCATGTATCTTTTTGAATCATGGCCATCAACATGGCAAACAACAAATGCTGGAGAGGGTGTGGAGAAAAGGGAACCCTCCTACACTGTCAGTGAAAGTCGCTCGGTCATGTCTGCCTCTTTGCGACCCCGTGGACTATACAGTCCATGGAATTCTCCAGGCCAGAATACTAGAGTGGGTAGCTGTTCCCTTTTCCAGGGGATCTTCCCAACCCAGGGGTTGAACCCAGCTCTCCTGCATTGCAGGCAGATTCTTTACCAGCTGAGCCACCAGGGAAGCCCAAGAATACTGGAGTGGGTAGCCTGTCTCTTCTTCAGGGGATCTTTCCAACCCAGGAAGCAAATGGGGGTCTCCTGCATTGCAGGCAGAGTCTTTACCAGCTGAGTCACAGTGGGCATGTAGATTGGTGCAGTCATCATGGAGAACAGTATGGAAGTTCCTTAAAAAACTAAAAATAGAGCTACCATATGATCCAGCAATCCCACTCCTGGGTATACCCTGGAGAAGACCATAATTCAAAAGACATACGCTTTGAGTTTTTTAATGTAGGGTTTTTTTTGGTTTTGCCCTTCAAAGGAAAGTGGCTTTTCTCTAACAGGAAGGTTTTCAGACTGTAAGGTGAGTCTCAGAAACAAGCTGCCGACATGGTGATTTCTGCAGTTACTTCTCAACTAACTCCTGAAGACTCCCACTACCAGCATTGCCTCACTGCTCCCACGTTGCCTTCTGTGGCCCCTAGGTGCTCCCTGTGCCTGCCCTGACCTCTTGATGATATATAGTGTCAATATAACAGCCATATTGGACTTACGGAAACCCAACTTCTGCCCTAAACACCCGACACCTTCCCATCAGACCTGCGGTAAGAGCAGGGGCCTGGACAGATCCCCTGGGCCTCTCTCATTCCTTGTCCTGTCTTATGCCTTTTGTTCCCAGCTGGCTTCCTCTTGGGTCCTCAAACATACGGGGGAATGCCCCACTGCAGGGCCTTTGCACCAGCTCTTCAGATGTCACGGTATAAAGATGTCACCCTATTCAGATGTCACCGTGTAAAGCCTGAGGCCTGCCCTGACCACTTCATCGCAAACTGCAGCCACCCACCCCGTGCCCCCCACAACGGTCCTATTCCCTTTCCCCGTTCAGTCTCCTTATTTGTCCTTTTAATTATCTTTCTCTCCCATAAGAAGGTAAATCCCCAGAGGGCAGGGATTTTAGGAATTCTTCACCCAAAAGAGCACCCTAACCAACTCTTTGGCGCTGATGGAGGCTCTGAGAGGGAGGCTGAGTGCTGGGGTGGGCAGGCTCTGCTCCTGGTGGGAGACCTGTGTCAGCGCTGTGCTGGGGTGAGGGGCTGAGGGGTGAGGGCACCTGGCCGGCAGGAAGACCCTGGACACGGGGACAAATTGGGCAGGGAAGGGGCGTGGTCCCATCAGAGGCCGGGCCTCTAAGAAGACGAAGCCCCCTCTGCAGGAAAGCGTGGATGTATGCCGGCGGGGAGACGGAGAAAAAGAAAAGCTCCCTAAATGCTCAGGCCCTGGTTCAGGTGGACTTAATACAACCGTGACGGCCGCAGATTCTGCCCCGGACTGCTGTTCAGTTAGGACAAAATCTAAACATTCCAGAGGCCATAAAGGAAAGCGTTTGGCAGGACAGCAGCTCCTCGGAGACACGCCAAGGAACGTCCATCCTTCACCTGAGCAGCACCTTGGGGATGGTCATGCAAACAAGCCAGGCAACTTCCTGGCTTGTTTTCTAGTTCCAGCTAGCAGTAAAGCAGCTTACGGGAGGGGGAGATGGGGGGCAGGAAGGGGGCAGATGTTTTCGTTTTCAACTAGACATCTCAGGAGTGCAGTGCAACCACAAGAACTAACTTCCTCCATCTTCCAGGTAACGACTGGGTTTTTGGTTAAACTAGCTTTGGGACAACTAGTTTCCTAGAGTCTCCATACAATATGAGAACCTTCACAGAAAGTTACCTTCTTTGGAAAGAAAAGAAAGAGTAGATTTTTAAGAACAGCAACATACGTTCACTGCACACATTTGGAAAGTTATCAAATCTGCAAAGAAGAAAATACAAATTATAATTAATCCATGTCCCAGAGGTACATCCTGTTAATGTTTTATTTTTTTCTCTTTTTTATGCATTTATATGTATATTTTTACTACAGATCATAGACCATCTCAATTTTCTCATCTTGTTTTTCATTTAAACATTGTGGATATTTTCCCATATCATGAAAAAATTGCTTTCCCTGTGGCATAATGTTCCTTTCTATGGAACTAAAGAACCTCTTGAAGGTGAGAGAAGAGAGCGAAAGAGCTGGCTTAAAACTCAACATTCAGAAAACTAAGATCATGGTATCCAGTCCTATCACTTTATAGCAAACAGATGGGGAAACAATGGAAACAGTGACAGACATTATTTTCTTGGGCTCCAAAATCACTGCAGACAGGAACTGTAGCCATGAAATTAAAAGATGCTTACTCCTTGGAAGGAAAGCCATCACAAGCCTAGACAGAGCATTTAGAAACAGAAAAATCACTTTGCCAACAAAGGTCCGTCTAGTCAAAGCTATGGTTTTTCCAGTAGTCATGTATGGGTGTGAGAGTTGGATCATAAAGAAGGCTGAGTGCCAAAGAATGGATGCTTTTGAGCTGTGGTGTTAGCAGAGAGTTGGACACGACTGAGCGCCTGAACAAGAATCACTCAGCCACCGAAAGGAATGACACTGGATCATTTGCAGAGAGGCATGCGTGGGCCTGGAGACTCACTTCACAGAGCGAAGTCAGTCAGAAAGAGGAAAACAAATTTCATGTGTTAATGAGTACATGTGGAATCTAATCTAGAAAGAGTGGTCCAGATGAACTCATGAGAGGCACAGACACAGAGACGGGCATGTAGGCACGGAGGGGGTGGAGCGGGTGTACAGTGACCTATACACTCTCGTGTGTAAACAGACGGCTCGTGGGAAGGCGCTGTGTAACACGGGGAGCTCAGCTCGGGGCTCCGTGATGGCCAAGGGGGGGGGGTGGGGGCAGGCTGAGAAGCAGGGGATACGTGCACACAATCAGCTGGTCCACTCGTGCAGCAGAAAGCAACGCACCGCTGTGGAGCAACCAACAAAAATGAAACGCCTGGAGGAGAGCCCGCCACCTTCCCCAAGGACACGGCAGAGCCCCTTTCTGGCACCGAGCGCTGGACACAGAGGGGCCAACGTGTCTGTGAGGGAAGGGGACAGGCAGCCATTTGCTGGCTTGCTCCCCACTCTCTCTACCCGGTCTCAGCCGCTGTCCCGGGTCAGACTGGATGAACAGAAGGAAATTTACAGAAGCACCACTACCTTCGATCACTGCAGCCATAATAAGTCAGAATAAGACCAGACTTGGGGCCAACGAAATGGAGAACAACTGCCTAAAAGGTCCAGGTCTTGGCTGTGTAAGGGCACACGTTCGTGATTTCAGGTGGAGCTCTCCTGTATGACTACCTCTGGGTCCACCTGTTCACCTGTGAGGTCAAATAGGACTCTCCCGCAAGCTGAGCTCTGGTCGACCCCCAGGCAGAGCTAGACTCGCTCACGCGTGCCAGGCACTGTTCAGGCAGGGGGGAGATTGCACTGACCCAAATGCCTGAAACCTACACCCCACGCAAGTTTCTGTTGAAAAAACAAGGTCAGCGTGGAGAAGGAAGAAGCATGGCCAGAGAGAGTGGAGAGGACAGTGAGGCTCACTGCACCATGGGGATGAGAGAAGGCACAGCCTCGAAGGATGCTCAGGAGAGCGGAGGAGCCGGGGCAGGGCTTCGTGACCACCAGAGGCCAGATTCACGGACCAGTTGACACAGGACAGAGGCCAGCAAGCTGATCTCTGCGGAGAACCGAGAGCAAGTATTTCATGCCTCGGGGGCCACCCAGCCTCTGTCACGGCGACCCTCGTCTGTGGTTGAATTCGGAAAATGGCCACAGATCAGCAGCAGAAACAAACGGGTGTGGCTGTTCCAATAAAACTTTATTTGTACGTCCAGGTGAGCCACTGGGTCTGGCCCACCTGGCTGCAGCTTGCTGACCTCTAAATCAGGTCATTCATCAACCTGAACAAAGTGGGTTTGCTTCTGTCTGCAGGGGGCTGGGGGAGAGGCCTCGGGAAGTGAGTGGGCGTGAGTAAGCCAGGTGGCCCCAGGGAGGCGGCTTCTTTAATCTTCTCTATTATTCCTCTTAATTACAGATGTCAGACGCGCTCATTATCACCTGTGAAACACCGTGGTAATGACCCCCTCCCACTCCCCTTCCAGCCCGGCCCCCTGAGGCTACTATCCACATAGGATGTCTGGTGGGGTTCAAGGACACGGCGGCCATGCAGTCAGAGGCTGGGGTGCTGGGGGTGGTCAGATGTCATGAAGGTCACAGCAAAGAGGCCTCCTTGACAGCCCTGAAAGGGAAGGAGGACAAGGGAGGTGGCTAAAACCAACACACTGCCCACCTGGGGACGCCTGGGCACGCTGCCCACCTGGGGAGCTGGCCGAGAAACGCCGGTTCTGGAGTCACAGCTGGCCGGGGCTTTGTTAACAGGCTGACCTTACCCTGGAGTGGCTTGATGAGAACCCCACTATGTGGACCGAGAGAGGTGGTCATTTTCCTGTGTCCTGGGCAGACCACGCTGGGAGTGCCAGGGTCATCTTGGGGGGACTCACCCACTGCAGGACGGACACTGACTCAGCAGAACGCGGGGAGTGGGGACCAGCAGGGCAGGAAGACTGCGGATGGGGGTGGCAGGAGATTCAGAAGCAGCACAGAGTCTAGAACCAAATCCTAGGACGGAGTCTCTGTATCCTGCGGAGGCAGAGCTAAGCCCACCGGTGAGCGGCAGACATGTGGGCCTGGCGTGAAGGACTTTCTAGCCATCCCTGCTATCCCCCTCCGAGAGGATGCCACCTGCCATGATGCGGCCCTCCCACGGAAGAACGGGCTGCCCACGGGCAGGTCAACACCAAGGGCAGCACGGCCCCCAGAGTCTCTCCCAAACCTTGAGCTTCTGTGCAGCTGTGATCTTTCAGTTGCTTTGGAAAACATAGGGAACGGCCCATCTGTCGAGGGTCTAAATGATTCTCTGAACGGAGAGAACTCAAACGTTACCAAAGGTTATCTGTTCATAGGTCACCAGGGTCGATGGTCCACAGAGATCCCTCCGTCTCTCAGGCATGGGCTTCCCTGGCTGTCCAGCGGTTGCACTGCAGGGCACACGAGTTCGATCCCTGGTCGGGGAAGATCCCCCGTGCCACGGAGCAAGTAAGCCCGTGCACCGCACCGCTGAGCCTGCGGCTCTGGAGCCGGGAGCCCCAGGTCCTGAGCCCACGCGCCCCAGAGCCGTGGCCCACAGCAAGAGAAGGCCCGACAGCGAGCAGCCTGAGCCACACAGCTGGGGAGCGGCCCCGCTCTCCGGAACTAGAGACGGCGGACACCCAGCAAAGAAGAACCGGCACAGCCAGAAATCCAGAAAATCCTCAGGCGAGAGCTCCTGCAGCTCGGCCGGCTCAGCTGTGTCTGTGATTAGCAGCAGAGGGTTATCTCAGAGAGCTGCTGGCTTCAGGTGTGAAGCTAGATGGAGACAGGCCACAGGTGATAGCCAGCTGTCTCTCCCCTCTCCCAGCCTGGGTGTGTTTATCTGAAGAGGCAATCCCTGTGTCCCTCACAAAACTGGAAGCAGCAGTACGGGGGTGATGGACGCTGTAACAAGCTATTCCTGACCTATCTGCAGGAAAACACCAGCCGTTTGTTTTGCCCACTTGTAACCCACGACAGACAGATACATGTATAAAATACAAGACAGATGAGTCGCTAGGAAAATGACACGCCCCTTGGATGTTACGGCAGTATCACACTGCTCAGAGTTTCTCAGCTCTGTGCCTCCCTTTTCAAAAAATATCTTATTGAAAGAGAGTCGATTTACAACGTTGCATTCATTTCCGCAGCACAGCAAAGCGATGCAGTTAACACATGTATGCCTTTGCTTTCACCTTCTCGCTCCTTGTGGTTTGTCACAGGATATTGAGTGTAGCTTCCTGTGCCACGTGGTCTGTTCCTCACTTCTGTACAGACCTATCGTTCCCGTCGGGTAACAGCTCATTGCCTGGCTCTGGCCCACGAACCACATTTTGTGTAATTCTACTCTAAAATATTGAAAAGTTTTATTCTAAAGCAGCATCACTGTGGCGTGAAAACATTAAAAAAATCACAGTGATAAGACATCTAAAACCTTGATGAGAAGATACTGGTGTTTAGCGACTGAAAGGACCCCTTTCTCTTCTGATAACCAGTCTGAGTTCAATGATCATTACTGGGTCAGCTGATGAAAATACCAAGGAAACTCTGCAATCAAGAGGTGGGGGTCTGGGCTTCGGCCAGGGGCACACCAGTCTTCCTGGACGTTGATGCGGCACCATCGCAATCCTTTCACAATCAAAGAGCCTGGATAGATTGAGTTTCTGACAAAACAGTTAAAAAAACACCCACATTACCAGGAACCACCATTTCTTAGGGAAAAAAAAGGGTTTTCCTTGTTGATTTTCAATCTAAGTGATAACCTAGAAAGAAGCCTCAGAAAACTGCCTGAGAACATGCCCAGACACAAGGGACTTTGTTTCTATAAAGCATTAAGGCAGCAGTTTGCACAGAGTTAACTCAATAAAATAACACTTTCTACTTGGATAAACTGACCTAGATTCTCTGACTTTCATGCAGAAATGAAATCGGCGGGCTGCCATCTCGGGAGCCACCCGTGAGAGCAAAGGGGTAGGAGACCCAGGGCTGGGGGGCAAGTCCTGTGTGAAGAACGGTGAGAGGTTTCCTCCTGATCCTGGTTGTGACTTTCATCCCTACTTTGTGAGTGGAAGGGATCTGTTGTTCTAAGCTTTGAGGAAGGGCTTTATAAGTTGCATGCCATCACTGTTGGAGGCTGGGCTGATAGAAGAGGTCCTCTTCTTTAAAATGATTTTCTTCACTTACTACTTTTGTTTTTGGCTGTGCTGGACCTTTGTTGCTGTGCGCAGGCTTTGTCTGGTTTCAGAGACTGGAGCTCCGCTCTGGCTGCGGTGTGCAGGTTTCTCCCTGCTGAGACTTCTCTTTTTGTCCAGGAGCTCGAGCTTCAGGAGTGGGCTCAGTATTGTGCATGGGCATAGGTGCCCCATGGCCGGGATCCTCCCGGATCAGGGATTAAACTCACGTCCCCTGCATCGAGAGGAGGATTCTTAACCACTGCCCCATCAGGGAAGTCCAGGAAAGGCCCTCTTGATAAAGGAACTCAGAAACACACACGCATCCCGACGACCCTCTCATTCAGGGGCATCTTTGTGGTTTGGCAGCACGAATGAGTGGATGAATGAAAGCGCTCCAGCCAGACATTCCCCAAAGAGCCGCGGTGTCTGCATCTGCGACACGGGATGATACACCTGCCACATGAAGAAACAAACTGACCGTCAAGTCGGTCCGTGTGCAGTGGTGGGAATGCAGACTCTGACCAAGAGACACTGGTCACTTTGCACACTCAGGTACACACACACAGACACAGCTCCAGCCCACTCAGAGCCTCATCAAACACACGACAGAGCCTGACCTGCAGGGGAGGCGCTCTCAGGGGAAGAAGTACACACAGCTGAAATAATCGACGCGAGCCCACGCTCACACGACTCAGCTTGGCGTGCGCATAAAGCGCTCGATGGTGCCTTCCAGATGCTCCTTCCTTTCAGCCGCGCTCCTTCGCAGGCCCCTCTCCTTTCCACCGGGCCCCGCCACACACTCGAGCCCTCTGCCCCTGAGGATCTGGGGTCTCTTCCTGACTGGGGTCCAGGCCGGCCCTCTCGGCAGGCTGCCGAGTCAGCGCTTCCCTCTGGGGGCTCCTCGGGGAAGGCTTTGAGGAGTTTTTCTCGGGAGTCTGGGAATGCAGTCTCTTTCTCAGCTTCTCTGAACTGGATCTACCATCGTGTTCAGGACAGTGTGGGTTTATTTTCTTTCCCACTGGAAAACTCCCCAGCTTTCTTTCTCAGGGGCTCCTAAAGTTCTTGTTTTATGTTAACGCGCTTTCTGTCCCAGCAACCCCCCAAACTCCCCACCGTTACCGCCCAAACACCTGCCTCGTGCCTCCATGCACCCATCGGTTTCTGAGACATCGTTTCTTCCCCAAACACCCAGCCATGTTTGCTGAGAAGAGCAAGGAGTCTGCGTTTCATTTTTCACTAAGCGAGGAAGCCTGAGAGTTCAGAGGGTAAAGAATCCGCCTGCCATGCAGGGGACATGGGAGATGCGGGTTCGATCCCTGGGTCAGGAAGATCCCCTGCAAATGGAGGAAACGGCCACTCACTCCAGTCTTCTGGCCTGAAAACACCCATGGACAGAGACGCCTGGTGCGACATGACTAAACATACGCACCAAGCTAAATTCCCCACACTGGCCAGAGCCAGAGACTAAACAAAACAAAACAACCAAACTTGGAGTGTTTTCGTTTTGAAATCTCAAACATTATTTAGCTTTGCACCCTGTTTTGTGCGGAAGGGCTTGACTTGAAACATTTTTTCGTCCTGTAAATGTCTCGGTTCCATTCTGTCTTTTCCCTGGGCTGTGCAATCAGCCGGCTGTGTGGCTGGAATGAACTGGCGTCACCTATTTCTCATCGGAGCTCCGGGATGAACGAGGCTGGGCCTGTGAGTGCCCTGGGCATTTACACTGCAGGATTCCTTATTCTGAGAATGCGATTGCGGGCAGAAGCTGTGTGGCCACAGCTACTGACGCCTCTGGGCTCTAGAGACTGTGCTCTGCAAGAAGACAAGCCGCCACGGGGAGAAGCCCGCGCCCCTCGACTGCCCCTGCAGCTGGAGAAAACCCTGCACAGTAAGAACCCAAAAAACAAAGGTGTCCTCTGGCAAGAAAACGTCATCACCCAAGCCGGCGCGCTCAGCAAACTGCGCCAGGTGGACCCAGGAAAGCCGCCCCTAAGGGCCCTGGGGGCTGCTGGCGCCCGGGCGCTGAGTGGGAGGCCGAGGGTGGCGTTTCCGCGGGAGCTGCGAAGCAGGGACCTGCCCTGCTTTTACTTCTGGTATGAATGTGACAGTAAGCTCAGTTCAGGTCAGTCCAGTCGCACAGTCGTGTCTGACTCTGTGACCCCATGGACTACAGCACGCCAGGCTTCCCTGTCCATCAACAACTCCCAGAGCTTGCTCAAACTTAGGTCGATCAAGTCACTTAAGTAAGCTTAAGACCCTTAAAAAACAAAAACTGGAGTCACCGTACGATCCAGCAGTCCCACTCCTGGGCATGTATCCAGCAAAGACAAAACCTCTAAAAAGAAGAGACGCACGCACCGCAGCCTTCACAGCGGCACTGCTCATGACAGCCGGAGCGCGAGAACCGCCTGGATGTGCACCGACAGGTGGGCGGGTGAGGATGTGGCACGCACAGACCATGGGCTACTCCTCAGCCATTAGAAAGCATGAGACACGGTAATCCACAGCAACCTGGACGGACCTACAGACTATCGTACTAAGTGAAGTAGGTCACACAGAGGCATACCATACGATACTGCTTATACGTGGATTCTTATGAATGATACAAATAAACTTATTTATAAAACAGAAACAGACTCACAGAAACAGAACACAGGCTTACAGTTACCAAAGGAAATGTAGGGAGGGATAAATTGGAAATCTGGGATTAAAATACACACATTACTATCTATAAATTAGATATGCAACACGGATCTGCTGTATAACACAGGGAACTATCTGCCATATCTTATAATAACCTGCAAAGAAATGAATATATCTATATGTATATACATTCACAAGTGAATCACTTTGCTGTACCTAAAACACTACAGATCAACTATACTTCAATCGCAAAAAGAAGAGAGGAAAAAAAACCCAAGTAGAATCCTGAGTCCTCCTCGGATTCAGAAAAGATAACTGAAGACGCAGTACCAATAACAGTACTACCGATACAGACTAGCACTTCTGAGTTGGGTACTTACGATGAACCCAGGACGCAGAACCAGAGCACCGCACACAGGCTCCCCCTCAACCGTCTCAATCTTCAAGGTAAGGGTTATTCTCTAATTTCGCACGTGCTCAGACTTCATGGCCGGCACATAGCCAAGCTGGGTTTCCACTTCACATGGACTGAATCTAGCTTTCTGATGACTGGTCATGAAAGGATACACTGAATCGTGAATACTGTAAGAAGTTAGAGCTGAGCCGCATGAAACATAATCTAGGGGCTTCTTCAAGTGGCGCGTGGTGAAAGCATTAGGATCAGTGGGAGACACGAGGAAGGACCTAACTTTGCTTCCATGGAGGGATTCTGAGAAGCCCCAGCAGAGCACTGAAGACGCAGTGCATCACGACACCACTAGAAGAGAGGAAGACAGGGTTTAATCTAAGATCAGTTCGGAAGAGGTGAAGTGCTAGGAAGCAAGGCGTTTCATTTTGTCCAGGAGTTTGCATTTCTTTAAGTCATGCTCTCAATTACATAACTTAATAAATTTCAGACTAGTTTCTGCTTTTAACTCAAACTTTGTCAATGGTTTTCATTTAGAAGTGTCTGCTAGAGTCTGACGTTTTGCTCCTTCTATCAGATTATTTTATGACTTCTATCAGTGATTGAGCAGAATTGAACCAACAAAGTAGGAACCTAGATATATCATTTGCAAAGGAAGTGCTTGCTTTATTTGCTGGCATATAAAATGCAATCACCCCTCTTCTGGTTCACCAATAAAACATATCCAAACACTACCCTGCATTCCATGTCCCTCTACTTACAGAAAATCAGAAGCACAAGATGTAAAACAAGGAAGTATTCTACCCTCTTGTGAAATCACAAGCCTCAAGCCAGGCAGCAGATCAGGGATTGAGTTTGGTCCGTTAGCTTCATGTTTTAGAGGTACCTTAGTACTATTAATCCCTTTCTGTTATTTCCTGATACCAGTGTAACTATTTAACCTTGAAGGATTTCTTATTTAAGGTTAGTAACTGCAGCCATGAAATTAAAAGACGCTTGCTCCTTGGAAGAAAAGTTACGACCAACCTAGATAACATATTAAGAAGCAGAGACATTATTTTGCCAACAAAGGCCCATCTAGTCAAAGCTATGGTTTTTCCAGTAGTCATTAGTTGGACAATAAACAAAGCTGAGAGCCAAAGAACTGATGCTTTTGAACTGTGGTGTTGGAGAAGACTCTTGAGAGTCCCTTGGACTGCAAAGAGATCCAACCAGTCCATTCTGAAGGAGATCAGTCCTGGGATTTCTTTGGAAGGAATGATGCTAAAGCTGAAACTCCAGTACTTTGGCCACCTCATGCAAAGAGTTGACTCATTGGAAAAGACTCTGATGCTGGGAGGGATTGGGGGCAGGAGGAGAAGGGGATGACCGAGGATGAGATGGCTGGATGGCATCACGGACTCGATGGACGTGAGTCTGAGTGAACTCCAGGAGATGGTGATGGACAGGGAGGCCTGGCGTGCTGTGATTCATGGGGTTGCAAAGAGTCAGACATGACTGAGCAACTGAACTGAACTGATATATCTAGAACTTGATACATTTGCTGAGTTGTGGCTAGAGCATATTATTTTTACAGAAACACAATAATGTTCCCCCTATAAAACTACATTGCAATTATGTTCAACATAAATATATACAGAGCTTTTTGTGAGTGTGCACTGACATGGCCTTTACAATCAGTGCATTAGATTTAAAAGTGGAGGTAACCTCGGTAGTACTTTTAGCAAGAGTTATGCTTTCATAAAGGATCTCTTTGAATCCTCTAACACAGGTCATCTCGTTAGGGGCACTGATGGGAACACCGGTCGTATATGATAGGCGATCGCCATGACCTGAGTACTGCCTGCCATCTAGTGTCAGTATGCCAAAATTGCAAGCATAGACCTCTGGCAGGCCCAGGGCTAGACATGGAGACGCTGGCCTTGAACGTGAACTCTAAATGTCCTGGAGAATAAAGCCTCTCTTTCCAAAATACTTAATCACATTCCCCGGGAGGAATTCCCTCATCTTTTGTGGCTCAGTGCCTTGGCCACTTGCCACCAGGAATGAAGGTAAATTCTCACTCTGGAGACAGTTATGGGAAGCCTCTTCAGGCTCCAGCCATTTGGACCATGTTCTTAATTATCTGAGAGCTGGATCTTTAGCTCTTCTTCCTGGATCTTAGCCCAGCAGCATCTACTAACCAAATCAGTTGGTCAAGTGTATTCACATAATATACGGCTGTTTTCGAACATACATTGCTCTTGGGAGGCAAAGTGCTACAAGCATAAAATAAAGTGTCACCACAGCAACTACCAAAAGCCTCTAAGTACTCTTGCCTCTTTCGCTTTAGGGAAACAGTATCACAAATAGAAGATGCTTCTTTTAAAATAAAAAATACTATTTGTTTTTAAACAGCATCTCTCTCCTCATTACTCACCCCATCTCCCCGCCTCTGCTGTTAACGACATCTGATCTCACATTTAACCAGGAAGAAAACGTAGCCACATGATTTAAAAAGCATGTGTTTATGACTTGCCATGTTTAAGCACTGCTGAATAAATGCATATTGAAAACATATTTCAAGTGAGAAGCCATAATAAGGGGTTCGGAGATATTCAATATTACTCTACTAATTCATAGCACACCATAATTATGGAATATGTAGACTTTCTGGATGTAAATTACAATCCATGACTCGGTAAGAGCCCTTTGCTGCTCTCCCCCCGTACGACTTTATACTCTTCAGGCAAATTGACACAAAATAGAATAAATTATGTCAAAAAGCTATATAGAACCATTATTTCAGCCTTAAACATTTCATTAAACCTAAACAGCTCAAAATCTCCCTTCCCCACTCCTACCTCCCAGTCTGTGTTGAATTTAAGCCTAAAGATCTTGAACAACGTAGCTTTTCANAAAGCTATATAGAACCATTATTTCAGCCTTAAACATTTCATTAAACCTAAACAGCTCAAAATCTCCCTTCCCCACTCCTACCTCCCAGTCTGTGTTGAATTTAAGCCTAAAGATCTTGAACAACGTAGCTTTTCACATATCTCTGGATGGGAAGATTATTTTTACCAACGGAACTAAATCTAGATTTTGCTTTGGTCCCTTCGGCAAGACCCTGGGCCAAATGACACTGAGCTCGTCTCTGCTTTCCTGAATTGCTACCTGGCAGAAAAGATTCCCCACATGCAATTTTTATAATCCATGGGTTAAGAAAGTAGCTTTCTGTTTTTAAAGTGTATCTTCTCCTTTTCTTATAAAAGTCTATTAAAATAGAAAACAGACAGCTGAGTGCCTCTGGTTAAATTAGGGATAGACGGGGGACTTTCCTACAAGGAGCCCTTGGGGCTTCTCTGTAAAATCCTTCAGAAAACACGGTGGAAAGTTCCTGAACTATCGTTAAAGGGCTCTGTGCAGCGACTCAGGACCGTGATATCACGGCGCTGAGGTTTCCAGATTCCAGCGGGAGATGGAGCAGGCAACTGTTGGTCCCCCATGTATATTTCACACATACACCCTAGGTCTTGACTTCTCCAGTGCATTCCTACCAGAATTCCAACCACCAACACTTGCATCTCTGCTTGTCAGCTTTCCCTGGCCCTGGAGTGCATGTGTACACAGCTCCCGGGAGTTAAGTCCCCTTAGGACAGCCCTTGACCGCAACCCCACCTTGCTAGGGGTGGCCTCTGAGGCCCAGGTGTCCAACCACAGCCCCCAGCCTGGATCCCGCCGGCACCCGGGGCCGCGCCCTGAAGACACGCTTGATGCTGTCTCCCTCTTCCCCACCTCCCTCCACTTCCCACCAGTGTTTCCAGGGATTATCTTAGAAAACCAAACAGAAAATCTATAGGCTCTCAAATCAGGGTCTGCCCCTCAAGCGACTCACGTCAGGATCTCCGCACAAACTAAAGCTGAACAAATGTCCGGTGAGATCCCGAATCCGCGAGGAAGCGCCTTCTGTCACTCAAATTCCATCCATCAGCTCATTACCATGTGTGGCGGCGTCAGTGACAAGCTGTCACTTGCCGTGGGCACTTGCCACCTACTTCTGCGAGGATTAAATCGTTAGCCGCTACAGTCGCTGACCTTTGACACCCCCTGAAAGGAATTTAGGGTGGAGATCAGAACTGAGGTACTCTGCGCTGTGGTGTCAGGGGGAATGGCAGAACAGGTCTTCAGAGGGTCAGGTATTTTCAGGGGAAGATTTTATGAGCCCCATCCTTGTATCCCTTCATATCTACAAAAGCACTAACGGCCTTCATGGTGACGACGGCTCCTGTGACTAGCAAAAATCTGCAAAAAAAACACGTGTTTCACCGCATGCCCTCCCCGCTTCACCAAAATCACGAGTACCCTGGCCTCCCCTCCCCACCCCACGGGTCCCCCGCCTCTTTCGAGCAGCTTCTCAGAGCCACCTGAATGCTGTCTCCTGGGCTGCCGGCCTCATTTGGGCCCCAAACAAAACTGACCTCACACCTCTGACCTTGTGCTTCTTTTTTTAAAGTCGGCAGTAGGAAGAAGAATGCTCCCGATCTCATCTCCCCTAAGTGTCTCCATGCCAATCCCTGGGATGTGTGAAGATGTTCAGTTACGTGGGTTGGGGGGGAATCAAGCCTGCACGCCAGCGGACCTTCAAACCCCGAGGCTAGCCTGGGTGGTCCGGGGGCACTGCTGTGAGCCCCAGGCCCCTTAGAAGGAGGGAGACAGGGCAGAAGAGCCAGGACCGCAGGGATGATGTGAGAAAGACACGGCCCGCCCCTGCTGGCTCTGAAGACGGACAAGGGCCAGGAGTCGGGGTGCAGGCAGCCTCCGGGGCTGGGAGAGACCGGGAAAGGCCCTCCCCGCAGACCTGCAGAAGGGGCACGGCCTGACCGCAGCCCGGAGAGACCCCCTCCGGACGTCAGGCCTCGGGAGCTTATCTGAGGGGCTTTCCACCCTGGTCCACATCTCCCCCGTGCTATTCCTCCTACAGAACCAGAGAGGATGCCCACACCTCAACACACTCGCCCAGTCTTTGCGGAACTTCTTTAGGTGCCAGACCACATGTTGGGACTTAGGCAACTTTCAGTCCAGGGGGAGCCAGAGACAGCCACAGATGCCCACGATTCTGCAAGGCCAGCGAAGGAGGAAGAGAACGGAAGGGTGGGACCAGGGCCGAGGACAGGAGAGGCGGGCGGGGCAGGGCCCGAGGGCGCTGCCATCCACACAGACAGCCTGACTCTTGTAGCAGTGCCTGCGTGACCCGTGCGGGCCGACTCTGCGAGCCCAGAGAGGCTCTGTAGCCCACCAGGCTCCTCTGCCCACGGGGTTCTCCAGGCAAGAACACTGGAGTGGGTTGCCATGCCCTCCTCCAGGGGATCTTCCCGACCCGGGGATCGAACCCAGGTCTCCTGTGTCTCCTGCACTGCAGGTGTTTCTTTACTCCTTGAGCACCTGGAAGCCCAGTTGAACTCTTATCCAAGGAGGATGGCAAACCACTGAGGGGTTTTAAAAACACGTTTTTTTTTTTTTCAGTAGATGGAGTAGCTAAAAAAATAAAACAATTACATATAAAGGATGAAGAAATAACAGTTTAATAAACACACCTGTATGCCTACCACAGCAAGTCCCCTACATGCGAACGCAAGAGTGTGTTCCCAAGTCCAATTTTTCTGTAAGTCCACCAAAGTCAGCCTCAGTACGCAACTAACCACCAGCTACACCGCGGCTGGTTTATGCTTGCCTCCAGGCATCCTGAGCTTGAAATAGAGACACTGCACCACCGTCCTCTATACATCACTGCAGGGCAAACAAAAGCACAGCCACTTGCAGAGGATGCTCTGTGACAAACCACGCCAGACACGTGAACCATCCTACGTGACTGGACGTGTGAATGCATCGCATCCTCTCAGCTTTGAAAGCTGGCAACTCAAGGTTCGCGTGTGGGGGCTTACTATATATATATATACACTCTTCTCTAACAAGCACTTTTACAGTTGAGCTATAATTTACATACTACAGATTTCATCCTTTTGCTGTATATAGTTCTATGAGCTTTGACAAACTCACAGTCATATAAACACCTTCAAGATCATGATACAGAATAGTTATGCCCCCTCCCGCAAGCTTCCATCCTGTACTTTTAAGTTCAAGGACATCTTGTCCATCTGGGAGCCTCCCCATTTCATCCTTCTCCCCCACCTCATCCTTCAGAAATAGCGCTCCTCTGAATTTCATGTTTATCATTTTCCTTGATTTCCTTGCTAACGTTACTACGTTTTCACCCATAGAGAAAAGGTGGTTTGTCTTGAATGTTTTGAAATGTATAAAAATGGAAACATTCATATTTTGGGTGAGTGAGTGGGGATAGAACCTGAGAGGCATCCATGTTCTCAGCTGGACAATTTCATCCTCATGGAGGACTTCAGGGTTTGAATTTCTGCATTCTAGTGCTGCTGAAATTTGAATTCTTTCCAGCATTTTGCTATTACTTTTTGACTGAAGAACAATTGACTTATAATATCATGTTAGTTCCAGGTATACTGGAAAATGATCTATTGTATATAAATGCATTTCTTCAGCTTGTCTTTCCTTATAGGGTATTATAAGATATTGTGGTGAGTTCCCTGTCCTGTACAGCAGGACCTTGTTGTTTATCTATTTTATATATAGTAGTGTGTGAGCGGAGAAGGCACTGGTGGCCCACCCCAGTACTCTTGCCTGGAAAATCCCATGGACAGAGGAGCTTGGTGGGCTGCAGTCCATGGGGTCGCTAAGAGTCAGACACAACTGAGCGACTTCACTTTTCGCTTTTCACTTTCATGCACTGGAGAAGGAAATGGCACCCCACTCCAGTGTTCTTGCCTGGAGAATCCCAGGGACTGGGGAGCCTGGTGGGCTGCCGGCTATGGGGTCGCACAGAGTCGGACATGACTGAAGCGACTTAGCAGCAGCAGCAGTGTGTTCAGGGTGCCTTCCCTGTTGCTCAGCTGGTAAAGAATCTGCCTGCGATGCAGGAGACCCCAGTTCGATTCCTGGGTTGGGAAGTTCCCCTGGAGAACGGATAGGCTACCCACTCTAGTATTCTTGGCCTTCCCTGGTGACTCAGATGATAAAGAATCCGCCTGTGATGCAGGAGACCCAGTTCGATTCCTGGGTTGGGAAGATCCCCTGGAGAAGGGAAAGGATACCCACTCCAGTATTCTGGCCCGGAGAATTCCATGGACTGTATGGTCTGTGGGGGTCGCCAAGAGTCAGACACGACTGAGCGACTTTCACTTTCAGTGTCTGCAGGGTGCGTATGTGAACCCTAACCTCTTAAATTATTTCCCCTTTTGCTATTTTGAATACTGTCGTTAAGAATATTCTTGTACACATTTTTGTAGTAGAAAACTATATATATATGTATATATATATTTTCTCTCTATATATATATACACACACACATGTATATATGCACACTGCTGCTGCTGCTAAGTCACTTCAGTTGTGTCCAACTCTGTGCGACCCCACAGATGGCAGCCCACCAGGCTCCCTTGTCTCTGGGATTCTCCAGGCAAGAACACTGGAGTGGGGTGCCATTTCCTTCTCCAATGCATGAAAGTGAAAAGTGAAAGTGAAGTCACTCAGCCGTGTCCGATTCTTAGCGACCCCATGGACTGTAGCCACCAGGCTCCTCCGTCCATGGGATCCTCCGGGCAAGCGTACTGGAGTGGGGTGCCATTGCCTTCTCCGATATGCACGCTAGGTATTTATAATCACAGAGAGAAAGGGGGTAATTGTTGCACTCAGGTATGCCGACTGCAATTTAAATATTGCTAAATTCATTTTTTAAATGTGTTTACAGCCAATTACTCTCCAATCAGCTGTGAATAATATTCCAATTACTCCACATCACATTGTCCTGTACAACCATGTTCAGCAGAAGAGTCATGACCGACTTTTTTTTTGGCTTCAGAAAGACCAACATGACCAACAGAAGGTATGAGGAGAAGGACAGGGCCGATGAACAGAGAAAGGGCAGAAAACTGCACTGTGAAGGATCAGATCATTCCTAGCGAGGCAGGTCTTCTCTCCAAGAAGGAAGTCTACCTTCCAAGGGTGGCGGGCTCCTTAGGGAAGGGTCGGGTCAGGTATCCTGTGTGGAAAGACTCCCGTCTCCCCCGCAGCGGGGAGATGAAGGCCCAGGGGTGGAGGGCTCTACTGGAGGAGGGAGGGGAGGCAGGTCTCTGTGATGGACCGGGGTGGCTGGCGTACGTCCACAGGGCAGGGGCCAGCCCTCTGCTCCGCTGCTCCCTCTCCAGACAAGCCCCGGCTGGAAGGGGCCTGCCCTGCAGTCCATCCACCCGGCTGACTCTGGCCCGACCCCCGGACAGCATTGCGCCGGGGCAGAGCCTTCTGACCAGCTCCCTAAGATCCTCGTCCGCCAGGCTCCTCCCCCAGGACCTTCCCGCGTGGCTCCAGCCCATCCCTCTTCCTTCGTCCCCATGATCAGCCTCTTCACTTCCTTTCCTCCTGGTGCCAGCTCCCCAGCAGGACCAGCGAGTCAGACATCAGCGTTTGGGAAGTACCCTCCTGAGGCTCCTGGCTCAGCCCGTGGGCCCCACACCTGGAGACTTTGCACGGGCAGCCCCGGCAGGGAGCACCCGTCGGCCTCGAGCCAGGAAGATGGAGGGAAGGAAACGACCACGAGAAATCGGGGGAGAGGCTTTCCTTCTGTAGCTCACAGAGCAAGCTGTTTGCTTTTTCTCTTTAGTTCTGTGGAGGCAAAGCTAATGACCTAGCGTTATCTTTAACTCACTCAGGGAGCAATCATCACATTTTGGTTTGTTTGCGGAATGCCAAGAGCATCTAATTACCCTCAAAAAAGCACCCATGCCTTGGGGCATGAGGGTCTCAAGAAACAGGCTGGGACCCTTTGCTGCAGAGCTGGCACCTGGACAAACATCTCCTCCAGCAACAAGACACCAAGAATCTCTAAAGGACCAAAAATAACTGTGTGAATGAGCAGTCGGGGCAGATTCTGGACAAGATACGGAAAGATCAAAACCCCAGCTGCCACTTCTGAAGAGTCGGGAACAAAATCAGGGGACTGCGCCTGCCCCCTGTACTCAGGACCACCGAAGGGGCGGGCGGACCACCGAAGACAGCCCCAGCCCGACCCCTGGATGCACCCATATCCTCATCTTCTATAAGGAACCAGCTCGCCCTCTCAGGGAACAAGTGAGCAAGGGAACCTCTTGCTTGTGTTCACGCCTTCCTGCTGCAGCAGTGGCCCAGTAAAGCCTTCTCTGAATTTCTTGCCTGGCCTCTGATCAATTTCAATTGATAGGGGAAGGCCCAGAACCCTGGTCGTTAACAGTACAAGCATTGCCCTTTGTTCCATTTACCTGTGCTTGGCAGGTGCTGGACTGAATGCTTCCTGTACAGCCTAACCTCTCTCAACACACTACGGAGCTTGCCTGAGCCCATGGATTGCCTGGAGCTGGGGTTGAGCCCACAGCTGACCAACTTTGAAGCCCGGCTCCCTTGACCTCCATCCTGAAGGGAGGTGGTTCACCTGTAACACACAGTCATCTTTCACAACCATTTTCAAGGCTTGAAAATCGAAGTCTTCCCAGCAGGTCTTCCTGGGAGGAAATCAAGTCACAGACAAGGGCCTGCCCCTGGGTCTGCATGGGCAGGTGCCTCCCGGGGACTCTCCAGAGCCTTTGCCTCACTCAGGGTTGACGCTCGCACAGTCAGTGTTTAGGGTTGAGGTGCAGAACCGCCGCCACAGAGGCCCGGATTTGTGGCGGGGGGAGGGGCGGGGGGCTGGCTGCTTAGAACAGGCTCCGGGCGTTCTTAACTGCACATCTGCGTCTGGAGGAAATCACTCCTGCTCCACTGACCTGCAGTGACCTCAAGCAAGTGACCTGCCCTCTCTAAGCTTTAGGTTCCCAATCCGTCTGTACAAGGGGGTGGGCAGTGTCTCCATCACAGGGCACTCCTCAGACGAAATGAAACAGCCTGCGCTAGTGGGAAAGAATCTGCTGGCCAATGCAGGAGGTGCAGGAGACGTGGGTTCGATCCCTGGGTGGGGAAGATCCCCTGGAGAAGGAAACGGCACCCCACCCAGTCTTCTTGCCTGGAGAATCCCACGGGCAGGGGAGCCTGGCGGGCTACAGTCCATGGGGCCGTGAAGAGTCGGACACGACTGAGTGAGTTAGCTCAGCGCACCCGAGAACATGGGCACGCGGCCTGGCCCAGGCAAGCCTCCGCACCCTGCTTCCAGGGACTCACACACAGACCACCACCCGCTGTCTGCTCAACCACAACAGCTTTCTGCTAGGATCACTGGTAAATGATGTAATAGTCCCTCACAGCAGTGGTCCGTCACTGAAGCACGAGTGAGGAATCACAGGAGACTGAGGACCCACCTGAGGAAGGAGAGCGTTCCTAGGAATCAACTCAGCTATCATCCTGTTAAACGCTGAGACTGCTCTACCAGAACCGTACCGAAGACCAGAGAACCGGCTGCCAAGCATCCAGGCCCAACCAGCCTGCCACGAACCCGTGTGCCTACCTATCTGCCCATCTGTCTGTCCACCCGCCTCCTTCCGCCCCCACCCCCAGCCATCCGCCCGCCCACCCGCTCATCCTCCGAGCTCCTCCGGCACTGCCCACGGCCTTACACGTGCTGCCAGGTCGGTTCTGTACGCAGTTTACTGATCGAAACCCAGGCCCTTCTCCTTACTTTCCACTGTTCTCTCTGCCACCATCTCATTCCAACAGCCTCTCACGCCTGTGCCTGGCCAGTCCTCCACCTACTCCCCACCCAGTAGGCCAGGCAGTCTGTACTTTAAAACTGGAAATGTGATCACACCGTTTAATGTTGATCGCGTATCAGTGGGACCTCAGAGCACAGAGAACAAAACCGCACTCCTTCAGGGGCGCTGCAAGAGCCGGCCAGCCTGTCTCCGGCTTCCTCTCCGATGACGCGCTGGACCACATCTCCACGTCTCCCCTTAATGACTATGTACAGCGCCAGCGGTCATCGGGCCCCCCAGCAGACAGACGCATCCCAGCCTGGAGACCTTCCCCCGGGGCTGCTCCCACGGCCTGCACCCCCCCGCCCCCCCCACACACCACTTGCCATATGCAAGGTCAGCTCCTTCTCAGACATCACACTTCTCACCACGGTCTTTTCTCATCAACCGATTTGCAGTCCCTCCCGAGTCTCTCCTCCCATCTGTCTTCTATCACAGTTTGATTTTCAACTACACGTGTAGTTTTTGCCACCTAAAGTCCACCTGACCTGTAGACGGAAAGCTCAAAGTACACGGACCAAGACTGTGTCCCTTTGGCCCACCACTCAACTCTCAGCATGCAGCACAGAGCTTGGCACCTGCGGTTCCCCTGCCCGGAACCGTCTCGCCCTGACCCCTCCCTGCCTCACCCTTTACTTCCCTCACATCCCTGCCCAGATGTTCACTGGCCAGAAGGATGTTCCCCGACCTCCTTTATCAAAGAGCCCCCCAGCCCTACAATGCCCTGCTTTATGTCTTTATACTTCAAGTGCTCAGCAGACATCCGTGTCATGCAGACAGTCCTAAACAGCGGACCTGCTCATCAATTACGTCTGTCTGCCGTCTCCCCCACCTCAAAGAATGCTCCACGGTGTCGGGGACCATCCTCAGGGTGGTACGTAGCGCCTGAAACAGCATCTGGCGGATAGGAGGCGTGTAATAACCAAACGGTAGGACATCCCTGGCGGTACTGTGGGCCTGTCAACGCAGGGGACGCAGGTTTGATCCCTGATCCAAGACAATCCCACGTGCAGCGGGGCAGCTGAACCTGCGTACCACAACGGCTGGGCCTGTGCGCTGGAGTCCACGAGCCACGATGACTGAGCCCATTGCTGCAACCACTGAGGCCCTGCTCTAGGACCTGAGCTCCGCAGGGAGAGCGGCTGCCACGCCGAGAAGCCCATGCCCTAGGACCCGAGCTCCGCAGGGAGAGCGGCCGCCACGCCGAGAAGCCCAGGCGCTGCAACCAGCAGTGACCTCTGCTTGCCGCATCGAGAGGGAGCCCATGCGCAGCAACAAAGACCCAGCACAGCCAAATAAATGAATGAAGAACAGTGTAACAGACCAGACGGTAAACACTCGGGAAATACATGACTATTTCCATGAAGCTTCACTTACTTCATGAGTGACCTCCTGAAGGCATGAATCAGAAACTGCACTTACTGAGGGGTCTATGAAATCAGTGAGGATAAAATTTCTGACCTCAAGGAGCTTGTTATCGAGGACAGGGGACGGGGCAGCCTGGCTCACTTAGCACTCCAATCTGCACCCCTCCTCTCTCCCATATCAGCTCTCCACCCCTTCCGTCCTCTGCCTCGCATCTCAAGATGAAGCCAGACTTTAATTTTGCTGATCTTGCTTTAGCCTTCAAGCAGACATTGGGCATTTTGCGCCCAGATGAACAGAAGAACTCAGCATCCTGGGAATTTTATTATCAGGATAGAAAGATCTGTAAGTGTTATTTTTCCCCCCTTTATTTCCCCATCCATTTAGCACTGCATGTATGTGTGCAAAATTTTGAATAGGTTTGTCAGAACACTTTAGGAAGTTGTGATATAAACTGAAAAAGAAAAAAAAAAAGACCTTCCACATCACATATTATTTCTGATTGTATTCCCAGAGTCATAAAAGCAAGTTTTCCAAAATGGAGAAAGAGACCAAGCGTAGGGGAAAAAAGCCTTCTTTTGAAGGTGTTTGTTAGCAGGTTTTAATCCTTACTTTTCTGAGATGAAAAAGACTTGCACCACATTCCTTAGGAACCTCCTCTTTATTCCAACCAAGATGAAGATGATGGTGCAAAGTGCAGGCCCACCGGCATGATTCGGATCTAACCCTAATTCCTACGGGAACAAGGTTCTAGTTATCCTTTGATCTTTTCCTGGCCGACATCTTGACTGAAGAGACATTAAAAGCCACTGATGCACTTTACCTTCTGTGCAATCTGCTTCTTCAGGGAGCTCGTGTAAAATGAGCGTTGACGCTGGGTGCCGTGGTGCCGGAAGTAGGTCACCCTGCCTTGGCTGTGCGTCTGGCTCCAGGAGCACTGTCGGGCAAGCACCCCAGTTCACGCGCCTCTGAAAGCCGCATGCGGGTCAGTGGGAAAGGCAGCAGCCGGCTCAGCTGCGACGGCAAGATGCTGCTCAGATGCCTCGAAACACTCCCCTCAACTTTTAAAACACATTCCCTCCTAGCTTCGAGGAGCAACCTCTCCTGTACTGAGGGCACAGCAGCAGAGCCCCACGGAACACTGAATGGGCATCAGCCTTGGGCACTGCCCGCAGGACAGACTGCGAGGCAGCTTTCAAACTGTACTTATACGGGAACGGGAATGAGAGATTGAGCGATTTCCCCGCTAACTTTTATTGCTACAAGCGGCTCGTTTTAAAAATCAGGCAATGTCACTCATAGGTCCTGTGGAAGAGAAAAAGAGTTTACAAAAATCGCTGCAGAAGTCTGATGGTTGTTCTTCCCCCTTTTAATCCTGAAAGCGTGAGTGAGGGCTGATGCTCCATTCAAACAGGGAAGTGACAGGCAAGATATTTTCTCATCATTTTCCAAAAAGTGCTTGTTAAGCGTTTTTTGAGGGAACTGGACAATATGTTGGGGTAGACCCTGACTTTTAGAAGCTTCTAATCTGTAGTTTGTTAAGCTCAGCTGCTGAGAATGCTAAGGAAACAATGGCGCTCCGCTCAAACCAGGATGCCTGAGTGCTATTTCTGACACAACTGTGATTCAATTCAGTTCAGTTCAGTTCAGTTCAGTCACTCAGTCATGTCCGACTCTTTCCGACCCCATGAATCGCAGCACGCCAGGCCTCCCTGTCCATCACCGTCTCCCGGAGTTCACTCAGACTCACGTCCATCGAGTCAGTGATGCCATCCAGCCATCTCATCGTCTGTCGTTCCCTTTTCTTCCTGCCCCCAATCCCTCCCAGCATCAGTCTTTTCCAGTGAGTCAACTCTTAGCATGAGGTGGCCAAAGTACTGGAGTTTCAGCTCTAGCATCATTCCTTCCAAAGAAATCCCAGGGCTGATCTCCTTCAGAATGGACTGGTTGGATCTCCTTGCAGTCCAAGGGACTCTCAAGAGTTTTCTCCAACACCACAGTTCAAAAGCATCAATTCTTCGGCACTCAGCCTTCTTCACAGTCCAACTCTCCCATCCATACATGACCACAGGAAAAACCATAGCCTTGACTAGATGGACCTTAGTCGGCAAAGTAATGTCTCTGCTTTTGAATATGCTATCTAGGTTGGTTATAACTTTTCTTCCAAGGAGTAAGTGTCTTTTAATTTCATGGCTGCAGTCACCATCTGCAGTGATTTTGGAGCCCTCCAAAATAAAGTCTGACACTGTTTCCACTGTTTCCCCATCTATTTCCCACGAAGTGAGGGGACCGGANTGCTATTTCTGACACAACTGTGATTCAATTCAGTTCAGTTCAGTTCAGTTCAGTCACTCAGTCATGTCCGACTCTTTCCGACCCCATGAATCGCAGCACGCCAGGCCTCCCTGTCCATCACCGTCTCCCGGAGTTCACTCAGACTCACGTCCATCGAGTCAGTGATGCCATCCAGCCATCTCATCGTCTGTCGTTCCCTTTTCTTCCTGCCCCCAATCCCTCCCAGCATCAGTCTTTTCCAGTGAGTCAACTCTTAGCATGAGGTGGCCAAAGTACTGGAGTTTCAGCTCTAGCATCATTCCTTCCAAAGAAATCCCAGGGCTGATCTCCTTCAGAATGGACTGGTTGGATCTCCTTGCAGTCCAAGGGACTCTCAAGAGTTTTCTCCAACACCACAGTTCAAAAGCATCAATTCTTCGGCACTCAGCCTTCTTCACAGTCCAACTCTCCCATCCATACATGACCACAGGAAAAACCATAGCCTTGACTAGATGGACCTTAGTCGGCAAAGTAATGTCTCTGCTTTTGAATATGCTATCTAGGTTGGTTATAACTTTTCTTCCAAGGAGTAAGTGTCTTTTAATTTCATGGCTGCAGTCACCATCTGCAGTGATTTTGGAGCCCTCCAAAATAAAGTCTGACACTGTTTCCACTGTTTCCCCATCTATTTCCCACGAAGTGAGGGGACCGGATGCCATGATCTTGATTAGCCACCGACATTGGACAAGTCATTTCAGTTCTATGAATCTGAAATTCCTCAGTCTTTAAATAGGCGCTTTTGGTCTCTCCCTTACTCTTTCACATGAAAGTTACCAAGATCCAACTACCTGAAGGGGAGGGGACTGCTCATGTTATAAAAAGATCATTCACTTTACAAAAAAACTTACCTAACACCCCATGGACACAGTGACCGCCCCACTCTGTATCTGGAAAAGAGGTCTTCTTATGTATAGGGACTCGATTTATTCTGCAGGAGGCCAGAAATCCACTAGAAACAAGGGCGGAGAACCATGTCCTGAGGCAGACATCCCCTCAACTTCTCCTATGTAAAGAGGCAACACTCTGACAGGTCTGCAGAACCTACCAGAAACCATTATCGATACTGGTGTGTTACTTGCTGGGAAAGCTGTCAGCAACTGAAACGTTTCCTTGTCTTAGGGATGAGATCTGGTGAACACGAGAACTTTCTAGACACCACCAGGGACATGTAGAACATCTGAGCAGAATTCTGATCACATGTTCATGGAACTTTCTGGAAAGAAGAAAATAGCTTACCTGTCACTTCCCTGTTTGAATGGAGCATCAGCCCTCACGCCTGCTTCCAGAATTAAAAGCAAATATGATTTTCAATGACAGGGTCTCACTGGCGCTAATGGAAGGGATGCTGTGGCAAGTCTCCTGTCTCAGATCCTGTGGTGTCTCACTACCCATTGCCACCACCACGCCCGTCTGAGGCAGATGTGTGACACCCAGAGAGGGCACATCAGTTATGCAGGTCACCCCCTGGTAAGGGCCATGGCCAGCCCCCAGGTCCCACCATCGGGATTCTGGGTGTGTGAATAGATGGCTACGCTACTCCACTAGGGAGCCCAGAGGACGCAGACCGCAGGCTCTCTTCCGCACTGGTTCACGAATCACCGTCCAGCAGGACCAAGCCCCTGTAGGTCTCTTGTTTTATCCCCAGATGTCCTAGAAGCCATCCGAGGCACCAGGAATAGCAGAGAAGTGGCCAGCAGCTCCCTCCAGCAGCGATAACACAGGTCCGCCCGGACGCAGGAAGCTCTGTGATGGGCTTACCTGGGGTGTGAGGTTTGGCGCACCCCTCGTTTGGTAGAATTAGATTCCAGGAGGAAACGCTAAGAAAGCTGGTAGTTATCTTTCAGAGGAGCGAAGTCTGCAAGCTGTTAATAATTAGGTCAGGGAAGTTCCACTGGGACGGGAATATGCACGCAGGGCATTTCTCCACGGGAGGTGGGCTCTGAACTGTGCGGGTCGGGGGGTGTCCTGGGTGCTGTGATCCCGGAGAACAGTAACGCCCTGGCCTGGTCTGATGGGCAGAGTCAAAGGTTCTTCTGCAGCCTCGGGCTCACAACACTGCCCGCAATTATATCTCCTCTGTCTCTCCAGCACTGTGCTTTCAGCCACTTTCACAGCTTTTCTGTCCTCCTGCCATTTTGTTCACAGAAAGGTCAGGAAAGAATATCTTCATGTTCAGTTCAGTCACTCTTCACGTTACAAGATAGAAAAACAGTAATACAAAAGTCTTCATGTTGCCGGATGAGGAAAACAGAGGCAGTGCTGTTCTGCCTTGAGTCCATCTGTAAGATGGCCCAGGACACCACGCTGGGTTACTGGTGTGTGTCTGCTTTAAGTTCCTCTTTGGTAGTTTATAAAAGGTGAAGGAAGGGTGATTAGTTCACCATGAGTTGAAATAAATGTTAAAGCGTTTCTTTCTTTATAATGTATGGGGTTTAATATAACATGTATGGATGGGGCTTCCCTGGTGGCTCAGTGGTTAAGAATCAGCCTGCCAATGCAGGGAACACAGGTTCGATCCCTGGCCTGGGAGGAGCCCACCTGCTGCGGGGCAACTAAGGCCTGTGTGTCACAACTACTCGGCCTGTGCTCCAGAGCTGGTGCTCTGCAACAAGAGGTGCCATCACGAGAAGCCCACTCCCCACAACGCGAGAGTGGCCCCCACTCCCCACGACGCGAGAGAGGCCCCCACTCCCCGCGACGCGAGAGAGGCCCCCACTCCCCGCGACGCGAGAGAGGCCCCCACTCCCCGCGACGCAAGAGAAGCCCACACAGCAACGGAGACCCGGCATGCCCCAAATACACACGTAAAACCTACGACCGTTCAGACCAAGAGCCATTGTCCCGGATGCCACCCGTTCCAACTTTGGTGCCACTGCTTACAACAGATTCCTCTCTCTCCTTCTAGAACTGCTTTCAAAGCCAATTTCTAGCCAAGAAAATCAAGCTGCCTTATTATTCACAGTCACTACACTTCCTTTATCTAAAAGAGTTGCCAGTTGGATGCTAAAGTTATCTGTGTGTGTTTTAAAAAGTTACATGACTTTAGAGTTTAGCTGCATTTCAATCCAGAACAAAACACTTTTATTTTTCCTGCACATAATGTGAATGGATTTAGGGGTACTGTTGGGGAAGGATTTATGAATTTTCAATCTGAAGTTGAAATTAGATGTAGCTCTTATTGAACTATCAAGACATGATTGTAAGGCACGTAACTGGTGAGTGGCTTATACGAATCAGGTAGAAATGAAGGTGCGGTTACAAATTGTACGTATGTCTGGCACAGAACTAAGCTCTAGTAACCACTGCTTGAATTAAAATAGAACATTTAAGGAGACGGAATGGACTATGGCAAGGGCTGGCAAACTCCTCCCATAAAGGGCAGGCAGTAAATATTTTAGGCCTCGTGGGCTCTACATTCTCTGTTGCAAGTACTCAGCTCTGCTGTAACAGCAAGGGAGCAGCCGTGGATGATATGCAAATGAACAGATGTGGCCGGGCTCCAGTAAAATTGCATTGATAAAACAGGCAGCAGGCCAGATCTGCCTCACAGGCTTAAGTCTGCTGACCTCTAGACTGCAGCCTATTAAACTGAGGGAAATATGGATGCAATCCTTAGATATCAAGATGTCTAAATATATAGGAATAGATCTGCTTCTCCCTGGGAAACAGACAAATGTTCTCAACCATTTCTATCTAAAGCACCATCAATACCTGATGTTACTTAGCCTAAAGTGTTAAGACAATTAGGAAAATGAAAGTTCTACCTTGATCGATTAAGGAATTAACCTCTTTTTTTTTCCCCCTAATTTTTCTTCTTTTATCACACGGCTAACAAAAGTATACTGAGGTTAAATAATAAAACTATAGACAAGTTCACACAAGAATACAACAAGAGCTTTTACCATTTTCGGCACTATCTTCCAAACTTGTTTCTACAAACATGAGATCAAAATGTGCATGAGTTCAGTTCAGTCTCTCCGTCGTGTCGGACTCTTTGCGACCCCATGAATCGCAGCACGCCAGGCCTCCCTGTCCATCACCAACTCCTGGAGTTCACTCAGACTCATGTCCATTGAGTCAGTGCATAGCTTGATTTTACATTTTCTAACTTAACAGATTGAGCTTTTTTACAATTAAAAAGCAATGTACTCAGCCATAAAAAAGGGGTCATTTGTNAGCACGCCAGGCCTCCCTGTCCATCACCAACTCCTGGAGTTCACTCAGACTCATGTCCATTGAGTCAGTGCATAGCTTGATTTTACATTTTCTAACTTAACAGATTGAGCTTTTTTACAATTAAAAAGCAATGTACTCAGCCATAAAAAAGGGGTCATTTGTAGTGGTGTGGATTAACCTAGAGTCTGTCATACAAAACGAAGTAAGTCAGAAAGAGAAAACCAAATATTGTATATTAGTGCATATATGTGGAATCTAGAAAGATGGTACTGATGGACCTATCTGCAGTAAGGATAGAGACGGAGACATGGGAGAACGGTGTGGACACAGCGGGGGAAGGGGAGGGTGGGGCAATCGAGAGAGCAGCGATGTGGGTAACCTCCCAGGTGTGCGCTGGCCAGCCGGCGGGGAGCTGCCCTGCAGCACGGGGAGCGGGGCGCTCTGTGACGCCCTAGGAGGCGGGATGAGGGGTGCGAGGGAGGTTCCAAAGGGAGGGAATATAAAGACGCAGGGCTGACTGATCTTGTTGTACAGCAGAAACTAACACAACATTGTAAAGCAACGATATCCCAATTAAAAAAAAAATTAAGGCCCCCAAAATAAATAAAAAAGCAACGTAGTATCATTCAGTTCAGTTCAGTCGCTCAGTGTCTGACTCTTTGCAACCCCATGAAAATGCAAACTAAAACCACAGTTAAGATTATCACCTCATACCCAGGAGATCTCTACAATTAAAAACACTGAAATATCATAAGTTCATTTTCTTTGCTGGGGGGCGAGGTTGGGGGGGGGATAGTTAAGGACTTTGGGGAGGTTGTGTCCACACCGCTGGGTTTAAAATGGGAACCCAATGAAAATCTACTGTGCAGCACAAGCTGGAGCGAATGGGGCAGCAAAGCCGAGGAGGTCTCCAGAAAGGAGAGGACAGAGAGGGTTTTAAATGACGTAACCTGAAGTGGATCAGGGAGGAGAGTCGACCCTTGTTTGGTGTGAGTCTTTATTGGTGTTCCCTTCAATTTCCGGCCCGGTTATTTCTTCGGGGATCTAGCATCATAGAGATGCCCTTGCTTTTCTGATGCCTTTTTAATTCCAATTTGGAAAAGAGATGAGACTGAACTACATGAAGGGATGTCCCAAGGAACAGCAATGAGAAGTGTCAAGGACATCCTAAAGACGCCTCCCAGGACTGCCTGTAGAAGGACTCCTGGGAGACGTTCCTCTCCAAGTCACTGGAGGTTCGGTGGTTTCCATCTCGTGGACGCCGAGGACCCTGCATCCTTTTGCACTCCGCCGGGGTGACCGGAAGCCTTGTCTAGGCTGCATGAACCTCAGTGTGCTAATCTGACTCCAAGGTTCCTCCTCCTACTTCCCCCTAAGTCAGCCTAGCATTTAAAATATTCATTTAAAAACCGGATATATTATTCACATACCATAAAGTCGACCTTTTAAGGAGTGTGATTCAGTGGTCTTTGAGATATTCACAAAGCTGTTACACCACCAGCCCTAAGAAGAAGCCCGCTGGCCGTCACTCCTCGTTCTTCAGTCTCTCACGCCTCTGGTCTACCTTCTGTCTGTTTCAATTTCTAGCTAAAAATGTGTTTTGATTCACATACAGTTGACTGACATGCTGAATTAGCTGCAGGTGGACAGCGAGTGGTTCGGTTATACGTATGTCTTTTCTTTGTTTCTGTCTCTATGTATTTGCCTATTCTGGACATTTTAACAGGTGAATTCACACATTATGGAGGCTTTGTGTCTTTCTTAACATTTTCAAGGGTCAGCATGCTGTACCATGTATCAATACTTCATTCCTTTTTACGGCTGAATAACACCTCACTGCACAGGGAGACCATTTTTTTTTTTTTTTTTTTTTTTGGTCTCTTCATCGGTGAGCAGACATTCGTGTTGCTTTCACTTTGGTTCTCTCTAGGAATAATGCTGCAATGAACAATTCTGTCGAGTTTTTGTGGGGCACGTTTTTCATTTCTCCTGAGTACACGCTTACTCCTTGGAAGAAAGGTTATGACCAACCTGGATAGTATATTCAAAAGCAGAGACATGACTTTGCCGACTAAGGTCCACCTAGTCAAGGCTATGGTTTTTCCTGTGGTCGTGTATGGATGTGAAAGTTGGACTGTGAAGAAAGCTGAGCACTGAAGAATCGATGCCTTTGAACTGTGGTGTTGGAGAAGACTCCTGAGAGTCCCTCGGACTGCAAGGAGATCCAACCAGTCCATTCTGAAGGAGATCAACCCTGGGATTTCTTTGGAAGGAATGATGCTAGAGCTGAAACTCCAGTACTTTGGCCACCTCATGCGAAGAGTTGACTCACTGGAAAAGACTGATGCTGGGAGGGATTGGGGGCAGGAGGAGAAGGGGACGACAGAGGATGAGATGGCTGGATGGCATCACGGACACGATGGACGTGAGTCTGAGTGAACTCCGGGAGACGGTGATGGACAGGGAGGCCTGGCGTGCTGCGATTCATGGGGTCGCAAAGAGTCGGACACGACTGAGCGACTGAACTGACTGACTGAGTACACATCTGGAACAGAACTCTGATGGGTGATACAGTAACGCTATCTTTAACTTTTCGACAATCGCCGGATTATTTTCCAAAGCAGCTGCCCCACTTTACAGCCCCACCTGCAGTGTGACATGGCTCACGTTTTTGCATAACTCCACCAGCATTTGCTGCCGTGGGTGTGAGGTGGGAACTCAGTGACTTTGATTTGCCTTTCCCTGATGACTAATAAACATGCTGAGTGTCATCTCGTGTGTTGATTGACCATTTATTTGTGTGTCCTCTTTGGTGAAGTGTCTATTCAAATCCACTGCCTACTTTTTAGAAAGATGTATTTCTTTCTGGCTTTCTGTCGCTGGGTGGGCTTTTCTCTGGCTGCAGAGACAGGGGCCACCCTTCGTCACAGAGCGTGGCTCCTCCTGTTGGAGCTCGGGCTCAATAGGTGTGGCTCTTGGGCTTAGCTGCCCCGCAGCACGTGGGGTCTTCCTGGACTAGGGACAGACACATCTCCTGTGTGGGCAGGCAGACTCTTTACCACTGAGCCATCTGGGAAGCCCCATTGCTCTCTTTTTAATTAGGTTGTCTTTTTACTCTTGAATTGCAATCATTTTTAAAACAATGTTTTTATAAACTTCCTTGCATTCTTGAAGATGGCACTGAGAAATATATCTCTATAAAAAGGGTTGGAGTTTGTTTATATTTGTCTCTTTTGCTGAAATGAAGCTTCATTAGTTTTGATATGCTTAAAAGTGATATTCCATATCCTAAATCAAATGCTTAATACACCAACATACTAAATCACAAATGCTATCTCTTTATAATTAAATTTCAGAAGCTGAATTAATTGCTCCTATTCTCCCAAGTGGTATTAGGAAAGGATTTAACATTTTTACTATTTCTCCTTTGTCATCAACATATGGTAAACATTTTTTAAAACTAATAAAAAGGACAAAGAAATTAATATGGACTTTCCTATTAAATGTGAAGTTCTTTAAATGTGAACAGCCTCACAAAGAAATGACTCAATAGCTATGAAAAAAAAATGTAGGTTGTCTATTCTATCAGCCATATCTTCTTGTTAACATTTCTAAACCACTTTCAGTTAGAGTCCCATTTGCTTCTAATGGATGATTCAAAATGGAAAGACATCTTTTTTTTTTAAATTATGGGGAAAAGGGATGCTGCTGCTGCTGCTAAGTCACTTCAGTCGTGTGCGACTCTGTGTGACCCCATAGACGGCAGCCCACCAGGCTCCCCCGTCCCTGGGATTCTCCAGGCCAGAATACTGGAGTGGGTTGCCATTTCCTTCTCCAATGCATGAAAGAGAAAAGTGAAAGTGAAGTCGCTCAGTCTGTCCGACTGTTAGCGACCCCATGGACTGCAGCCCACCAGGCTCCTCCGTCCATTGGAAAAGGGACAGCAACTTATTATTAAACGAGAATCTAAACTGCCTCATAAATCGCATTCTGATCACACTACCTATCTGAGAGAAATTTACAGACACTATTAGGTGGTGAAGAACCTGCCTACCAATTCAGGAGATGCAAGAGACATGGGTTTGACCACTCAGTCAGGAGGATCCCCTGGAGGAGGAAATGGCAACCCACTCCAGTGTTCTTGTCTGGAAAATTTCATGGACAGAGGAGCCTGGGGGGCTATAGGTGTGCACGCGCACACACACACACACACACACACACTGATAATTTAACACTAAAAAATAACAATTCTTCTTGCGCTGAAGAAGAATTATTATTTGATGGCTGAAATAAGTTTTCCCAAACACAACAAGCTGTAAATGGATCCATGGGCTATTAATCTGCAGTGCATGGCACCAAAGGGAAAAGCCAGTTAGTTGGGTTGATGAGATCGGAGGTGTGATATAACCACCCTCAGAGAACTAAGTAAGTCATGGGTAACACCCCACATCCAGTGCTCCTGAAGAGTTCAGAGCTGCAACTGAAAAAGGTCTCCAGTTAGAGGAGAGGACAAAAGGCAGAGAGGGCAAACAGCTCCTGAAGGAATGGTGGTGTGCTGAAGGGAGGAGGAGTCATCTTCTTCCTTTTTAAAATTGTATTGGAGGATAACTTATTTCCAGGATTGGCTTCGTGTCAGGCGGACAGCAAAGTGATTCAGGAACACGTATACACACGTTCATCCTCTTCAGAGCCTTTCCACGTACAGGGTATCACTGAACACTGAGAAGAGTTCCCCGTGCTGGGTCCTTACTGACTTACCTGCCTTACATACCGTAGTGTGCATACGTTAATCCCAAGCTCCTTACTGACTCCTCACTCTCATGTTTCCCCTTTGGTAACCAAGAGTTGGTTTTCAAAATTTGCGAGTCTGTTTCTGTTTTGAAAACAAGTTCACTTACTTAATTTTTAAAAGTCTAGATCCTACATGTGCGTAATGTCATATGACATCTGTCCCACGCTTAGTACGGTCACCTCCAGGCCTATCATGCTGTGGCAAACGGCACTGGTTCATTTTAATGGCTGCGTAGTATTCCACTGCACAAGCGTACTACGTCTTTACCACTCCTCTGTTGAGGGGCATACAGGCTGTTTCCATGTCTCGGCTATTGTGAACAATACTTCAATGAACGTTAGGGTGCAAGCCTTTCTGGTAAAGGACCACACTTCAATCTGATGGACATAAAATTAAGGATCTCAGAGAGCCACACAAAAGGCACTAATTGCAAAAACAAACTGGGCTTCGCGTTCTGGAGCCCAGATCCCGTTATCACCCGGGAGACACAGGCACGGTTACCCCCAGATCCCGTTATCACCCGGGAGACACAGGTTACCTCCAAGTGTTGGTCTGACTCCGTGAGGTCATGACATCCCCCGCCCCTGGTCAGGAGCCCTCTTGGAGCTGTGTGTTTTCACACCTCTGAGAGCTCCATGTCCCGTGGGGCCACAGCCAAGCTTCCATCCAACGTTGCTCAAGGGCTACGTCCCCACACTTCCAGGACACAAAGCAGGAGCCTTCGTGCATTATAGTCTGCACTTGATTCCTGCCTGTCCTCATGAAGTCCCAGAGCGGACAGAATTTGCTCAAAGCAAGTTTTATCTTCTCCTTGGAAGTTGCTGTGTCATGACCGCCTCCTAACTGGGTCCATTTTGAAACACCAGAGAAAGCCCTCTGTTCTATTTTAAGATTTAAACAATGTTGCCAAACCAAAACACTGTTTATAAGTCTGACTCAGTGATGCTATCAAACACCACCAGAAGAAACAAGCCAAGACAGGGGGTGGGACTTACATCCTCCAACTTCAAAACAGAACATTTCTGTCCGAAAATCATTTTGAAAACAGAACGATCAGACTTTTTAATCATGGAGGGACATTATATGTGTGAAATGAAGCGTTGAAACAAGTGAACAAGTGTGAACTTGGGACAGAAACAGTCTTCTCTTGAGGAAACGGTGTTCTCTCCTTGGTCTCAGCACTGAAAAGACACCTGTCTTCATTAATCGCGTTTATCAGCTCACAGCAACCCTTTGTTTTCCAGTATCAGAGGGAGAAGGATGGGAGGGGATAACCTGACTGTGATAGTTAATGTTCTGCGATGGCAGACTGGGGTGAGTGCGCAGTCCCACTGCAGGAAGAGCAAATTCCAGCCTGAGCAGTGTGCGTGGATTTATGGAGCAATTTAGGGAGCCACCCTCCAGAGAACTGCTGCCACTGAGAAGGCACTTAAAGTAGGCCCCCCTGGGCCGGAACACAGGGGCTGAGCGGGAGACTCTCAGGTTGCTATTTTCAGGGACACATTTGTTTCCAAACAAAGGGCTCTCTGCCAGCTATTTTAGAAGTCCTTGTATATTTACTCAGCCAGCTCTCTGCGCTGGGGATTGTCTTTGGGCACTGAGGTTTTATCTTCCGTGTCTATTTAAAGCAGGATGAAACACAGCTCCAGATGAAAACAGAGCATGTTTCCAGCCTCGAATGTGAGACGCTTTCTTTTCTCAGGGCTGAGATCTGGCTTCCCTCCCTCTCTCTCTGAAACTGCCACCTGTCTCAACAATCTTCGCTGTCTTAGTTTAACTGGCGCTGTCTTCTTTTTAGCGGTACATAAAATTATAGTGCGCCTTAACAAATTACAGATTGGATGAAATATGGCGTCTACGTGTGCACGGTTTTGAGAGAAAGCAAATCTCCATTAGGACCCACTGACAATCTCTATCTGGTTGCACCCACCATGGAACACATCACATCAAGATTTCATGTCATGAAAGGGCCAACCGGCTAGTATTCACAGGGTGCGAATTCCGGGAGGGAGAGAGATGGAGAGAGCAACAGGCTCAATATAGCAATATGTTGATTCCAGCCGCTTGGGAAGATCAAAGGTCCTGACTCGGGATCCCCACTTCTGAAACACCCTTTGCCTGCAATCCATTCCAGAACTAGCTGTTCAATACAAGGCGCTGGGGACCCAGACAGGAAGGAGACTGTGCCAGCCCTCAGGGTGCTCAGAGGTCTCTCTCACACATCCCCCACCTTCTAAACTCAGAACAAGTCTGCCTTTGAAAGTCACTGAACTCAAGTGTCCGTGGCATGTCACACTGCGGGCAGGTGAGTGTGCCCACCTGCCTCTGCTGTTGGAGAAGCCTGGGGGCTCACTTAGGAGGGTGGTGGGTTAGGACGAGGGAGAGGAAAGCGGGGGGCGGCACGGCCTGAGACAGATCACTCGGGGGTCTTTGGGGAGCAGGACGAGAACCCGTGTGGGGCAGGCTGCAGGCTGGGCCACTGCGTGGACAGTCCTGCTGATTCACGTGGGGGGATTCCACAGGTGCCGCAGGGCGGCGGTTCCTGGCATGGGGGCCCCCAGCTCAGTGCCGGCTCTCTGCTTGTGGGGGCTGGGTCTGAGCCCCCAAAGACAGATGTCCCATTGAAGGTACCTCTGTTTCGGGTAAATGGACTGCTGGACTGGGAGCACCAGCTGGACAGTCACTGAGGACCATGCTGAGGATCACATGGGCCGTGCTCTAGGGGCCAGGCGGGGCCTTCATCGTAGCAGGGGCAGCATAACAGGGGCTGAGTCTTAGCAGGAAATGTCTTTGGCCCCTGCCGCAGGCTAATCCACCTGTTCCTTGCAGTAGCCGTGAGAGGGAGACGCTATGGTTATTTCTGTTATAGGCAAAGCAGCAGAAGCCGAGCGACCACCTGCCGAGCGGCGCAGAGCCAAGCAGGAAGGGCTGAGGCCCGAGCCCCAGCTGCCTCCGGTCTGCGCCTCCAACCCCACGGCACCGCTCTTCGGAAGCAGGGACACAGGGCTCCCCCGGTGGCGTGGAGGGTGAGGACCCCCTTGCTGATGCAGGGGACGTGGGTTTGGTCCCTGGCGCGGGAAGATCCCACGTGTTGAGGAGCAGCTAAGCCTGCGCTCCACAGCTACTGAGGACCAGGTGCCCCCAAAGCCCTGCTCCACCAGCCTGAGATGCCTGCGCACCGCACCTGGAGATGGCCCCCGCGCGCCGCAAGCAGAGAAAGGCCCACACAGCAGCCAAGACCCAGCTCAGCCAGAAACAGACACACAAACATGAAGCGGGGGCTCAAGCAAACCGCCCTGGAGGCCTGCCTGGCCTCTCCTGCTCCCGCTGCAGGCGGTCTGGATGTTTGAAAGCTCGCCCCACAGATCCAGGGGTGACCCACCCTTCATGGCACCAGGACAGGATGAACCCTTGAGGGAAGCAAAGCAGAACCCATACCCTCCATGTGCGGGCAGCTTGGGGTGGGGAGAGGGCTGGGTGGGGGCAGGCCAGAGGCAGGCCGGGGCGGGGCGGGCAGGGGTCCAGACCCCCAGGCGAGGCCCCAGGCTCTGGAGAGATGCTGCTCTATTCCTGTCCAGCAACACCTGACCACTTGGCGCAGAAAACCAAGCTNGTGGGGGCAGGCCAGAGGCAGGCCGGGGCGGGGCGGGCAGGGGTCCAGACCCCCAGGCGAGGCCCCAGGCTCTGGAGAGATGCTGCTCTATTCCTGTCCAGCAACACCTGACCACTTGGCGCAGAAAACCAAGCTTTCTCCAGCTGCAGTCCTGACGTCCTGACTACCTCCACGGTTTTTCACATGCTCGCAGGCCAGCAGGCTCTGATGACTTCCATCCAAACTAATTTTCTGATGAGACAAAGTTTAGAGAATTTGATTTTACTACTGTTAATATAAAGGGGAAAGTAGTAGCAATGGCCATAAATAGGAGGTAAGAGTAAAAAATAAGTAAACAGTGTTTTCAGGTCAGCTGCCTTTGGTTGTAATCAAGTTTTATTAAATGAAATTTTACTGGAACCAAGCCAAGCTCCTTCATGAAACTTTCACGGGGCAACAGGAAAGCAGGAGCAACGCTACCCACTGGCCTGCAAAGCCAAAGGTAAGTGTTATCTGGCCCCCAAGAAGGTTCGCACACCTCTGAAACAAATATGGTTTCTAATGAAGGACGGTAGCCTGTCCTCTCTGTTAAAAAGAGGGAGCATTGAAGGTTCATGAGGAGTTGATCAAGGATGTATCAGCATCAACCTGAGACCTTCTCACTGGCAGTGAGAAGGCTGAATGAATATTGATGGAAAAGGAAATAACTTCACCACTGTATGATCTGATCCTGTTCAGTATTCCCTAAATTGTGTTTCACATCACTGTGGGCAGAGTTTACACCAGGGGAAATATGCATTGAGCCAGTGCATACAGCAAATCGAATCTTATATGTAACTGACAGAACATGTGACTTGGCAGCAAAGATGGGTGAGGACACTGAAAACCTGGTAACATTAAGCTCGCAAAAGAACTTGACTGCTGGCGGCTCAGCTGGTAAAGAATCCGCCTGCAATGCAGGAGATCGAGGTTCGATCCCTGGCTTGGGAAGATGCTCTGGAGAAGGAAATGGCAACCCACTCCAGTATTCTCGCCTGGAGAATGCCAAGGACAAAGGAGCCTGGAGGGCTGTCGTCCGTGGGGTTGCAAGCGTCGGACAGAACTGAGCGACTAAGCAAAGAGAAGCTTGAGAAGATCTGTGGGACTGGAACGGGACCCGTGGGTTGAAGCCAGCACCGTGAGCTGGGCTGACCCAGGGGGTGACCCTAAGTCTTGGGAGGCTCTTGGTAAAGCACTTTGTGCCCCTATCACCCGCATGGCTGATGGCAAACAGCCGTGCTGATAAACAGCCCGAAAGGGCGATAAGATCTAGTTGGGAAAAAGGAGATAATGGGTCCAGGGGAAAGGCAGGCACGGCGACCCAGGTGACGCATTCAGATGGAAGGAGCCATGTGGGCGGAAAAGGGGGGATGCTGCGAGGGAGGGGCCCCTGCCTGCCCGGGGACTCGGCTCAGTGCCGCATCACCCGGGCCAGCATCTGCACCCTGAGCTCATGACGCAGGGAGGCCTCCTTTCTAACACAGCTTCCCCCGTGGAGCTGGGCTCCGTGATGCCAGCAGGACCCTGTCTCATTCTCTGTCCTCACGCATATCCAGGCGGATGATGAGCTACCTGCCTCCAAGTTCACAGCAGCCAAGGAAGGCAGACTTTTATTCTAGAATCTTCGTCTGCAAGCTTCGTGCCCTTAACGCTGCGACATAACGTGTGGGGCTTCCATCTGCACTGCTCCGGTATACAAACACCTCGACACAGTCCCCAACCTTCACTTTTGTCCTGAAGGAGGACCAAGGCTGTGGTTATCCAAATCAAAACCAGGGCTTCCCCGGTGGCTCAGGGAAGTGGTTAAGTCATCCAAAAGGTTGCTGTTAACGTAGGTTTAACGCTAAAGGGGTAGTGATGGTGAAGAACCCACCCACCAGTGCAGGAGACACGGCTCCCATCCCTGGTCCGGGAAGATCCCCCGCGTCACGGAGCAATTAAGCCGGTGCGCTACTGAGCCTGCGCTCTGGAGCCCGGGAGCCACGACGACCGAGGCCACGAGCCGCACCTCCTGCAGCCGGGACGCCCTCGAGCCCTGCTCCGCCGCAGGGCCGCCACGCAGACCACGACCGGAGCAGCCCCTGCTGGCCCCGACTAGCGAAAAGCCCGCGCACGCACGGCCATGAAGACGCAGCACAGCCAAAAATAAATAGATTAAAAAAAAAAAAAAAAGACAGGTGTGGGAGCACCAACAACCGCACAGGACAGAGCCAGTGTCAGCAGCGCAGGGAGACCCCGAGGAACCGGCTGTGCGGCGGGCAGGGTCCCCCAGGCGCGAGACCCAGCCCCTGCAAGGCCGCGCACCCGGGGACCAGCTCGGCCCTGCCCCAGACAGGAGGGCTCACGGCCCAGCTCCGCCCCCATCGCTGCTCCGCGCTGAGTGATGCGAGCTGCTTTGTCTAAGGATCCGCGGTGGTTTTTAGGGTCCCGGGCGGACGCAGGGAAACGGAAGCCTGTGGCCAGTGGAATGGGGCAGCGGGTTTTTACATCCCAGCTTCTGTGACATTTTTAGATATAAAAAAGTTTCAGTCTTTCCTTAACTTCCCCGGGGAGGTGCTTTGAGGGGATTTGTGTGCGGCGGAGGTGAAGCGAGAAGAGGCGTGGTTACAGCGCCATCTCCGCTGAACAGAACAGAAGGATTATCAGTGAACCTCGGAAACGCAGTAACAGGATAGGGCCCAGGAACAGAGGAAGAAATAAACTGAAATTAGAAAGACGTTTGCGTACCCTGATGATGATTTTTACGTAATTTTCCATGTACATGGGGCAACCTACAATATGAATTTCTTCGTAATTAAGCCAGTAAAATTCAGCCATAGAACCAATGAGCATATCCATATAATTTGTGCACCAAGAAAAGTGATTTTAACCAAGGTTAAGAGCCTTTCATCCAAAAGGTTTGTTTTGATGTAGGTTTAACACTGAAGCGGAAATGATGGAAGCAACACAATCAGAGCTTCTCCTGAAGTGTCTTAAGTGTTCGTACAAAGTCCACTTAGTGCATCAAACCCACCCACGGGGACATTCACGTCTAAAGTGTAAACTGGAATTTAGAGACTTTATAAAAAGCTGTTTTCAATCTCAATATGCCCTAAATGAGACGCTGTCAATGAGTGGTTAGGGACTCTTAAATTCAGAGACTATTCAATCGCTCTATTTTACAAAAACACTTATGAAACTGTCACGGGGAAAAAAAAAAGCTGTAAAATAAACACTGAATAGCATTCTCACACAAAATCAAAGATGCGTTTTGCCTACCCCTCAAAGGCATGGACTACATAAATATAAACTCAAAGAAAATGTAAATAGGTTCCTTTGAAAATTACCAGCCAGTGGTTTTAAGAAAGGAAAGAAGAAACAGAGGGGCGGTGGTCTCAGGACCTTCCATAACGCTGTTGTGGAGGGCGCCCATCCTAGAGGCCAGAGGCCCACGGAACCTGCCACACATGAGAGGCACCAGAGCCACAAATCTCCCCTCATCACAGCTCCCCAGTCTTCATCCAGGCTGATTCTCATCTTCCATTTCCACCCCCAAGTCCAGCCTGTCCCTGGATCCCCGCCTTTTGTCTGAGCAGTTTCACTACCAATGAGACAGTTAAAACTCAACATTCAGAAAACTAAGATCATGGCATCCGGTCCCATCACTTCATGGCAAATAGATGGGGAAACAGTGGAAACAGTGACAGACTTTATTTTGGGGGGCTCTAAAATCACTGCAGATGGTGACTGCAGCCATGAAATTAAAAGACACTTATTCCTTGGAAGGAAAGCTATGACCAACCTAGACAGCATATTAAAAAGCAGAGACATCACTTCGCCAACAAAGATATGGTTTTTCCAGTAGTCATGTATGAATGTGAGAGTTGGACTATAAAGAAAGCTGAGCGCCGAAGAATGGATGCTTTTGAACTGTGGAGTTGAAGAAGACTCTTGAGAGTCCCTTGGACTGCAAGGAGATCCAACCAGTCCATCCTAAAGGAAATCAGTCCTGAATATTCATTGGAAGGACTAATGTTGAAGCTGAAACTCTAATACTTTGGCCACCTGATGCGAAGAGCTGATTCATTTGAAAAGACCCTGATGCTGGGAAAGACTGAAGGTCAGAGGAGAAGGGGACGACAGAGGATGAGGTGGTTGGATGGCATCACTGACTCAATGGATATGAGTTTGAGTAAGCCCCAGCAGTTGGCGATGGACAGGGAGGTCTGGCATGCTGCGGTCCATGGGGTCGCAGAGAGTCAGACACGACTGAGTGACTGAACTGAACTGAGACGGCCTGGGACCTGGGACCCTTTGCTGCTGTGCTTGCACCTGGACAAACATCTCTCCCAGCAACAAGATACAAAGAAACTAGCAGGGACTAAAAACAACTGCACATATGTGAGCAGTTGGGGCAAATTACGGACAACAAGATACACAGAGAGACCAAAAACCCAACTGCCACTTCGGCAGAGTCGGGAACAAAAGCAGGGAACTGCGCATGCCCCTGCACTCAACACCACCAAAGGGGCGGGCGGACCCTAAGACACCCCTCCAGCCTGACCCCGGGACACACACCCGCCAGTTGCTCTTCTGCGTCTGACTCTCTGTGACCCCATGGACTGTAGCCCGCCAGGCTCCTCTGTCCGTGGGATTCTCCAGGCCAGAATACTGGAGTGGGTTGCCATGCCCTCCTCCAGGGAACCTCCCCGACTCAGGGACTGAACCCGGGTCTCCTGCACTGCAGGCGGGTTCTTTACGGCTGAGCCACCAAGGAAGCCCAGGACACTCCCCATCCCTCATGTAAGGAACCACTCAGGGAGTGAGCAAGGGAGCCTGCTACTTGTTTTCACTCCCCTTTATGAAGCAGGGACCCCAATAAAGCCTTGCCTGAATTTCTTGTCTATTGATTGAGGAGGCCAAGAACCCTGACCAGCATTACCAAGGTTTGGCAAAAGGGAGCCACAGCTCGCCCCCCTCCCATCCATCCCAGTTCCTCCCACCTCTCCTGCATTTTTCATGCATGGTCACACGCTATGCCTGCTTGGCTTCCCAGTGAACACACTAGAAGAACTTAAGTCTGCCAGGGAAGGCGACCAGCCAGAGGAAGCTGACGGCAGCAACACTGGACTCTGAACGGGAGGAAAAGCATCCCTTCTCAGACCATGCCCGGGGGTCGGTCAGCAGCAAGGCTACACTCATCCAGGTAGAGAACACAGCCCTAGAGAAAGTGTGTGTCTTGTTCTGGGCCCGGGGCAGAGAAGTGAGTGAGTGGCAGTTGAATAGTTTTATCCAGAAAGGCTCTGTGGCTGACAGCTCGTGGAGGCCGGGGTGTCTCTCAGGACAGCCAGTTAAGCCCCTTGACCAACCTGACTTTCCTGTGCAAGCATCGTGCTAGCTTCTGGGGCTACAAGGTGAGGAGGAGAGGACGCTCGCCTCTCAGGGGTTTATAATTAAGCCGGGAAGCCTCATGGGATAACAGAATAGCCTGTGGTTCCTAGAGGGATGTACAGAGCCTCCCCTCCGGAGCACAGGGGAGAGAGCGGAGCGTGTGCGGGGCTTCAGGGAGGAAGCGGCATTTCAGCAGGCTTCTGGGGTGCCTCAGATGGGGAAGGGGGTGAAAACCCAACCCCAGGGCACAGCCTTTGCAGGAGCTCGGAGCTGTGAGAGGCTCGAGGGCCAGAAGCTGTAGGGCAGCTGGAAGCTGAGTGATTACCCGTCACAGGAGAAAAGCAGGTGGAGATGCGGGGTGGGGGAAGCTGGGGGTGAGGTCACAGAGCAGCCAGCAAGGCCGACCGCTGGGGGTGCCAGGAAGGCAGGAGTACTTCCGGGCCAAACCCACCCGACACCCGTTTAGTAAATAAAGCTGCACTGGGACACAACCACGCCTCTCTGCTCATATACTTTCTGCAGCTGTGATTGGGCTTCTCCGGTGGCTCAGTGGTAGAGAGTCCACCCGCCAATGCTGGAGACGGGCTCAATCCCTGGGTCGGGAGGATGCCCTGGAGGAGGAAATGACGACCCGCTCCAGTATCCTTGCCTGGGAGATCCCGTGGACAGAGGAGCCTGGCGGGCTGCAGCCCACGGGGTCCCAAAGAGGTGGACACGACCGAGCAGCTCAACAAGGGCAGCAAGAGCTGTGTCTGGGCTTCCGCGGCAGGGCTGAGGAGCGGGGACGGAGGCCACGTGGCCCACAAAGTCCAAGCGCTTTAGTTTCGCTGATCAGTGGTTGAAAACTGTGAGTTATCGCTGGGCTTTCTGTCACTGACCGGAATGCACGTTGTCAGTTTCCCTTCTGTGGTCTCCAGGCAGCGTGGCTTCAACCTGCTCCCTCCCGACCACGGACACAGGCTTGTCTGGACCGAGTGCCTCATTCTCAATCCCAAATTTTCTGTCTCCATTTGCTGCTGATCCTTTTTTTTCCCCCTGGTTTTTACTTTAGGGCTTTGCTGCACACTTTCCTTGCCTGACGTGGTCACCAGCCTCCCACCCACCTGCAGAAGCTCATCACTCAAGCTGGAGTCATGTTACTTCCTTTCCCTCCTCCCCAAGTTCTTCATAAATTTTTGTACTACTTTTCAAACTCGGCTGAAAATCGATCTTTCCCCCCCTTGCTGTTACCACTTTCAAATGCCATGCTCTGACAAATAGCTACTCTTCTGCAAAAACAAAAAACAAAAAACAAAAAAACAGGTTCCCCTCTTGTACAAAGCTCTTGGAAAATAGAAGGTACACCTACCAGCATTCAGGGAACAGGAAAATAAAGAAACCACCTTGCTTTTCTGATGGGACACACAGTAAAGGCTTTCTGTGTACATCCCCATATAATTTTAAAACCAAATTTGATCTACAAAAATTAAATTTGCACATGATTTTCCAGGGCGTACATCTCTAATATACAGCAAGGAGTGTGACTGCTGTTTTATTAACCACTGGCAATAAAGCCCAGAGTTTTCAAAGCTGCTTTTTAGGGCACACAGTGTCACTCCCTGGGCCCTAAGCCTAGGGCTGCCTCTCACCCACTGTGTTACGGGGAGTAAATTAACCTCTCTGTGTCTCAATGTCCGCATCCTCCTAAAACAGGGGGAGAGAGGAATTGAAACTAACCCATCTTACAGGGTTGCTCTGAGGATCTGATGGGATGACATACTATGAGCAGTTCACATCGTGTCTGGTACACAGAAAGCACCTTGCCTGTGTTAGCGAGCACTTATTCTGAGGTTTCTTCCCCCGCCCCCCACAGATTCAAGAATAAGAACATACTGGAAACAGTGCCGTAAGACTTGCTGCTTCATGGTGAACATGAAGTCGTTTCTGCCCTCATCTTTCCGGTTTCCTGTACTCTTGGCTCGGGGGGCGGGGTCCAGGGATGGACACAGATCGGAACTAGCCAATCACAGAATTCAGCCCCCACCCCACCCCCAAGTCCTGCCTTCACCGAGGATCTGGGTCCCTGTGTTTCTGCTGGGTGGGTTATTGGCTGGAGCTGTTGGTTGGCCATCTTTATTAGCCACTTGGAAAAGCTTCCCAGAAACAAAACCAACACAGTAAAATAACAAAACAAAACAAAAACCAGCTGGGAGAGATGAAGGGGACAATGAAAATGTCCCTAAAACAAACAGGAGCCTTTGAATCCAGTCATGGTATCTGGAAAGTCCCGTTACATGTGCTGACTTTTGAGCTTACGGCAAGTTTCAGCTGGGTTTTCTGTCCCTTGGATCCAAAGAGTTCTGCAACATCCTAGTGAACTGGCGTGACCTACGACTAGACCCGGAGGCAGACCTTGCTCGCCTTGGTGCTGCGAAGAAAGCGTGGCAAGGAGAGGTGGCAGCCGTGAACTCGAGGCCTGGCTCTGTCTGCAGCCAGTAGGGGATGGCTAAGAGGACCGTTTCGTCTTTCTGGGTCCTGGTGTACTTATGTGTCAAGGGAGAGAGGTGAGTGAAAACCAATCTCTGAGATCCATTTTCAGCTTGACCATCCCAAGAGTCTCTATGATTTCTGGGTTTATTTCAGTTACGGATACTGTGGTCTAATTGGTTACCGATTCTTTTTCCTGCTTCCTTCTGTTTCAATTTTTAAAATTTTCTATTAAACTCTCAGTCACTATACTCCAAGTGTTTACTGTCTTTGCCTTCGATTTCCGTCTAAAGAAAATATATTTATTTTTTTATACTCGGGCATAATGATCCCTTTTTCTTCCCATTCCTGTATTTTTCAAACTAATTAGAGTGATAAGTTCCTTGAGGGTTGAAACTAGAGTTTTCCTGTGGGTGTGAACATTGTTATTATTATTATTTTTAAATTGGCAACCGATCTGCCAGTTTTTACAGAGCAGCAGGGTATGGGTTTTAAGTAATGTAAGCAGGAAATGGGTCTCTAGCCCACACAAAATAAAGGCAAAAGTACCGATTTACCCTGCGTCCACAGCTGCCTTACTCTTTTATAATTGCAGTCTGAACCAAAATTCCCCCACAGAACTGCAGCGTAACATCCACATCTGAAGAACATCAGACCAAAAAAGGGAGTTAAGGAGACATCCTGTGGGTCTTGCACACACAAAAATGATCTGCTTCTTTCAGAGCAATATCACTCTTTTCTCATCAGTGGTAGGGTTTAGGGCCTGAACTAAGTAAAGATTACTTTCATATCATAACATTCGTTGATTTTTCTTTTATTTGATAGCTCTGAAGCCCAGAGGGGATCAGGGGAACTGGCTGAAACATGGACTCATCACCTGCAGTCAGAGCCCCCGGAGGATGCCGCCTGCCGGATGCTTCCCTCTCTGGTACCCATGGGGCTGGGGACCCCACGCTTGCTCACTGGGAGCTTAATTATGAATGGGAGCCCAGCCCCGGGGCCTTCATGATGACTTCTTGGCAGATATCACCAAATGACCTGGAGGCAGAGGTTCCAGGAGCGGTTGGTTCAGCAACTCAGGGATGCCGTCAGGGCCCAAGTTTGTCTGTCCACTCCTCCATCCACAGAGCCTGCTCTGACCCGTCACTGACTTCCTTCATGGCTGAGAGGACCTGTGGGTACCTGCCTCCCCGAGCACCTGCGGCAGAAGGTGGGACACTTCTAAGCATGAGTCTTTTGTTTTAGTAATTTTACTTTGATAAAATTTCAAATTTGCTGAAAAGTTGCAAGAACCACGGAGCTCCTTCACGGTGTATCCCTTCACTCAGACGCGTAAGGTTTGATATTTTCCACCTCTGTCTCCTCTCTCATTTCTGTCTCTACACACACACACACACACACACGGTGTATCCCTTCACTCAGATGCGTAATTCTCTTTCTCATATAACAAAAGCGCAATGATCAAAGTCGGGAAATTTAAAGTGGACTCAATCCTAACCTGCGGTCTGTACTCAAATCTCAATAATCGTCCCAATAATGTCCTTTATGGACAGTTTCCCGCTCCAGCATCTTCAGGATCACTTAGCTGTCATGTCTCAAGTCATTCTGTCTTTCAGAATCTTCCCATTTTTGAAGAGTACTAGTTAGTTTTGTTTTTAAATTGGGTTATTTGCTTTCTTATCATCGAGTTTTCAAAGGTTTTCTATCTCTACATTTAAGTCCTTATCAGACATGTGATTTGTAAATATTTTCTCCTCACCTGTGGCTTATCTTGTCATTGATTTCACAGTGTCTTTGGAACAGCAGACATTTCTGATTTTAATGAAGTCGAATTAACCATTTTTTTCCTTTATGGATCATGAGCATGAGTCTTGAACTCTTTCTCACTGGACCAGCCTAGGTTACAAGTTCACCATGAACCAATGATGGTGCCTGGAACAGAATATACTGATGGCTTGAGTCCAGTGAATTGATCCAACTCTGATGTCTTCCCTGAAGTGTAGACCCAAGAGGTGGAAAAGCCCATTTAAACCCTGGGCACAGTTAGGAACACGCTGGGCAGGCTACCAAGAAAGATCCTCGAGTCACAGCTCCCAGGGGAGAGCCAGGTGGCCAGCTGCACACCCTCAGTGCGGGCCCGCCTGGCTCCAGGGACCTTCTCCCCTGGCACTGGGCCGCATGTCCCAGTTCCAGAATCCAAGCGCCTCTGAACACCATGAGCCTTCAAACCCCACTGTCTAACTGTGGCTCTCTGCCCCACGCTTGTAGACAACAGCGTGTGCAGCTGAGCATCTCCAGAGCCACTCAGGCCACCCCGCCCAGGGCCCCACGAGACCCCCACGGGATGCAGGGCAAGTGGGCAGCGATTCCGCCGGCTGTCCCCCCGGCACACACACCTGCCTCTTCCTCACAGCCGCCCAGGCCAGGGCACTGGCCTGGCATGTTCCTGCTCTCTGCATTGGAAAGCACCAAGGAGAACCCACAAGCAACGGTGCTGTATTCTGTCTGCCTGTGTTCAAGCATGTCTACTTCAAAGCCCCATAAGCTGATGATTACAGACCACTCATTTTTAATCTATTCACATGTTCTCTTCTGAATTAATCAAGTGTATAATTGGAGGATGGGGTGGTGGGAAGGAGAAAAGCTGAATCAAGTTTGGAAAAGTGTCAACGTGCCAAATTTCTAAATGTTTCTTCGACAGCAAAAGTTTGGTACTCCCTCCCCTCTGAGAAAGGGTGCATTATTTCCACATGCCTCTGCCTCGTTTTATTCTCATCAGTACAGGCAGAGCTCTTTAGTCCTCCTGTCAAGATGGGGGAATGGTCTCTGTGTGGTTCTAGGGCACGCTTGGGTTACCAGCAGAGACACAGAGTCAGTCACGAACTGCTCTGGAATACAAGCACGACACCCAGCTCCTCCCCTTTCACCAAATGCCACTCAAATTTTATCTGAAAATCCCCAGTTTTCTGTTTCCATGCCATCTCTGTTGACATCTAACCGTGGCAATGTATCATTAGTGTCATGCCTGAATTCCACATGCTGATGTCCTCTACAACTCGATTTTTGGAGGCTGAGTAACCATATTTATAGATAAAGCAAAGAGAAAAAGAATTTTTGAAGCTCCACTTACATTCTTTGGACATCCCCACTTCAAAGCACTTCTGGAGTCGACAGTACTGGCATCGATTCCTGGTGACTTTATTAATAACACAATTCTTATCTCGGTGACAAGTGTAAATCATGTTCTTCTGAATACTTCTGCGGAAAAAGCCCTGCGGGCAAGTGAAAAGAGGAGAAAATTAAGCAAAACTACCGAGCTTCACGAGAAATTAAAGTCAACCTTATCAATGCACTGACTGCTCGTTCTGAGTAATGAAGTGATGGCAGCAGAAAAGCTGACTTATTTAAGCCTTAAAATCCTTGTATCCTTGTGAAATATGATAGTCATGTTCATAGTCTCTCCCTCTGCTGCAAAGCAGAAAGTTCCTTTTAATCAAAACTGGACCTGACTGTTATTATCTTGCTAAAAGAAAATGAATGCCTTGGGAAATACAACGCAGAGCTGACTTCCCTCCAGACGGGCTTAACTTCCTAAGTGGTTCCTACGTTGGCCAGAGTGCTTTCACGTGAGTCTACTGTCAAGAAATCCAAGAGAAGAAGCATTCAATTTGCAGAAGAAATTGTATGCTTCATGAAAGAATTAGGTCTTTTCAAAGGTGTCCTCTCCAATTCCTTTTACATATTTAGCTCATGTAACCATATTTAAAACATGACTTAATTTACAGAGTGTTTAAGAAAAATATTCGCCACGGTTGTAAACTAGGCAGAAAAATGACTGCTTGGTCATTTAATGGCATATTAGAGTTGTGTTGTCCAAAAAGGCAGCTGCTGATCACGTGTGGTCATTTAAGTCAAAACTGATGAAAATTAAATGAGTATGATAATCTCCACGTCCCTCCACGTTGTGGCAAAGGCCGCGATTTCGCTCTTTTCAGTGGCTGAGTAGTATTCCACTGTACACACGTAGCCCAGCTTCTCTAGCCGTTCACCTGTCAGTGGACACCTGGGCTGCTTGCACGTCTTGGCTATTGTAAACAGTGCTACAGTGGACATGGGTGGGGGCAGGTATCCTTCTGAGCCACGGTTTTCTCCAGATATATGCCCAGGGGTGGGACTGCAGGGCCCTATGGCAGCTCAATTTTTAGTTTAAGGAGCCTCCAGCTGTTCTCCACAGTGGCTGCACCGGTTTCCATTCCCACCAGCGCTGGGAGGGTTCCGCCTTCCCTCCACGCCCTCTCTGGCATTTCTTGTGTGTAGACTTTTCGATGATGGCCGTTATGGCACTCGTGAGGTGATACCTCATCGCAGCTTTGATGTGAATTTCTCTAATAATCAGCGATGTTGAGAGTCTTTATTCATGTGCCTCTTGGCCATCGGTATGGTTTCTTTGGAGAAATGTCTACTTAGATCTTTTACCTATTTTTGATTGGGTTGTTTGTTTTTTTCATATTAAGCAGCACAAACTCTTTGTAAATTTTGGAGATTAATTCCTTGTGGTTGCTTTGTTTGCAGATATTTTCTCCCATTCTGTGTGTTAAAAATTAAACAAAATTTTAAAAATTGCCTCTTTACTTGTACTAGCCACATTTCAAACGCTCAGCAGCCACGTGTGTGCAGTGTCTGGACAGCACGTGCCCAGAATGCTGCCGTCCTCGCAGAGAGTCTGCATGCACGGCGCTGACTCATAAACTCACCCAGGTCACCTAACGGTCTCAGGAGACGTAACTGTGACTTACTGTTTATTACTGACTGCACCCTGACTCTGTAGAGACTGTAGAAGACTGGCAACTTAAGAATCATATTGGTCTGTTACAAATGCCAAGATTCCTGCCCAGCTGAGATATAACCAAAGATGACTGTTCTGTTGCCTTGCAGGACATTAGTCAGGTGTGTCTAACGTTGCCATCTTATCCCAGCATTCTTTTTTCCCATCCCTGTATCAGGTACACTGTCTGCCTGTGTACCTACCTACCTAGGCATTTGCTCATATCGTTCTCTGAACCAATTTGAAATGCCAAGATTCCTGCCCAGCTGAGATATAACCAAAGATGACTGTTCTGTTGCCTTGCAGGGCATTAGTCAGGTGTGTCTAACGTTGCCATCTTATCCCAGCATTCTTTTTTCCCATCCCTGTATCAGGTCCACTGTCTGCCTGTGTACCTACCTACCTAGGCATTTGCTCATATCCTTCTCTGAACCAATTTGTCTTCCTTCTCTTTTCCTCCTTAATCAATTCAGTAAATCCCCAATATGTGTTTATTGCATATTTGAATAAGTTACTGCTTATTAGGGCTTCCCTGGTGGCTCAGAGGGTAAAGCGTCTGCCNTCTGCCTGTGTACCTACCTACCTAGGCATTTGCTCATATCCTTCTCTGAACCAATTTGTCTTCCTTCTCTTTTCCTCCTTAATCAATTCAGTAAATCCCCAATATGTGTTTATTGCATATTTGAATAAGTTACTGCTTATTAGGGCTTCCCTGGTGGCTCAGAGGGTAAAGCGTCTGCCAGCAATGCTGGAGACCCGGGCTTGATCCCTCGGTGGGGAAGATCCCCTGGAGAAGGAAATGGCAACCCACTCCAGCACTCTTGCTTGGAGAATCCCATGGATGGAGGACCCTGGCTACAGCCCACTGGGTCGCAAAGACTTGGACACGACTGAGCAACTTCACTTTCACTGTTTATTAACTTTTGGATGTTACAATTTGACCAAAAAAGCAATTTATCTTGATTTTTGTGATACTCGGATGAATCAAATCAAACTTTAGGCTCCAGGAGCACAGGGTCCCCACCTTCTCCTCTCTGCGTACCCATCTCCCCACACAGCTCTGCAGAGAATGGGAAACTGAGTGGCGCTTGTTAACACACAGATGAATGACTGGTGACTGACGAGGAACCTGCTGTCTTTTTCCCCTTCCAGTCGCCCATCAGTAACCTCTCTGCTGCTAGGGGCGATAAAAGCAAGGAGTTTTACCTGATCAGTTGTGATGCGACTTTCACCTACATCAGACACAAGTCTCCTGAACATAAGAAACACACCACCCAATGTGTTGAACCGCAAATATGACTCACCGTTTGAGTTCACCTTTCCCTGCAGTACATTAACAACACTCCAGGAGCCAGAACTAAAACCTTCAAAGCTAAAGCCCAGTAGCCAAGAAAGCTCATGTAACACACATCATTTAGGATATGTACGTGGGCACCCGAGGATTTTAATGTCTAAATAACATATTTTCACTGGCATGGTTCAACCGTAAATGCCTGGAAATCTTGTTTAAGGTTGCAGCTCCTGTCGAATCCCAGATACACACATTTTTCCAAGAAAATATAGTTTATTTTTATACCTCTGGAGCTACAAATACGCTCAGAATCTAAAAATAACAGGTAAATACCCTGCAACTCTAAGAGAGTCTGTGTCCGATGGTCACTTCAAACGTATCTTTTCCTGCAGCAAATACTAATACATGCAGGACACTCTTGGCTGCCGGATGTACAAACTCTGCTTACAAACACTTCACTGCTCTACTGCCAGGAAACACTGACACTTGGAAGATCCAGTTTCTGCAGGTGTGAGGCCAGTGAGGTGTGGCCAAAGGTGGCCTCCTCCGTTTATTAAAAACCGAATATTCAGTTCGGCACATTCTTGGTGAGGGACCACGGAGAAGAGGAAACCAGTCTCATGACACCGAGATGGAAGAAGAGAGGCTTAAGAACGTCATACGTCACTAATGATCTAGGGAGTGAGGTTCAGTAACGGTGATAGCAGAAACTAAATAGGACTTCTTAGTTTTCCAAATCAGAGTTTAGGCTGGATTTCAGAAGGGGAATCTGAGTTTCACTAAATTATTTCTACCACGACTTGCTGGCTAAGAAGGATGCTGTCATTTACTTTTGCACACGGGTTGGGTGAACAGGAATGCCCTTGGAAGCCACAGAGGGGCCTGTCTTGTCCAAATCTCCCTCCCTTGCAGTAGATACCGTGAGCTGTTCGGTAAACCTCATTTCCACTGCTTGGAGAATCTCGTGTGTGCATGCATGTGGGTGGCACCATAGCCCCGTGCCACCAACATTTTAACCTACTTAATGTTTTTATCTAGGTTGAGTCTTCTTTTATTTCTAGCATTATTTACGAAAACCTTTAACCTCTGGCTCAATTCAAAAGCTAGCACTGTCATTAAATAATGAGAGGGCACCCACAATAAACAGAATGAAGTCCAGCAGAACAGTGGTCAGGACTTCCCTGGTGGCACAGTGGATAAGATTCCGCCTGCCAATGCAGGGGACACAGGTTCGATCCCTGCTCTGGGAAGATCCCACGTTCTGCAGAGCAACTAAGCCCGTGCACCACAGCCACTGAGCCCGCGCCGGGAGCCTGTGCTCCGTAACAGCAGCAGCCACTGCAGTGAGAAGCCAGCGCTGAGCACTGAAGTGTAGCTCCCTGCTTTCCACAATGAGAGGAAGGCCCACGTGGCAACGAAGGCCCCGCACGGCCAAAATTAGACACTTTAATAACAACAATAATCAGAAGTGACTTCACTCTTGCTGGATCCGGGTTGTGCTAAAGACTTGGAGTCCCGCCTCCTCTCTTCTGGCAGAAAAGGGACAGAGCAAGACTGAGAAGGAGATCAGCCCTACCTTGAGACTTCCCTTCAAGGGACTGCGAGATAATCAACACGTTTCTCACTGTGTGACTCAATGAGGTTTACAGCCAGGAATCTGTCCCACCTAAAATTGAGAGCCTCGTAATTTGGGAATCAAAAAACTGTAGCCTCTCCCACAAAACAAAACAAACAAAAAAAAACTGTAGCTGAAATTTGTCATACATAAAATGGGCTTTAGAAGTATTGAGTTCAAACAGAAACAGACTCACAAGACTTTTAAAATAAGGGGAGGCGGGCAGGGGAGAGGGGAGGCGCAGGGGAGAGGGGAGGCGAGCAGGGGAGAGGGGAGGCGGGCAGGGCCCTGGAGGGGAGGCGCAGGGGAGAGGGGAGGCGGGCAGGGGAGAGGGGAGGCAGGCAGGGGAGAGGGGAGGCGGGCAGGGCCCTGCCGGGGAAGCTGCGGCGTGGTCTGGGGAGTCCCCGTGGGGAGCTGGGCCCACCCATCCCGAGGGAGGGCCTGGTTGCTGAGTCCCGGGACCCTTCCCAGATGTACATTTCTGAGATCCCAGGTGGATCATCACAGCGGGGAGGGGCACGTTGAGACAGCTCGAGGGCGAGGCCGAGGGGGCTTCCGCGGGGGCAGCAAATAGTGAGGAGGCGGGGCGTGTGGAGACAAGGACAGACAGACCTGCCACCTGCAGGGCAACAGCCGTGGCTTCTTCAGACTCAGGGACACAGAGGACAGCTCTGCGGCGGCCGAGGGGGAGGGGGGGGTGGAGAAGGGATGGCCCCAGAGTCCAGGATTAGCGGCTGCGAACTGTCACATGTAAGATGGATAAACAAGAGGCTACAGGCTAGCCCAGGGAACTATACGGAATGCCCTGTGACAAGCCATCACGGAAAAGAGTATGAAAAAGAAAGCAAGTGTGTGCATAGCTGAGTCACTCTGTTGTGCAGAAATTAACACAACATTGTACATCAAATATACCTCAATAGCATGAATGAAAAAAGCAAAGCCAGAAACAACTGCGATTTCTTGGGACTGGCCTTGGGTTTAAAAGCTATCAAGCAGAGGGCTCTCAGAGGGCTTCAGCTTTCTCCTGGAGTGGAGACCTCAGCGCACCTCTGTGGGGACCCAGGGCGGCCGGGTGTCTGTGGCCAGACTGAGGCTGCAGTGCCAACCCTAGGAGCTGGCTCACAGGCGCCGGCCACCCGTTAGTCTGAGGACCTGGCTTTCTGCCACCAGGTCAAGAAGACAGACCTGCATCCCAAACCGACTCAAGTGTTTCCTAATCATGGGTTTTTCAGCCTTTCTCACTTCACGCTCTTTCACTCCTGCTATCAAAGAACTCGGGTTCAACAACAACAACCACCCTCATAGGTGGAGAAGCACACACAGGCCTAGAGCCCTTTGTGAGCCATCTGCTTCCCGTCTCAGCAAGAACCACGGAACACCCACATCCTACTCAGATTCCGTTTGTCTTCCCTTGGGGATACAAGGTGCCCTGTGCTAACTGACCTACTATTTACAGGACATAAACAATCAGAAATCAGAAGGAAAGGTAACTGTCTCTTGCAAACCTAAATATTTTCCTATACCTAAACACTTAAGATTCCCAGTTCCCTCGACGAGCTAGTCAAATGTCCCAAACCTACACAGGTCATGGAAAACAGTGACCCATCACTCTCTCCTTTATGGCAGAGGTTTAGTTGCTAAGTCGTGTCTGACTCTTGTGACCCTGTGAACTGTGTAGCCCACCAGGCTCCTCCGTCCATGGGATTCTCCAGGCAAGAATACTGGAGTGGGTTGCCATTTCCTCCTCCAGAGGATCTTCCCGACCCAGGAATCAAACCCGGGTCTCCTGCATTGCGGGTTCTTTACTAACTAAGCTACAAAGNGTAGCCCACCAGGCTCCTCCGTCCATGGGATTCTCCAGGCAAGAATACTGGAGTGGGTTGCCATTTCCTCCTCCAGAGGATCTTCCCGACCCAGGAATCAAACCCGGGTCTCCTGCATTGCGGGTTCTTTACTAACTAAGCTACAAAGGAAGTGGTTAAGAATTAGGTTTTACATTTAACTTATACAATTATATATAATGTCTTCTTCCAAAAAACTACTAGAACTCTTCAATGTATTTGGTAATGTTGCAGGTTACAAAATTAATATACAGGTATCTGCTGAATTTCTATACACTAACAACAAAAGACCAGAAAGAGAAATTCAAGAAACAATTCTATTTACCATTGCATTAAAAAGAATAAGATACTGAGGAACAAACCTAAGGGAACAAAAGACCTGTATTCTAAAAACTATAAGATGCTGATGAAAGAAATCAAAGAAGACACAAGCACATGGAAAGATATACCATGTTTGTGGGTTGGAAGAATCAATATTGTTAAAGTGAGTATACTACCCAAGGCAATCTATAGATTCAATGCAACCCCTATTATATTACCAATGGCATTTTTCACAGAATTAGAACAAAAAAATCTTAAAATTTATATGGAGTCCCTAAAGACCCAAATAGCCAAAGCAGTCTTGAGAAAGAAAAATGGAGCTGGAGGAATCAGGCTCCCTGACTTCAGACTATACTACAAAGCTGTAGTTATCAAAACAGTATGGTACTGGCAGAAAAATAGAAATCAATGGAACAGGATAGAAAACTCAGAATTAAAACCATGCACCTATGATTGATTAATCTATGACAAAGAAGACAAGACTACACAATGTTGGAAAGAGAGCCTCTTCAACGAATGTTGCTGGGAATACTGACAGCTACATGTAAAAAAAATGAAATTAGATCCTTCTTTAACACCAAACACAAAAATAAGCTCAAAATGAACTAAAGACCTAAATCTGAGACTGGACACTATAAACCCCTAAAGGAAAACAGACAGAACACTCTGACATAAATTGCAGCAATATCTTTTTCAATTCATCTCCCAGAATAATGGAAATAAAAACAAAAATAAACAAATGGGACCTGTTTAAACTCAAAGCTTCTGCACAGCAGAGGATACAATAAACAATAAACCGAAAAGACAACCCACAGATTGGGAGAAAATATTTGCAAATGATGTGACTGACAAGGGATTAGTCTCCAAAATTTACAAACAGCTCCTGATGTTTAACAGCACAAAAACCAACAGTTCAATCAACAAGTGGGCAGAATAGACATCTCCCCAAAGAAGACCTGAATAGACGTCTCCCCAAAGAAGACCTGAATAGACGTCTCCCCAAAAGACCTGAATAGACATCTCCCCAAAGAAGACATACAAATGGCCAAGAGGCACATGAAAAGACGCTCAACACCACTAATTATAAGGGAAATTCACATCAAGACCACAATGAGATATCACCTCATACCAGCCAGAGTGGCTACTACCAAAAAATACACAAACAGTAAATGCTGGAGAGGGTGTGGAGAGAAGGGAATCTTCCTACACTGTTGGTGGGAATGTACATGGGTGCAGCCACAACGGAGAACAGCATGGAAGTCCTTTAAAAAACTAAAAATAGAGCTGCCATATGACCCTGCAACCCCACCCCTGGGCATACATCTGGAGAAAAACACGATCCGGAAGGATGAATGCACCCCAATGTTCATCACAGCACTGTTTATAATAGCCAAGACATGGAAGCAACCTAGATGTCCATCAACAGAGGAACGGATAAGGAAGGTGTGGTCCATACATACGATGGAGTATTACTCAGCCACGAAAAAGAATGAGATAATGCCACTTGCAGCAACACGGATGGACCTAGAGACAGTCAGACAGAGTGCAGTAGGTCAGACAGAGAAGAAGAAATATCACATGACATCCCTTATATGTGGAACCTAAAAACAAATGATAGTATGAACTTGCTTACAAAACAGAGGGAGACTCACAGACTTAGAAAATGAACTTATGGCTGCCAGGGGCAGGGAGAGTTAGGGAGTCTGGGATGGACGTGTACACGCTGCTATATCTAAAATGGATACCCAGCAGAGACCTACTGTATGTACAGCGTGTGGAACTCACGTGGCAGCCTGGATGGGAGGGGAGTTTGGGGGAGAATAGATACATGTATATCTATGGCTGAGTCCCTCCACTGTTCACCTGAAACTATCAAAGCACTGTTAATTGACTAAGCTTCAAAACTAAAAGTTTTTTAAAAAAAGAATTAGACTTTACAATATTTTTGCAAAAAACAATGGCCTGTACTTTGGGTAAAGAATGATTATATATAGTGTCTTACCTTACAGAATGGTTCCCAGTGGGAGCAGGGCTGTGATTTTTGACCCCTAAGTTGAAACTCCAGTACTTTGGCCACCTCATGCAAAGAGGTGACTCATTGGAAAAGACTCTGATGCTGGGAGGGATTGGGGGCAGGAGGGGAAGGGGACGACCGAGGATGAGATGGCTGGATGGCATCACCGACTCGATGGACGTGAGTCTGAGTGAACTCTGGGAGTTGGTGATGGACAGGGAGGCCTGGCGTGCTGCAGTCAGTGGGGTCGCAAACAGTCGGACACGACTGAGTGACTGAACTGAAATGAACCGAAGGGATGTTCTTGTTGTCATAATGTACACGGCTGGCAACTAGTAAAGAGAAGCTAGAGATGGTGCCACACACCTTGTGTTGCCCAGGACCCGCTCTGACGATCCCCCTGCTGAAGACTGAATGTATCCCCGGTTACTCTTTCACTGAAGTCTACCACTCAACGTGATGGCATCGGGAGGTGGGGCATTTGGGAAGATGAGTGACTGAACTGAAATGAACCGAAGGGATGTTCTTGTTGTCATAATGTACACGGCTGGCAACTAGTAAAGAGAAGCTAGAGATGGTGCCACACACCCTGTGTTGCCCAGGACCCGCTCTGACGATCCCCCTGCTGAAGACTGAATGTATCCCCGGTTACTCTTTCACTGAAGTCTACCACTCAACGTGATGGCATCGGGAGGTGGGGCATTTGGGAAGCACTTAGGCCATAAGGGTTTGTTGTTAAGTCACTAAGTTGTGTCTGGCTTTGTGAACCCAGGGACTGCAGCACGCCAGGCTCCTCTGTCCTCTAGTACCTTCCGGAGTTTGCGCCAATTCATGTCAATTCAGCTGGTGGTGCTATCTAACCACCTCATTCTCTGCTGCCCACTTCTTTTGCCTTCAGGCTGAGCACTGAAAAATTGATGCTTTCCAACAGTGGTGCTGGAGAAGACTCCTGAGAGTCCCTTGGACAGCAAGGAGATCAAACCAGTCACTGCTAAGGGAAATCAACCCTGAACATTCACTGGGAGGCCATAAGGGTAGAGCCCTTTAAGAAGACCCCAGAGAGCTAGCTTGCCCTTCCCTCCCCCATGTGAACGTAAAGGGAAGAGACATTCGTCCAGGAAGCAGGACTTCACGAAACTCTGAATCTGCCAAAAGCCTTGATTTTGGATTTCCCAGCCTCCAGAACTGTGAGAAATGAATGTTTGTTGCTTATAAAACAAAACAAAGCAAGCAAACAAAACTCTGACTTGGTCACTTACTATCTGTGTGACATTGCACAAGTTACACCAAGGCCTCAGTTTACCCCTCCGTAAAATGGGGATATGGAAAGCGCCTACTTCATACGCCCACTCGGTACATCTGATCAGGAAACGCACATAAAGTGTTGGTACAATGCCCAGCACATAGCAAGGGCCTAATGAATGGCAGCTCTTGTTCCTGGCAAAACCTCTTTTTCCAAAGCTTTCTTCTGGACAGTTGCCAATATATATCTTGTGTTTAAAATAACGATATCCAAATAGGATAGAACAGCGCTGTGAAACTCTGGACAACACGGGCTACTGTGGGCAGGCAGCCTCGTGACTCCCAAGACCCATTCATGCTCCACTCACTCAGGGCCATTTAACTGGGGTAGAGGTGGTGGGCTCTCCTGGGGCACACCAAGACGCAAAAGGTGGATGCGGACTGCCCTTCTCCAACCTACCAGGAGTGAGAAGTCAAGTGGAGTGAGCAGTGTAGAAGCAAGAGAGCCCAGTAGAGGGCCCGGCACACAGTGGGCACACACAAATTGAGGGTTTGAGACTGACATACACACACCACCGTGTATAAAACAGTGACTAATAAGGACCTACCGTAGCGCTCAGGGGACTCTGCTCAATACTCTGTAGTGACCTATATGGATACACGTACATGTTTAACTGAATCACTTTGCCGGACACCTGAAGCTAACACGACCTTGAAAATCCGCTACAGTCCAATAAAGTGAAAACACTGTGGGTGAGCAGAGGTCGGGGTGAGGAAGGGTCAGCAGTGCAGACTAGCAGAGAGGTGAGTGACTGGGGTGTGTGTGCAGCCACGGCAGGGACAGGGAGCTGACGGGCGGACAGGCCCAGGTCAGGAAGGCCACGCCAGGCACTTGCTGGAAAGGAACTCCGTCTTCTTTGCACGCGAGGACCAAGGTCAGCAGTGTATTCTGCCAAGCTGGGCACTGATTTCATCCTGCATTAATTTAACATAGAAAGACAGCTGAGCGCCAAAGAATTGATGCTTTTGAACTATGGTGTTGGAGAAGACTCTTGAGAGTCCCTTGGACTGTAAGGAGATCCAACTAGTCCATTCTAAAGGAGATCAGTCCTGGGTGTTCATTGGAAGGACTGGTGCTGAAGCTGAAACTCGTACTTTGGCCACCTGATGTGAAGAACTGACTCAATGGAAAAGACCCTGATGCTGGGAGAGATTGAGGCAGGAGGAGAAGGGGACGACAGAGGATGAAGTGGTTGGATGGCATCACCGACTCAATGGACATGAGTTTGGGTGGACTCCGGGAGTTGGTGATGGACAGGGAGGCCTGGCGTGCTGCAGCCTGTGGGGTCACAAAGAGTCAGACACGATGGAGCGACTGAACTGAACTGAAGCAGACTGTCGAGCTCTGGGTATCAAGGGGCCAGGGGATGGGAGGGAGCAGGGATCGGGGAGGGGGTTAGTGTTTAGTGGGGGCAGAGTTTCAACCTGGGACAGAGAAAAATTCAGAAGATGGATGATGGCGAGAATTATACAACAATGTGAATGTACTTAGTGCAGCTGAACTGAACAATTAAATATGGTTAAAACAGTGTGTTTTATATGACATGACTTTTATCACACTATAAAAAAATCATTATTAAAAACCACAAATACCTAAAGCCCTTAGGTTTGAGCAGGAATGTAGGCCAAGAATCTCTGATTTCCGAAATGACAGCACAATCAGTTGCCTCCTGCTTAATCCTCAAGATGATTTTGAGAATTCACAATGCAGTGTTTTGGATGGAAGCTGCTTTTTCCGTTTTAGAGCCCCTTTCATTGAGTTTAACAAGTGTAGAAAGTGTCATGATCTCTGGAAGAAAGGCACGAAATTAAACCTTTTTTGTTTAGCCGGAAAAAAAAAAAAGGCAACTTGGCCCCAAATTCACCATAAAACGCATTGGGTCAGGAGAAATTCATCCAAAAGATAGCATGGGCGTCACACGTGTTTGCACTGGGCTTCGGCGGAGTTGATTTCTATCCAGTGCGAAGTTAAAAAGGGTGCTTTCTCCTTCCAGAGTGAGAGGAGAGAGCGAGCAGCGAGGAGTGTTAGTCATCGCTCCTCGCTCGTTAAAAGGAATCGACCTCGATCCCAGCTCGGTCCAAGAGTAGCAAGCAGGTGGCTGCCCCAGGTGGGCATCCCCCGGGCCAGCGGGCCTGGCATGGAGACTCGGGCTGGCCAAGCACAGACCTGCAATTCCCATCTCCAGCCAGAAGCAGAGGAGCTGCCAGTGGGAGGTGAGGGTGGAATACTCCCATCGCAGCTACTTTGGGAAACACGGCTTTCAGACCAGGAAACACGTTGCCTTAAACAAACAAAAAACACCCTCTGGGCTGAGTAGAAGTCTGTGCGTGACAACGTCTGAGAAGTTATTAATAGCCAGATTTGGGGGGAGAAAGAGAAAAGTGAAGACCTTTTCACCCCACTGAAAGACAATGGTGAGAGGGAGGGAGAAAGTAGAAAAACAGCCCGCTGTTTTGATGACAAACAGAGCGCTTCCTCCCCCGCAGGGAGGCTGGGCACGCATGGGACTGATAACGCTGGCCAGCCAGTCCGGGGGCCGCTCTGCGCCACCCAAGGAAAACGCCGTGGGAGTCACACTCCACACAAGAACGTCGTGTCATCCCAAGGGGCATGGGCATAGAGCCATTTGTTTTTTGTTAAAAAAAAAAAAAGCCTCTGCCAGGGTAAGGCGCCACTCTTGTGAATTCAGCAAAGGTGAACAGGTGTCCACGTGGAGGTGGACAGCCTAGCTCCTAGGAGGCCCCTAACTCCACTGCGCCACTTGCCTGCTCCTGGGAAGGCGGCCTCTGAGTCCTTCCCCTTGACCACGTGTTTCAGCCCCAACACTCTCCTGCCAACTCCCTCAGACAGGAAGTCTCCTGAGCACACTGACTCTTGTCCAGGTTAGAAAGACAAGCCTTTATTTTGAGGGTGATAGGCAGACAGGGTCAGGTCAGGAAGGCAGACAGGTAGCCCAAATGGTAAGGAATCTGCCTACAGGGCAGGAGATCTGGGTTCGATCCCTGAGTCAGGAAGATCCCCTGAAGCAGGGCCTGGCAACCCACTCCAGATTCTTGCCTGGAAAATCCCAAGGACAGAGGAGCCTAGTGGGCTATGCAGTCCATGGGGTTGCAGAGAGTCAGACACAGCTGTGACTAACACTTGCTTTATTTTGGGAGATGCCTAGAAAGACGGTTCTTAAGAAGGCAAAGATCACAGATTTAGCAAACACCTCATCTCTGTGGGAGCTAGTCTTTCCAGAAGAGGGTGATTATGGCCTTTTCCTGGACTTTGTCAGGCGAGCCCCTGAGAGCTCACGCCCTGTTAGAGCCAGAGGCCAACGCTCTCAATCCTTCTAATCCCCTGTTAATTAGAACTCCCCAGGAATACCAAGTTTGCAAAGGTAGCCTGGGTTCCTAACTGCAAACCTGAACTCACAACACCCGAGATTAAGGTTTCCACTTCTGGAGTCTTCCGCGTCCCAGGTCGGGCACAGAGCCAGTGCATTCAATCCACAACGTTCTTTATTTTAGAGGAACATATCTGGGGAAGAAATGCCACTGGGTAAAATGAACCGGGACTAACAAATAAGAAGAGTTTAATTGACTGGACAAAGCGTCTTTCAATTTAGGTGAAAAAAAAAAATAGCTTTTTATATTTCCAAAGCATGATCTTGGATAAGAGTTTTTAAAAGTGCTCCCCTGTCATATTGTCTGGTTGATTATTATAAACCCATGCTATGGGTAGGCAATCTATCAGGTTTGGGGACCAACAATTACAAACAAGATTTGAAGAGGAGAGTTTCACAAGACAAGTAAACACTACCGGTTAAACCGGCTGTTAAGTGTAGGGCTCTGCCCTGGGCAGGGCCAGCTTCCCACACGTGTCCTGGGCGGGCACACAGAGCCCAGCCCTGGAAGGGTCTTGCCTTTGGTTTACTGCTCTGCACTGTCTGGAACTTCTGGACCATTTTTGAATGAGAGGTGAGCAGTTTCATTTTGCCTGGGTCCTGCAAATCAAACAGCCAGTCCTGGCCCTAGAATACCATCTCCAGCAAAGGTCTCCGACTTTCTTCCTCCGTGAGGACCTGAAACTCTTCTCCTCTGGATGACCTCAAGGCTAGCTGTAAGACTGCAGATGAGACAGAATTAAGCAAGTCCACCACCAGGACGCTTCAGATCTCCTGGGGATGCTTCTGGGCAATTCAATGGCTCCAGAAAGAGCCAGAAGGGAAAACCATTCAGGAGGTATTTGATGTTCTACTTTGGGCTTTATTCCTCGCTTGGATAAGGGACTTTGGGAGGGAGCTGGAAGGGGTAGAAAGAAGATGGAGAACTTTCTCAGAACCGGATAAAATTTCCTTCCAGATAGCACATATGTTTAGGTGCAGTCTCAGGAGGGAATCTAGAAGCTCATTCATATGCCTCCTGAATGTGCCAACTCCTCCTTCGGAGCCACCAAGAGAGAGTAAAGCAGAAAGAAACTGAAGAATATGAGGCCCAACAGTTACTCTGTTATCTAAAGGATTTCTGTACAGCAGGTTAAGTATTACAAATACAGTATCTTGAGGACCACTTCCCCACTTCACAAGAATTTGAGCTGAGACAGAGTAGAAAAACAAAAAACAAAAAACTGTAAGAGAATTAAACAAAAATTCCTCTAAAATGGATGATTTCACTGGGCTCCACATAGCTTTCTTTAAATCTGGTCTTGAGAATTTACTTTAAACCAACCGAAGACATCTGTTTTCTAGATTACTTGGGTCAGTTATTTTGTGCCCTTCCACCGTGAAACCCATAGTTACCGATTTATCATCCGGATTACTCAAAATATAACAGGGCAAGAAGCCAGTGCATTTTAAGTTTTAAAAATCTCAATTCTTTCACTGAGAAAAATTGCACCAAAATAGGTCCTCGGCCACAGCCCAGGAGTTAGCAGACCCCAGCTGCTTTGCACATTAATTACTAAATCTCCTCTGGACCCAAGTTCAAGATCTTCATCTGTCCCGAAGATGGGGAAAAAGGTAAGGAGGAGGAGACATAGCCAAAATGTGCTTGAAAATACATAAATTCTTTGCAGAGGAGGATGAATTTTTAAATCTCTTTTAGAAATGTGGTATGCAACAAGTCACCATCAGCAAAGCCAGGACTTGCTCTGCCAGAACATGTGGGCTGGTGACAAGGTGCAGCTCCGTGTATCACATCCTTCTAAGGCCTCTCACAGACGCCCTTAACTACGATGTGCTGGTATTGTTTTGTGTTGTGAAGAGGGACCTAAATTAGAAAAGAAAAAATAAAAACCTCTGACCAAAATCTTGTGTACTTTTTCCAAGTTAATTTTCGGGGCCGGTCAGGGATCCTTTCGCTGGGAGTTTTCCACACTTATCACTGTGTGTGTGCTTATGTCCTGGATCTGGCGTGTAAAGGAAGAAGTCATGGAGGATGTGTGGGCAGGAGGGGAAGCGGGCCAGGCCTTCCCACTGAAGGCGGCAGGAGTCTGATGGCTGCAAGATAATGGGCATTTACTGGGTGTGACCTTCGGCTTCTCCAAACCACAGACGGCCCTGTCGCTGCAACGGTCCCGCCAACAGGTTGCTTGAGCCCCAGCTCTCAAAATGGACTCTGCCCTGGTGTGGAACAGCCAGGGTGACTCCAGGCTGAGGCCTGCTCCGGCACCGTATCCCCCGTCCACGCCCTCCGAACGTCCAGGTCGTCACTGAAATGGTCTAGACCCCTGCCTGTCCCCCAGAGCTGCCCGAGTGCTTTGTCCGGGCCGCCACCCCGAGTGCGCGCCTGCTCTCCTCTGCGCCTTCACAGGGCTGTTCCCCGGACTCAAGATCCCCGCCCTGCCCTTTCTTTAGTTCTCGGCACAGCCCCCAGAGGGTCAGGCGCCGGGGAAGCCCTGCTGTGACCTCCGCTCCGCAACACTGCAGCGACGGGGCCTCACGGCGCTCCTCAAGGCACGAGGCCTTTCAGGCGGCGTCTCAATCATCCTTGTGACGCAGCATGTGCAGCTGCTCGAATCAAAAAGTAACGCAGTGCGCCCCGTGCTCAGAGCAGCGAGACGCGGAACGACAGGAATGTCCAGCGGCAGAGGGACGCGGTGCACATACGCAGCGGAAGATCGCTCAGCCACAGAAACGAACAAAGTAACGCCGGCTGCAGCCAGCTCGGCGGTCCTGGAGATTACGATGCTAACTGCAAAGTCAGACAGAGAAGACAAATGTCGTCTGGTGTCACGTGTATATGGAATCTAAAACAGGACGCAAACGAGCCCGTCTGTGAAACAGAATGCGGGACACAGAGCAGACCGGTGGTTGCCAAGCGGGACGGGGTGGGGAGGGGTGGAGTGAGCGTTTGGGGTTAGCGGATGTCAACTATTACAGACAGGATGGACACTCAGCAGTCCTGCTGTAGAGCGCTATATCCAACACCCTGAGATAAACCACATGGCAAAGAATAGTAAAAAGAGTGCATGTGTGTGTATAACTGAATCACTTTGCTGTACAGCAGAAATTAGCACCACACTGCAAATCAACCAATATATACCTCAGCAGGAAGACAGCACGGTGGCAAGTTACTTCGCTTTTTAAATATCATATGGAGATTCCACGTAGAAGCAAATGGAAGACAAGAAAGATCGGCACGGAAACTTAAAGTCAATAAATATAACCACCAACCAGAATTCTCAGGATTGAGGGAAAAGAGAAAGGGAGTAATACTCTCAGTGTTATTGCTGTCGGTTGCTCAGTGCTGTTCACCTCTTTGCGACCCCATGGACTGTAGCCCACCAGGCTCCTCTGTCCACAGGATTTCCCAGGCAAGCATACTGGAGTGGGTTGCTGTTTCCTTCTCCAGGGGATCTTCCCGATTCAGGGATCATACCCGGGTCTCCCGCACTGCAGTGAAATTCTAGTATTAGAAATTCAGACAGCAATACCAACTTCGTGCTTTATCCCAAACTCCTTTCTTCCTTATTCCAAAGTAGTAAGAAATCGGCTCAAATTTCACCCTAGCTCCTCTTTCTTGATCTTTAAAGTTTAAGTTGCAATATTATGTCAGCACAGCGCCGAGACCTGAGGCTGAACAGGTCCCCAGCGCAAAAGGTAAAGTTCCTCGAACAGCATGAACTCGTCTGCAATTAGCACATTACAGCTCGCACCCAAGCCCCTCGGGTCATAAAACAGGCTTCTGGAGCTGCAGCTCTTGGAGACCGTGACTCCTGTGCCTTCCGTGCCTGTTTTATAAGAGAAGATCTGGCAGAACGCACACGGTGCACGTTTTAAGTGTTACCTTCTCGGCTTCTCCATTTCATCCTGGCTTTCCGATGATAAAGGGAGGAGCAGCCTTTTGACTACACGGGAGAGAGCGGGAAAACCGGTCCCATCATAAAGGAGGCACCTGCCAGCTCTCAAGTGCTCTCCAGTTTTCAATTAAAGGCAGCTAATGAATGCGGGGAGACACATTTTATTTTTCCTAACAGAGCCCTTATTTTTAAACAAGTAGCTTCATTTTCCAAAACTGCTGGCTTTAGACAGAAGAAACACACATCCCGAATGAAAACCTGTTCTGTTCTCCTGTTTCCTGTATCAAAGGGACATTTTCTCCTCCGCGGCTACATCCCCCTGTGGCTGGGATGGGGGTGTGGCGTCGTCCCTGCGGTCGGAGCCCACGCTCCCTGCCAGCAGGGCACTCCAGGGGGCTCCGGGGCACTTCACTCACAGCTGCTCTTTTCAGATGACCATTCCATGGAGCTTCGTTTACCCTTCCAGGCTTTTTTCTTTTTTCCTTCCCAGGACAAAGCAGATAACTTGGAAGGGTGTGTTTATTTGGAACTCATCTAAAAGAACTTTTCCTCTCTCTTAAGCAGCTGCCTGGACACAGAATTTGGGGAATTATTTTCCTTAGATCAAACAGGACTGAACACTTCTTGGCCACGACTGACCTTCTTCTTTGGAACATACACACTTTCAGGATTAGTATTTTTATCCAGAGTTTTCTCAGATGAATAATTAGGAGATGTCCATAGGCAGGTGTAGGAAAAAAGGAGCTTGGGCCCCTTAGCTGATCCAGCCGACCTGGGACCACCACTGAGTGACTTTCCATGAACAGTCAAGCAGTTCTCTCTGGGACCACCCCTGTCACCAGACCTGGGGGATCTGGACTGGGGCGGGGTGAGGGGCAACAGGGGTCAGAGCTGTGGAAGAAATCCTCTAGGGCTGGAGAAGCTGCTGTGAGTCACGTGACTCTGGTCGACTGAGATTTAATGTGTCAGTGGAGGCAAGGAGACAAGACAACATGCAGACATCCCTATTTGTTTTAACGTCACCTTAAGCTTGCTGGGTGCACCCAAAGCCGGCCGCGAGAGACGCATCAGGACTGAGCCTCCCACCTCGGTGGGCACGAGAATGGGTCTTGTGAAGACACCAGGCAGCAACCCGAAAGAGGTGATGCTGAATTCATCTGTAATTTCAGGTTTCCAACTAGCTTTTACGAGGTTGCTTACCCCAGGCATTTCGGAGCACCAACTCTTTGAATTTTTAATGTTCATCTGCGCGATGCTCCACCAACACCCCGACCCCAATCATGGTCCTCATCTTGTTATCTTAATGGGCTGGGGCAGGGGTAGGGGAGATAGGGTGTCCTGCCACCCGTCTGCATTCGGTATCCTCATTTACAGATTGAAGAAGAAAGTGCCGACTGTGAATTATTTAAAGTCTATTGTATCAGTGTGTGTTCTGTAAGCATTCACTACCGGCAAAGCTGCCCGATTAGTTTTCACTTTTAATTGTGCTGATACCTTATCTGCCTGGTTGAAAGTGGAGAGTGGTACGTGACACCGCCTCGCACGGTGAGCGCTGGAGAGGCCACGAGGTCTAGCTTTGAAAGCCACACTCACCCACTTAGTGAAGGTACCTTCAACACGCTGCAAGGATGAGACATCCAGAGTCACTATTTTCATCTGCCGTTCTTTAGTCCTAAAGTCACGTCTGACTTTCTGCGACCCCGTGGACGGTAGCCCACCAGGCTCCTCTGTCCATGGGATTCTCCAGGCAAGAGTACTGGGGTGGGTTTCCATGTCCTTCTCCAGGGGATCTTCCCCACCCAGGATCAAACCCACCTCTTCTGTTATCGGTTAAGCAGATTCTTTACCATGGAGCCACAGAGGAAGCCCCATTTTTATCGGTAATGTGTGTCTATTACTGTATCAAACACAAATGAGGGTAGGACAGAGCCTGGTTGCTTAAAAAAAGCTCTCAGCTGAGGAAACCAGTGAGGTACCAGCCGCACAAAGGCCGTCCCAGGTGAGCAAGGAGGACCACCAGCACCCCACTCCCCCGCCACCAAATCTCAGGTGTGTCTTGAGACGAGAAGCATCAGAAGACATGGCTGGGCACGCCTGCAGACTCTGTCCTAAAATCCGAAAAAATATTTAGAGCAACGGAAATATATTTAGATGACAAACTTACAAACCTGTGCTGGAACCTGACTAAGACTATTCCAAGACGCAAGGATTTATTACTCAGAAGTTCAAAATGAGAGACTTCCCTGGTGGCCCAGTGGTTAAGACTCTGGGACGAGGACTCGATCCCTGGTCGGGTAACTAAGATCCCACGTGGCGCAGCCAGAAAAACAAAAAAGAAATTCAAAATGAGCCCTAATCCCTTCCCTCAAATGCCCACAGGTACTGGGTATGTCGGTATGTGGTCCAAAAGCGTCTCACTGTTATCTAAATTTAAAACGTCCCCTCCAGACACAGCAGCTCAGGAATTCATTTGGGCGAATCTACGACTACAGAGTGGTTCTGATGTAGTTTTCGAAGCCGAAGACTTGTCACAACTCTTTAGCTCTTGTATCCTCAGCACCACATCCAGTGCCTGGGCTGGCTTTTGGGAAATCTTTGTTCATCTGGATGGGTGGAGGGTCGCGTGGGGGAGCGACTCAAGTTTGCCAGACTGAGACAGGCTGGGGCCTGCAGTGCTGGCACCTGGACACATCTGTCCTCCACCCACAAAATACAAAGAAACCATCAGGGCCTAAAAATAACCGTGTGCATGCCCAATGGGGGCAAATTCTGGATAAAAAGATACAAAAAGACCAAAAACCCAAATGCCACTTGTAAAGACCTGGGAGCAAAAGCAGGGTAGGCCCCCTATACCCAAAACCACCAAGGGGTGAGCAGACCACCTCAGCCACCCCTCCAGCCTGACCCCGGCCACACCTCGACCCTCACCCCATATAAGGAGCAAGTCGGCAAGGGCGCCCGCCACGTGTGCTCACCGCCCCCCTATGCAACAGGGTCCCCAGTAAAGCTTAGCCTGACTTTCCCGTTCTGGCCTGGAGTTAGCTTCTACTGACCAAGGAGGACAAGAACCCTGGGCCGNTCGACCCTCACCCCATATAAGGAGCAAGTCGGCAAGGGCGCCCGCCACGTGTGCTCACCGCCCCCCTATGCAACAGGGTCCCCAGTAAAGCTTAGCCTGACTTTCCCGTTCTGGCCTGGAGTTAGCTTCTACTGACCAAGGAGGACAAGAACCCTGGGCCGTCAGAAAACGACTCTGCCGGAGCAGAGGGCCAGCCGAGAGAAAAAGGAGGAAGGCCGTGGGGGGGTCTCGGATCCGCCCCGCATGGACGCAGGGAATCCTGGTGGACCGCCGAGCAACTCTTGCGGTTCCGGTGCACACATCTGAAATCACCTTGCCCCGCCCTCCAGCTCTGATGTCTGAGATTTCTGGGAGTTTGAAAGAAAACACAGGGTACCCCAGCATCTCCAGCTGAGCTCAGGTCTCTGCCTTTTGTGGGACGGCTCTGCTTTGCTCAAGAGAGAGCTCAAGTCTCCCAGACACAACAGACAACTCCCAGCAAAACAGCCAAGTCCAGAGCAGGATGCAGAGATGAGCTGCGTCATGCGGGGCATCTGTGAGTTTCCTTTGCACACTGTCAAAGGGCATCTGTGGCAACCACTCGGGTGAGAGCCCTAAGTCAGCCCCCCACACGGTCGGTACCCTCCCAGCCTGGCACCCCGATTGGGCATGAGCTTCGGGATGAACTCTTGCCCTTCCCAGCAGCTTCCCGGTCATCACCTCGAGTCAGCCAGGGCGCGAGGGAGCGGCAGGCAGGAATGTTCTGCCTCCGCCCCGAAAGGGAACCGGCAGAGGGAGAGGCTCCTGCCTTCCTTTCCATCTGGTTTCTCCAATAAAAGGGCAAAAAAATAAATGGGAATGAAAAGGAGACAATTAAAAAAAATTACACTTAACTTCCTTTTGCTAATGTCTGTAAGATGATTTTTTTTTTTTTGGCCTGGCAGGAGATTCCAGATGGGCCGTATAATGACTATAATTTAATACAAAAAACCGGAGTTCAAAGCAACAGATTTTTCCAAGTCAGAAGGTAGTGGGTTGTCTCACACTGTGTAATGCAAAACACCGGGACGAGTCATGGCATTTCTGTTCTTATTGCACATTGGCCTTTAAACCTAATCTCAGGGCGGCCAGACCCCCGGCCATCAAACCAGAAGCTGTCGCCCTCCGACATGGGCCGGCACTGGTGCGTGCTTGCCGGAAGGGCCGGAGACCACTCACCACGAAATGTGTTTTCCTCCAGGCTCTCAGGATTTATACCACCAATTAAGGCCATAATGAGTGCCCCAAGTTGACCTCCTAGGAGCAAGAATTAATTAAGCACAGTATTTCATAGTAAAGAATGACACTTCTCCCAACAAGGAATAGAAGGGAGCCATATTTTCTGATATTGCCACGCGTCCATGTGCCGTCCTTCACAAAAACAGAACAATCCTGGGACATGGCTGAGTTCATGCTTTTCATTTGGTGATAAAAGAAAACAATCTTTACTTTTATCCTTATTTGTGGCGGGGGGTGGGGCAAAGAGAATGTTCTGGGCATAGTGTGTGTACGTGAAGCATAAAATTATTTACATTAGTAATATAAGGTCACTTCTTTTAATTACCAACATCAAGACAAAAGAAGGAAGCCAGGACTCACATTTCGAATCTCCTTTCCAGCTTTCAAACATGAAGAGTTGTGGGTTGAAACTATTTGCTCCCTGAAGTTCTTACACTTCCATAAATTCTGTAGTCGAGTTTGTTTTAGAAAAAGGTTAGGGCTTTATTTTGGAAACGATCTCTTAGATGGTCTAATCTAGGGGTTGGCAGACTCCTTCCCTAAAGCGCCAGATGTAAGCCTTTCAGGCTACAAACCACAGTGTCTGTCCCGGAGGCCCAAGCCGGCCGTGGCTGAGCAGAAGCCGCGCGGACGAGTCCTGAGTGAAGGAGCCTGGCCGCGTCCCTGCGTCCCTCTCTTCCCTCTTTCAGCGGTGCTGCGGGCTGTGTCCCCAGGAAACTTTCCCGCGCACCGCGCCTGAATTTCCTATCGTTTTCATGTGTCGTGAAGTATTGTTTTATAACTTTTTTTCCCCCAAGCTTTTCAAATGCAAAAACTATTCTTAGCTCTGGGCTGTAGAAAAAAAAAAGCAGCCAACCAGATTTAGCCTGTGGGCTGTAGCTCGACAACCTCTGGTCTGAAACGAATGTCTATTTTTAAGTCATCAGTGAGGCTAGAGAAAACATGATCTCCGTCTCTCTCACACACAGACACACGCGAATACAGGGTTGCACACAAATCCACCTAACCTATCAACATCAGGGTTTCTGAAACCACTGACGTGGTACGCAGAAAATGTGATTTCAAGCACGTGTCTTTAGTGCCCTGAACCAGACGCCAAAATAAAAATCTCAGCCTTGAAGAAATATTACGAGGGTGGTAGGAAAAAGAGACCTCCTTCCTCCCATCCTTTCTCATGAAGAAAATCACCACTCTCAACTATGAACCATGCCCTCTACTCCTGAAAGGAGTTAAACGCAGCCCACAGGAATCTGGAAATCCCTGAAGCCTACTGGACAATTAATGTATTTAACTCTAAAGAGCAGGATTTTTTTTTTTTAATTTAGCCCACCCATCACTAACAGAACATTTTGGTTGAAAATATTAGGATTTCCAAATAACTTTATGGCTCTGTAAATTGCCAACATACCATCTGCAACTGAATTAACATTTATAACCAAACTGAAATAATAAATAAAGCAAATTATGCTGCAAATATTCGTGAGTGCCCAATACGCACTCGAGAACAATAATTAGCATTTTATAATCACGCTTCATTTTCTTTATCTAACTCCCTGTCGCATTAATGATAAAATATTTTAAACTGTGCTCTCTCAGCAAATGGCAGCACAATCTCTAGATTAGCCATTAGCGAACGTGGAGAATGGAACCAGTTTGTGCTGCTGGCATGGTGCATCCGGAGAACTTTTACCCGTAAGCAGCCTCCCTGCCTCTTCTTATCTCTGGGCTGTGCTGTGTCTTTTTCTCCCCATTGCTACCGAAACAAGCCTCAGAAAGGCAACGCTTCCTCTGCACCATTCAAACCTCTGTGAGAGCGGAAGGCACGCTCTTTTGCTAGGAGGAAAGAAAGAAAACAGGATTTAAAAAATGTATTCTGCTCCTCTGATCTGGACCACTGAAAGGGGTCTGGTCCTCACATCACTGTTGCCAAAGTTCTCTCTCTTCAGGATCTGACATCCTCAGCTGTGGTACGGGCAATTTTTTTCCTAGCTCCAAATAAAAATGAACTTCTTTAAATAAACCAGTAAAGAGAAACTGTATATGCATATTTTTTCCCCAACCAGACTTTCCACCAATTAGTAAAATTTCCCCAAAGTTTCCCATTTTCTTCCTCCAAAATCGCTTCTTTAAAATAACTGCGTCCAGATGCTTTCTTGCCTCTCTGCTGCCCTGCACCCCTCCGTCCCCTGCAACAGGCGCTGTGGGGATTTCTCGCGCGCGGGCTTGCCGGCTCTGGGTGCGGCTCCCGCGCCTCTCCGCTCCACTGCTGTGCCTTCTGCTGGCCAAAAGTGGCTGCGGAGTCCTTGAGATGGGGCTGGTCCAAACTGAGGTTGTTTTAAGTGTGACCATAACCTCATGTTTCGAGGACTTCAGTATGAAAATAATGTAAAGTGTCTCAATGGTTCTATTGAAATTTTTTGGACCCAGAATAAGACAGCATCATTATTGACATTAACTTCATTAGATGCTTTTTACTTTTTGAAAAACGAGGCTGCCAGTACACCTCACATGTCACATTTAACTCAAGCAGCAGCCAGCATTGTATTCTGATCGAACGGCGCTGTTCCAGTCAGTCCTGAATACAACAGTGCCTGGAATCTGAGTACACGTTCTGCTAAGAGAAAATGATGATTATTAAAATACCTGATCGAATGCTCGTGAACTAAGAAATCCCGCATGAGGCCCAGCAGGCAACTCCAGACACTTCAAAGAGCCATAAACCTGGCCTCTGCCATGCAGAATCATATCTGTACTGAGATCAAGGTGTGATTAGCCACATGTCACATGGAGATCTGGGGCAGGTGGAAGTCATTCTTCGGGTTGCAGGCTCAGTCTCCCCACCGGCCCAAGTCCTACAGGGAAGACGAGGGCTTAGCACCCTTAGTGGAGAGTCAGTCTAGTGGCCATGGGCTTGGGTCCTGTTGCAGGCAGGCCTCAAGCCCACCTCTGCCTGTGATTAACTGTGTGGTTGACTTTGGACAAGTAAGAACTTTCATGTACCATGTTTTCTTATCTTACAATGGGGACAGTGACATTTTCCATCTCGTGGTGTTGTAATGAAAAGGAATGAGCTAAGTTATGTTGAAAGTGAAAGTGTTAACCGCTCAGTCGTGTCTCACTCTTTGTGACCCCCATGGGCTGTAGCCCGCCAGGCTCCCCTGTCCCTGGGGATTCTCCAGGCCAGAACACTGGAGTGGGTAGACATTCCCTTCGCCAGGGGATCGTCCCGACCCAGGGATCGAACTTGGGTCTCCTGCATTTCAGGCAGATACTTTACCACCTGAGCCAGAACACGGTCACTATGTGGGAAGCTTAAAAATATGTGTTAAAAAGATTAAAAACATTAGGTGCTAGCAGTACCATCTCAGAACCCAACTGTAAGCAGCAAGAGGTGCGAGTGAAGCTGAAACAAAAAGTGAGGCAAGGTGAGGAAGAACACGAGCTGCATGTGGGCAGAGAGGGGTGAGGGGAGCCCGAGCGGGACCTCAGGGGTGGCACCTCGAGGCTGGGAGCAGCACTGCTCCAGCCAGGGCCCTTCCCGGCAGCCAGGTCTGCGCCGGCTGCCAGGCCTCAGCAGGGACCGTGGCTCACAGGATGCCTCTGCCGAACCCAGGGACCTGTCTGACCCTTTTAGCAGCTGATGGATTCCCACTTCTGGTTATAAAAGCACATGTTGTGGCTTTTGGGACTAGCTTTTCTTTTTTCCTGCTGTAAAGTTTTTCATGAGACTTTTAATTGCAGAGAAGACATTAAAAAAAATTGAATTCTCGTATTCTTGTCCACCTTATCTTCTTAGCATCTAAAGCAGAAGATGCAAATGACTAATCTGTACACTGAACTGAGCCAACAGATATGTTTATTTTGGCTCAGCGGTGGCCAGCACAGTCGCTTAAAAATGTTTAAATGCATTGGCAACATTTAAAAAGTGGGAGATTTCAATCACAAAAGAGATGGATGTTTCTGCCTAATATTTTCTTGCCTAATCCTCGTCTGATTTGAACGTTTTTTTTTTTTTTTCCCCCTTTCCAGTAGCAAAATGTCAGAAGAACCAGAAAAGACCCTGAAAAAGCCACAGTCTTCAAGGAATAGAAAGGTTCACTTGAAATACTAGAAAACCTGACCATGCTAGTCCCACATTCCACAGGGCAGTGACTCTTAAATGTGGTCCAAGCCCCCTTGCAGGATCCAGGAGTGTGTTGGAAATGCAGAGTCTCAGGGCCACCAAGCCCTCCTGAACCTGGGACTTTGGGGGCACGACCCTGCAATCTACGGCTTAACAAGCTGTCCTAGTGAGTCGGATCCACACTAAAGCTTAAACACCACTGACAGAGGCTAGCGATCAATGGGAACATAATCAGTGTCAGTCTCTACTGCTGAAATCAGCCCGCGTGACTCACCTGCCTGGCTCTCTGCTACACACCCAGATTCTCAACTCCAGTAGTAAAACCAACCCCAGTAAGAAAAAGTACACACGACTTCTTAACGGGGTTCGTTTTTGCAGAAAATGATCTAGCATCCTTTTCCCTAAAAACTCAAACAGACTAGACTATGTAGTGACTTTTACCTTTAGAATGATGTGCAACTCGACCAAAGTGCCTCCTTGCCTTTCAAGGAACAGTGAGTCAGAAAATATTAAAGACGAAAGGTAGTGACCTCAGTTCCCACCTGAATCTAACCTGGGGCCTGGCACAGGTGGAGAAAGAGCGGAAAAGAGAAAGGAAAAGCAGCTGGGGTCTGCCCTGCAACTGTGAGCAGCGGGAGCTTCTTCACAAAGCCATGGTGAGGGCGGACCGAGCTGAGATGTGTGTCCAGCACAGGGTACGTGCTAGGCGAGCGCTTTCCTCCCTAAAGCAACACTGGGGACACGCGACAGTACGTGTTTCTCAAATAAGCCTAACGCTCAGCGGTTACTGTCCTTCTCCAGGAAAGATGAAACTGGGTTTCCGTGGCTCTGCCCCAGAGAGTGGGCGATATGACTTCTGGGGCCAGACAAAAGCACCAGTTCAGGCTGAGGGGACGCAGGAGCCACAGGCCTGCCGCCTTCCATCTCACCAAGACTGAGCTTGCTGCGGAGGGGACAGCTCGCCCTTTTCCAAAGAATACAACCAGCCTTTCGCGCTTCGGGAATACGGTCAGTATGTGGGCATTACAGCTCTTTTCCAGCTCCCTGGTCGCTGCACAGCAGGTAATGCGTGAAGGGGGACCGAAGAGGAAGCCAGGTCAGCCTGTGTCACTTCCATGTGCCTGGTGGCGGAGGCCTAGAAACATACGGTGCAATTAACACGGCCTGTGCATTCTGCATTCGGGGAAGGTCCTGCCTCCGTTACAGAGACGGCTCAGGTGGTGACCTCATGAAGCCAAGGAAGGAACCTGAGGACTCCCAGTGCCTCACGACTCTGCTTCACCGAGTCAGTCAAAGCCGCAGAACCACTTCAGCATTCTACACGTTTCCTTAAACCCATGACATGTGTTAGCAGCGTGTTAGCTGCTCAGGCATGTCCGACTAGGTCCTGCCTCCGTTACAGAGACGGCTCAGGTGGTGACCTCATGAAGCCAAGGAAGGAACCTGAGGACTCCCAGTGCCTCACGACTCTGCTTCACCGAGTCAGTCAAAGCCGCAGAACCACTTCAGCATTCTACACGTTTCCTTAAACCCATGACATGTGTTAGCAGCGTGTTAGCTGCTCAGGCATGTCCGACTCTTTGAGACCCCAGTGATGGCAGCCTGCCAGGCTCCTCTGCCCGTGGGATTCTCCACGCAAGAACACTAGAGTGGGTAGCCATGCCCTTCACCGGGGGATCCTCCTGGCCCCGGGATCGAACCCAGGTCTCCCACACTGCCGGCGGATTCTTCACCAACTGAGCCGCCAGGGAAGCCTATGATGTCTGAAACTTTAAAAGTCACTGCAGGCGCTCGTTTATAAGGACCTGAACAAAATCCAATACATTTCATGGTTTCGTGTTTTAATTTTAAATAGGGACAAAGTAATAAACAGTTTTGGAGGGTTAAATCTAACAGGAAATGTACAAAAGGAAAACAAAACGTGTGGTCAGAGAGGGGTCTGGATCACGTAAGACTGTGGGCAGCAAAGCTGAGATTTTTAAAAGCAGCCATTTAAAACTAAGTCCAACACCACGCATCCCAGAACACGGTGTCTACCACGCTAAAACCCATGAGTGCACCATGACGGATGCACTGAGTAAGTTTTAAGTAAATACCCCTGCCTGTTTTCTCACTGCCCTTCCCCTGACACGCTGTACTTTACAAAAATTCATGTCCGAGTTCAAAGAGAGAGAAAAAAAAAAAACAGACAGCATTTTTTAACCAGCCCAACCTTGGAAATATGTACAGAATTTATGCATGTTTCAAGTGCTCTTTCTCCTTTGCCAGAGGGTGTAATTAAAGGCCCATAGACAACTTCCAAGCTGAGGCCAAGAGAATCTCGGCCGAAGTCAGTGGGAGTTCAGCACCCTGACCACGCACGGGAATAGCGTGCCCCAAAAGGAATAAATAACTCTGTTGGCAGGGAGCTCAGGGAAGCATGGGAACATCTCACGTTAGAGCCCTCATTTATAAAAATACAATTCATTCAGTGGGCTGGAATCAATAAGACAATCATCGTGCGACCGACACAGCCTGAGGAGGGCACGGGGCTGAGCGGGCAGGCTTCTTCCAGGAAGCCGGCTCCCTTGCCTCTGGTTCACTGTTTCCTCCTCCGTCAACAAAGGCACGACGCACAGCCTCAGTGTGCTTCATTTTCCTCGGTTACCTGTGAACTGAGAGCCCGCCCAGAGCAGCTTAGAGGCGGGTGGGAGCCGAGCGCCAAGCTGCCCCCGAGCTCAGGAAGTGGGTCCCCTTCAGTGCCAGACCGGCGATGGGGGCCCCAGTCCCTCGTGGCTCCCTGGTGGTCTTCCCAGTCCATGAAGACCCACCCTTTCCTATGACAGCCTCCCGAGAACATGCCACCTGCTTCCCCTGGCGTCCAACTGGAGAGAGAGCTGTGGTTCAAACCAGAGCCCCACGGCAGCAGGCTGGACCCCCCGAGGACGACCGCAGGGTTACCCCCCAGAGATGCTCTTCTCAGCCCACCTGGCTCTATCCCGACGGGAGGAGGCTCTGCGCCCCTTCCCCTGAATCCGGGGCGGGGGTCTGTGACCGTGGTGAGCTGCAGAAATTCGACCGCAGGGACACTCAGGGCTTCTGGGACTAGGAAATAAAAGGCCACGTCTCTCGTCTGTAACATGGCCTCCCTTGTCTCCCGCAGCCCTCGCTTGTGGGCCTCCGAGCCCACGTCTGCAGACCACGATCACCATCCTGTGAGGAAGCACAAGCCGCACGGAGAAGTCCCGGCCGGTTCTCTGCCCCCAAGGCCAGCTGAGGCCCCGATCACCAAGCAGCACCAACCGCCAGATACAGAACTGATGCCACCTGCGAGGGCCGCCACCTCCCAGACCTCAGACACGGAAGATGCCATCTTCTCAGCAGAGGCCCAGACAAACCACCCCCACCATGTCCCGTCTACACTCCTGACCCACAGAACCCAGGAGGCAAGATAACGAATAAGTAAAATGTTGTTTTCTGTCTTTAACATTTGTGACAGTTTGCGACGCAGCACTGGTGGCCTGGAACACACAGTTTGGATGACGGAGGGTCATTTCAACCCTGTGCAAATTTTTTCTACCACACGCACTTATTTCAGAAACTAAACCCTAAGAAGGAGGGACTCTACTCTCTGCCTCACCTACACACAATAAATGTGTTATACAAAACAAGGGCACCAGCGGGAAAGAACCTGCCCGCCAACATCGGAGACAATAGACACGGGTTTGATCCCTGGGTCAGGAAGAGCCCCTGGAGGAGGGCATGACAACCCACTCCAGTAATCTTGCCTGGAGAATCCCAAGGACAGAGGGTCCTGGCAGGCTAGAGTCCATGGGGTTGCAAAGAATCAGACATGACTGAAGTGACTTAGCACACACAAAGCAAGGAGGTTCTGTATTCACTGCAAGTCCTGAATATTCATTGGAAGGACTGATGCTGAAGCTCCAATACTTTGGCCACCCGATGCAAAGAACTAGCTCATTAGAAAAGACCCTGATGCTGGGAAAGATTGAAGGTGGGAGGAGAAAGGGATGACAGAGGATGAGATGATTGGATGGCATCACCGACTCGACGGACATGAGTTTGAGCAAGCTCCGGGAGTTGGTGATGGACAGGGAAGCCTGGTGTGCTGCAGTCCATGAGGTCACAAAGAGTCGGACACGACTGAGTGACTGAACTGACTGTATTCATGAATTCTCACTGTGCCCCGTACTTGTGAGTAATCACAGGATTTTTCATAATGAAAGGAAGGCATCTGTTATTTCACTGGTGTATATGACGAATGGGAAATGACCAATATTTGAAATTCAAAACCAGTTCAACGTGAGGCCAAGAAGTGACCTTAATAATTGATAAGAAAACAGTCACCCTCGGCAGAGAGCAACACGCCATCTATCTCATCAGGTGGCAAGATGAGCCCAGTGCGGTTCTTACATCACCCGTTCCATGCCAAGAGCAGCGTGGCAGTGGGTGGAAGGGAGAGACAGCGGGACCGTGAGCTGGACGCCCCTGTCGAGTCCTGAGCGCTCAGAGCAGAACGCTCCTCCTGAAGACGAAAGCAGAACGGGTCAGGGTGCCTGCTGGAGCTGTCCGTCTTCCCCTCCTGTCTGCTAGGACACACCCAGCCACTCCTGCCTGAAACATCTTTTCCTCCTTCTGCGGCTTCGGCCCAAGTTATTACAGGGCGGGGGCTAACACAACCATAGGGCAAACACTAGCAATTCTCCCAGACACACAGTAGGACTGCGTTTCATTCCCCTGGAAGAGGCAGCGCCACACGAACCGCTTTGGGCAATGAACCGTGCTGTGAGTGGAACAGAGAGGTGGCCTGCGCCCCGCAGGGCCTTAGAACCATGTGGACCCACACTTCCTCCTGCTCCCAGGAGGCTTGAGGAAGAGGAAACAGGAGTTACAAGTTTCCAAAATGTATGTAAATCTTTTTTCTTTCCATCTTATTTACATTACTTTTATATTCCTTTGTAGGAACTTCCGCCTTGATATCCTAAAATAAGGTGCTAAAATCCTTACAGGTCAGTTTCCCCCTCTGATGCAGGGGTGCGCCTCGACTCACTGACGCAGCCCACCCCCCGGGGCCTGACAGCCGCACAGTGAGCTCCTTGGAGGCCACCACTCTCATCTGCCCCGCAGAGCTCTCGTTTCTAACAGAGTGCCTTGTGGACAGCAGGAATATTTCCTTTCTTTTCTCTTTTTAATTTGCTGTACCACGTGGCCCGCGGGATCTTACTTTCCCAAGCAGCAGTGATGGAACCTGTGATGCTGTGGTGGAGGCTGAGTCCTAACCCCTGGACCACCAGGGAAACCCCAGGAACACTACTTCTGAGGCCCAGGACTGATGAAGAATAGAATGGATGGAAAAGAACCAAGCAGAAAAGAAATACCTGACTAGATTTATTAACTAAAGAACACTCTCAGAACACACTTAAACCACTGGGTCCATGACGTTAATCCGCTGCAAACATCCCACACACGGGTGTAGGGAGAGCAATGACCTGACTTCATTATTTGGGTTGAAATCTGAATGTATCCAGTGGTGGCAATCTGCCCTTTTAGGTTTTGACATAATTCATAATTCTGTGTAGAACCTACCGGCCACAAATATTTACAGAAATACATACGATATCTATACTATCTACTATAATAGATCCACGAGGCTCAAATTTGTGGTCAAGAGAATTAGCACCAAAAACTCATTTAAACAGATTCTCACCTAACTCTTATTGATTCAGGGAATAATTTAAGACCAAAAATACCAATGGGTGAGGAAGTTTACATTTAATTCCATTTCAAGGAAAAATAACTGGAAGCAGATCAATCTCTCACGCCCTTTCCCATAATCTCTGGCATTGCACTAATGCCTGCCACACTTTCTCTGTTGCCATGCAATGCACAGGACCGAAAGCTGTAGTGTTTTTGATGAGAGCCTAAGTTTGATATACTCGCATTCAAATGGAACAGAAGCCATCAAGCGCTATCTCGTGGGGTCCTGGGTCCAGACGTGGCCTCATTAAGGGGACCAACCAGCTGAAGGAACATCTAACACAGCAGGACACGGCCCTGAAATATCCCAGACGCCCCCCTCAAAATTCTAAGATTCTGAGACTCATTCTTGAGGCTAACGAGGAGTAAAGTAAACAAGGACAGCAGCTTTCAAAAGCATTTCTTGGCTGAAAGCGTGTCCGCATTGCCTGAGTCCCCAGATATAGCAAATCTGAGTATGAAGTCCAGAAGCGGGATCCACACTGAGATTCTCATTTCCCTCAGGAGCATCAGATGACCCCTGTGGGGTTTGACTAATCAGGATAATTTTCATGATTTGGGGGACTTTCCAGCCGGATGAATGGCAGTGCTGTGTTACAGAGAATGCTGCTATTTTCAGATTCAAAAGCATGGAGGAGAATTCGCGTTGTTTGATCATTCTAGTTTCTCCACATTTGTTTAACCATGAAAATCCTTTGTAAGACCAAAGTTTTCCCTCCCTTGCTGACCTACCTCAGAGTTTTTCCATCGTTCATTATTTTAAGGCTCACAGACCCTAAGAAGTACATTTAACATGTTCCACTTCAGACCTGCAGCCAATATAAAGGATTTCCACCCCACCCCTCCCCAGGCTTTTTCTGTAAAAAGTCTCCATAGAAACAGAACGGATAGGGTCACTGAAGATTTTGCTTTTTCTGATTGGAATATTTACTTTGCAAATCCACTGATCTCTGTTGTAAAGGGAGCATTACATGAAATCCTGAGAGGGAGGAGGGGCCCACGATAAAGCCCCAAGGGCTGCCTCGGCAGCACTTGAGAAGAAGCTGGAGTTAGATTCACTGTGCGCGCCGTCTCGCGTCCTGACACCAGTGAAGGGCAAGCAGCCGCGCTGGCAGGCGGGCCCCCTGGACCGTGCGGACGAGCCTGACAGCCGGCTCTGCAGAAACAGCTCTACCTTGGACGCTCACGCAGCCTGCACTGCGCTGCTTCTGGAATAAAACAAAACCAACCCCCCAAAAACGCCCCGGGCGACAGTGCCGGCCACAGAACTGGTGCCAGACACCGGGCAGGCTGCTGCGAGCAGAGGAATGCCATCTTTTCAACGTGGAACAAGGAGCAAGGCTCTGATGCGGCCAGGCTGCCAGAACCCAGCCTTCCCTCCTCCCCAGACAATGCGAGCCTTGTGTGGGGGAGATGCACGCAGACCTTCATTCCCATTTCTAGATATTTTTCAGGGATGAGTTTAGGGTCCAGAGAACAAACTTCTCCCCATTCTGGCAGAGCTGAGCCACTGGACACAGCTAGCCACCTTTCTGAAGTGGAAAAATACTGAACTAAAAATAAAAGAAAGAAAGAAAGTAAGAAAGATACAGCTCGTAAAAGGCACAGGAGAAATGCCAATTCCAAGGAAACTACCGTCATGAAAGAAACTCAGAGACAAGGAGATATCTAGAAAGATGTGTGATTTTCAGGACACGAGTGTTGTGTTGCACTTGTATAATTCCTGTGCTTAGGGACACGTATTTTTGGTACAACATGAAAACGGAAAACAGCTATCTGGTCTGTGGCTCTGCGGAAGGGCTCGCGATCTGCTTCCAGAGCTGGAGGAAGAGGTGGCTTTGTCGTCTTAATGGGAGACCTATGTCAGCCTCCAGCCGTCTGCCTGCCGGAGGGATTTTCGGGGGTCGTTCTGGCTATGTGTGATTTCTGCCTTGTGGGCTGATGCTGGGCTAGAGCCCGAGAAAGGCCTTCCCAGCCTCTCTGTAGGTCAAAACAGAAGATACCGGGAAATGAAGATGTTCAGAATCGCAGACTGTGAAAAGGCTTTGACACCATCAGGGAGAATTAAGTGAACAACTGTACAATGTATCCACGCTGGTTTCCACAGTAACCATGTCAGGAGCAGCATCAGACTCTAAATCCGGGACGTGCATTGTAGAACCTGGTGTGTTTTCTCACCTGTGAAATGGAAGGAAAAAAAAAAAAACCTCCTCCACCTACTTCTCTAATTTTTATGAGGAGCAAATAAAACCTCAGGCAGGGACTCTCAGCTCTCCACTCAATTCACTATTGCTCTCCTATTGCTGGTGGCTCAGACGGTAAAGAATCTGCCTGCAGTGCAGGAGATCTGGCTTCGATTCCTGGGTCAGGAAGATCCCCTGGAGAAGGGAATGGCTACCCACTTGCTTGGAGAACCCCATGGACAGAGGAGCCTGATGGGCTACAGTCCCTGGGGTCACAAAGAGTCGGGCGTGACCGAGTGACTAACACTTTCACACCTTCCTATTGCTGAGAGCCAGTGGGTCCCCAGTCTCACCGCCAGGCTCCACCTCCCACAGCTGCTCTGATGCTGAGACCGGGACCTGGCCTGCTCCGTGCCCCACCCCGGCCTGGCTTTGCCCACCTCTGTGCTCTCCCTCCCAGTCTCTGGTTAGAACCAGAGGCAGCAAAGGGCCTGGTGGATGCCACACAGGAAGCGGCCTGCCTTCCTAATCTCTGTGCACAAGAGCAGGGACCAGCCCGGGACACACGCCCCAAACAGCTACTTGACAAGGAAGTTCTGCACCAGAGAGGACACATTTTGGAGGGTTGTTTCTCCCCTCCCCCACCCCCACCCTCCCCCAGCAGCAGCAAAGCTCCGCTGAATTTAATTGCATAAAGCGAAAGTGCTTTAGAAAAACTTAGAGGCAATACAAATATAAGATAGTTTTCCTGTTTCTGTAATTTAACACAGGTATGCAAGTGAGGAGAACGGCAACTGTCTGGAGAGGGAAGACCAGGGATGCACAGCCCTGCCCTCAGGAAGAGCAGTCCAGGGGCTGGTAACACAGGCACGCCCTCGTTACCAAAGGGCATCCAGGGGCTGGTGACACAGGCACGCCCTCGTTACCAAAGGGCAGTAGGGGCAGAGCAATCAGGAGTCTGGGATTGACACGTACACACCCTTCTCTGTACAAAACAGTAACCAACAGGGACCTACTGTAGAGCACAGGGACCTCTGCCCAACATTCTAGAATAACCTCTGTGGGAAATGAGTCTGAAAAAGAATGGACGTATGCATAAATAGAAGCAAATCCCTTTGCTGCACACGGGAGACTAATACAGCACTGCAATTAACCAAACTCCAATATAAAACAAACTAAAAAAGGAGCCAGGAGTGCCCCTCCAGGTGACTCCATCCCTCATGCTCCTCAGAGTTCATGCAGAAGGAAATACGGAATTGGAAGCTCCCTATTTAACCTCTCCAGAGAGACGTCTGCATGACTCGCCTCCCCAGAGTCGCTAATATCATAACCTCTGATGGTGTGAAAACCTATTTGAACAGAAGTGATGTTCGGTCATAATTTCTATCACCTTTCAGGAAACCCCAGACGTATGCTTTCATTCCTCTGACAAAAATACAGTCTTCATGTCATTTGGTGAAACTGTAATATATTGTCACAATTCATTTTAGATGATGGTCTCTAGGAATTTTGTGTAAGTAACTTAGTTAACCACCCCCTCCCTGGGGTCCCACACTTGCTTTAAGTCAAAAATGGTACTGATGTTTGCTAATTTTTTTAATTGACAAACTTCTTGAAACACATACACTTGTAACATCACTTGGGGAGCAAGGCATCCCCAAGTCAACAGGTTAACTACAAACACGGGGGCTTCCTTCTCTGCTGTATGACAAGGGGAGAAAGCTTTACCAAGAACTAGACTTGAGGCTTATTTAACAAAAACAGCAAATGAAAGTGTTCTAGATATTTTTAAACAACAGACAAGCAAAGTAATTTAAAGAAGCATTTATGAACTCGGTAACATTAAAAAAATTTACAAACCACTTAAAACTACCAAATGAAAGAAACTATTCTCACTCAGCTGACCTGACCAAAAAGCAATATAGGATTGTAGGCGAATTCAGAATTCACCCTCCACTTCCTGTTTATTCCTACATCAGACACGAGAGAAAAAAAAAGACAGGCTTTTCCTGCTTGTTCAATCCAAAATGATTTCTCAATTTAGAACAACATTTGTCCAGCAGAAGAGAAGAAGAAAAGTGTTTTCCCTGTAGGAACTAAAGCTAGCAATAGCCAGACTGCCATTTCATCTGTCGAGATGTTTCTAGATAGAGGTAGATTCTAGATGTCGAGATTTTTATTTTCTTTAAAGCACTAAGCGCTCACAGTGTTTTTAAGTTCCAGTTGCTTGTTCTTAAGCGTTTGCTTAAAGATATCAAAAAGAATGCATCTTTTTCAGTGAAGGGTGAACCCTAAACTGAAAGGCAGCAAATAAGCTGGATTTTGGCCACTCAAGGCTTCATCCTGTTAATAAATTTTGTAAAAATGTTTATGAATATATCATCACAAACCCAATATGTTCCGATGCAATTTGTTATATAATTAGAATACATATAATGATACCACTTATGGGCACTACCATGCCATTTAATCTGATTTATTACCTGTCACTTATTACTACATTCATTACTATACAATTCTATCTGATTCCTGATTTAAAACACTTCTTCCTTTGGGCCCCACTGTGTCCAGGGCCCTACACGATGCCCTGGTAGTAATGTTCAGATGCAACGCCAGCCCTGGCCTTCCTGAGGCTTATGGTGAGACAGAAGAGCCGGCCAGCAAACACACAAAGTTGATTACATCACTCCGCCACGAAAAAGATGGAAACAACGCCATCCGGAGCAACATGGACGGACCTAAAGGTGATCAGAGTGAGTGAAGCAGGTCAGACAAAGCACAAATGCCACACGATACCACTTCTGTGTGGAAGCTACAGTACGGTCCCAGTAAGTGCATCTATGAAACGGAAGCAGAGCCGCAGACCTAGAAAACACTTACAGGCATCAAGCGGGGGGAGGGGCGGGGAGTCTGGGATGGACATAGACAGAAAAGCAAGGAATAAGGAGAGCCCACTGTGGAGCGCAGGGAACGGTACCAACATTCTGTAGCAACCTACGTGGGAGGGAAGCTAAGGAAGGGTGGCGATTAGGATATGCACAGCCGACTCACGGGAAGCCGCTCAGTCGTGTCCGGCTCCTTGCGAGCCGATGGACTGTAGCCTACAAGGCTCCTCTGTCCATGGAATTTTCCAGGCAAGAGTACTGGAGTGGGTTGCCATTTCCTTCTCCAGGGGATCTTCCCCGCCCAGGGATCGAACCCGGGTCTCCTACCATCTGAGCCACCAGGGAAGCCTCTGAAGCTAACACATCGTCGTAAGTCAACTATGCCCCGACAAAAGTTAATGAAAAGAACTGGAGTTAGTTGCCACGGGGTTAAGCGCTGCGAAGGAGAACCACAGCGCACGTGACCGACAAGGGCAGAGCTGTGCTGAGGAGGCGGCTGTGGGTCCTTCTGAGCCCCTTTATCGTCTGCTGACCCCGGGGTGCCTGCACGCGGCTGTGCGGGACCAACCGGACCCGAAGGGATGTGTGCGTGCCAAGTCGCTTCAGCCACGTCCGGCTCCTTGTGACGCTATGGACAGTGGCCCCCCAGGCTCCTCTGTCCATGGGGTTCTCCAGGCAAGAAGACTGCAGTGGGTTGCCAGGCCCTCCTCCAGGGGATCTTCCCGACCCAGGGATCGAACCCTGTCTCTTACGTCTCCTGCCTGGCAGTCAGGTTCTTTACTGCTAGCACCACCACAAATGCAACAGAATGGATGCATTTCCACCTTGCCATGTAATTCTCCACAGGCTATTCCAGGTTCCCCTGCTTTCACACTAGTCTTCAACTTCTGCCTGGAACCCTGCCCCTGTCCTCATCCGGGAAGTGCTCACACAGCCTGTGGTCACACCATCTCTTCTCTGAAGCCCTCCTGAGACGTGCTGGAGGAAGACGGGTCTCCTTCTCTGCGCCCAGCGAGCCCCGAGCCCACACGTGTCACAGCCGGGAAAACACCCAGCTCCCTCCTTGCTGGTGTACTCATCATCTCGGTCAGGAAATATCTACTCTGTGCCTAGAACTGAACTGCCCCGTTCCGGATATGCATTGAACACTGGGAACAAACCCGTAAAACCTTTCACTTCCCTACCTAGAGCCTGTCTCACGGAAGGTGTTTAGTAAATGGCTGATCAGTGAGAGAATAGTCTCCACTCTTGACCAGTTTTATAAAGAAAAGTTCTTTGGATCTATGAGGGGACCTAGTTCGTGGCTCAAGGACTGAAATAACGAACTTGACGGCAGCTTAAAATGCAGCTTTAGCCGCGACAGCGTGCAGACGTTGTCCCATCTCTCATTATTGTCTTGAGTGTGTTACACTGTTCTTGGGACCGGACCCTTGCAACAAACCCCTCAGCAGAAGCAACTGTGAAGGACGGGCAAAGCCCGGAGCGGTTTCCAGAAAGAGCATAATGCTCATGTTTATCGATGTCGATTAACAACAACAAACCAATGCCATCTTAAATGGCCCTGGTCAAACAAAATAACTGTGTTTATAATATTTAATAGAAGTTCTAAAATTAAGTGCAGACATCCATCTTCCTGATTGCAAAACTCTCTGTGACTACACACACTACTTGCTGTCTGCCAGGAAAAAAAAAAAAAAAAAAACAAACCAGTGGAGTGGCCGAAGGCCATTCTGGGGATGAGAGCCTCCTTCTTCAGGGGCGAGGAAAACAAAGGCAGAGGAGAAAATGGATGAAACGAGCCCCGAGGGACCCAGGGGGCTAGAGTTTACCCTCTTCAAGGCTGCTTTAAATAGCAGGCGGCCGGCGTGACCACAATCAGACATGGCTCTGGGCCTCCTGGAAGCCTCACCCCCGCCCTGGTGGGGCTGGGCGCTGGCTCAGGGATGGGAAGTTTCCACCCATCGAGGGCGAAGCGGAGGGAACACGGACTGAACACCACTTGGGAGGCTGCCCAGGGCGGGGCCCGTCTGTTCACTGCCCCTCCTTGGAGAAGACTGCCTTGTAAGCTCTTTCTTCTTTTACTTCTTAATGTAAAAGTGTCATTTCTTTTATGAGATGACCAAGATGACAGGGTTGTTGCTCTTTTGACGTAAGCACCCACCTGTTTTTTTAATTTGTTGCCCCCACGAAACCCCACACTCTGGAACAGAACACACCACGGCTTCCTATCCTCTGGTTCAATGTGGCTGAAGCAGTTGGGTATTTTCCAAACAGGCGGGGGTTAAGGTCCAGCTGTGTGACCTTGGCCACGTTCCTTAACCTCTCTGAACCTCAGTTTTCCCCTCTGATACCATGGTGGTCATGCAGCCTACCTGCCGCAGGGCTGTCGTGAGAATTAACTGAAACAGGAGTATAAGATGCTCCCAGGCCTGCTAAAGAGAAGGAATCCAGCAAGCGCAATTTCTTCCCTGCCCGCTACTCACCCTGGACTTGGAGACACCAGGGACCCCCACACCACCCAAGCTACTCCTGACCAGAAATCAGTGCACTGGATTCACTGTCGCAGTACCTGCCCTTGGTGTAAGATGGGGTTCAAACGTGGGGATTTCACACACCTGTTGAAGCCGAGAGAGGTTAAGGGGCACAAGAAACCAGGAAGAAATGACCCTCGAGTCCAAGTTCAGTTTCTGACCTAAAATACTGTCCTCATTACACAGTTGACTCCTTCTCAGCCCTGAGCTCTCACCCGCGTGCTGAGTCACTTCAGTTGTGTCCGACTCTTTATGACCCCATGGACTGCAGCCCACCAGGTTCCTCTGTCCGTGGGATTTTCCAGGCAATACTAGAGTGGGTTGCCACTGCCTTCTCTGGGGGATCTTCCCGACCGAGGGATTGAACCCATGTCCCTCACGTCTCCTGCACTGGCAGGCAGATTCCTGATCACTCGGGCCACCTGGGAAGCCCCGATCTCCCATCGACCCAGGTTCCACTCCACTCATCTTTACCAGATCATCCTTTCTTCCAACTCCAAACTGTTTGCCTGTCTGTGTCCCTGTTCCAGGAGAAGCCTGTCGGTCACGCTCACTCTGTATCCATGGCGCCCAGCACAGCGACTCCGGAGTACAGTTTTGGGGGACTAACTCCATACAACACCAGGGCACAACAGAAGGAGGTGTGTGATCACACATCAGCTCCGGCATCCTCACCTTTTGCTGAGTGAGTGACTTGGCCACATGTCCCCATAAGGGGCGGGGTCCATTTCTCTGTCCGTTGAATGATGGCAGAACCACACCTGGGCAGTGGGAGGAACAGGGGCAAGTGTGACGTAGCCAGAAGTGTGCCCACCGGTGCTGTCCTCCTACTGACGGGAGCCTGTCCACACCACACGAAGGAGGGCAGGCCGGGCTCACGGGGGAGCAGCCAGTCACGCTGTCAAGGCCCTGACCGTGTAGCATCAGCTGGCCCAAGCCAAGCCAGCCCGGACAAGAAGACCTGCAGAGAACCGTAACCAGTGGGAAATGTCTTTTGTTTTAAGGCAAAAGCATTAAGGCTTTTTGTTAGGCAGGAAAAGTTAACCGATAAAAAAGATCAAGGGATTAGATCTAGTAGTCAGAATGCCTGCCTGAACAACTACGGATGGCAGTTCGAAACACTGTACAGGAGGCGGCGACCAAACCTATCCACAGAAAAAGAAATGCAAGAAGGCCTAGTGGCTGTCTGAGGAGGCCTTACAAATAGCTGAGAAAGAAGAGGAACGAAAGGCAAAGGAGAAGGGAAGGATCCACCCAACTGAATGCAGAGTTCCAGACAATAGCAAGGAGAGATAAGAAAGCCTTCCTCAGTGAACGATGCAAAAAAAATTGAGGAAGACAATAGAATGGGAAAGACTAGAGATCTCTTCCAGAAAACTGGGAATAACAAGGGAACATTCCATGCAAAGATGGGCTCAATAAAGGACAGGAATGGCAAGGACCTAACAGAAGGAGAAGAAGAGGGAGCAAGAATACACAGAAGAACTACACAAAAAAGGGTCTTAAAGACCCGGATAACCACAGCAGTGCAGTCACTCACCTAGAGTCATACATCCTGGAGTGTGACGTCAAGTGGGCCTTAGGAAGCACCACTAGGAACACCATGCAAAGATGGGCTCAATAAAGGACAGGAATGGCAAGGACCTAACAGAAGCAGAAGAAGAAGAGGGAGGAAGAATACACAGAAGAACTACACAAAAAAGGGTCTTAAAGACCCAGATAACCACAGCAGTGTAGTCACTCACCTAGAGTCATACATCCTGGAGTGTGACGTCAAGTGGGCCTTAGGAAGCACCACTAGGAACAAATCTGGTGGAGGGGATGGAATTCCAGTTGAGCTATTTCAAATCCTAAAAGATGATGCTGTGAAAGTGCTGCACACAATATGCCAGCAAATTAGGAAAACTCAGCAGTGGCCACAGGACTGGAAAAGGTCATTTTTCATTCCAATCCCAAAGAAGAGCAATCCCAACGAATGTTCAAACTATCGCACAATTGCGCTCATTTCACACGCTAGCAAAGTAATGCTCAAAAACCTTCAAGCTATGCTTCAACACTATGTGAGCTAAGAACTTCCAGATGTACAAGCTGGATTCAGATAAGGCAGAGGAGCCACAGATCAAACTGCCAGCATCCACTGGATCATCGAAAAAGCCAGAGAAGTCCAGAAAAACGTCTAATTCTGCTTCATTGACTACTGTAAAGCCTTTAACTGTGTAGATCACAACAAACTGGAAAATTCTTCAAGAGATGGGAACACCAGACCACGTTACCTGTTTCCTGAGAAACCTGTATGCAGGTCAAGAACCAGTCCTGTTCTTGGACTGGTTCACAATTGGGAAAGGAGTACATCAAAGTTGTATATTGTCACTCAGCTTATTCAACTTCTCTGCAGAGTACATCATGTGAAATGTCAGACTGGATGAAGCACAAGCTGGAATCAAGATTGCTGGGAGAAACATCAATAACCTCAGATATGTAGATGATACCAGTCTAATGGCAGAAAGTGAGGAGGAACTAAAGAGCCTCTTGATAAAGGTGAAAGAGGAGAGTGAAAAGGCTCGTTTAAAACTGAGCATTTAATAAATTAGATTATGGCACCTGTTTCTCTCCCTTCATAGCAAATAGATAACAGTGGCAGACTTTATTTTATTAGGCTCCATAATCACTGTGGATAGTGAGTGCAGCCATGAAATTCAGACACTTACTTCTTGAAGAAAAGTTATGACAAACCTAGACAGCATATTAAAAAGCAGAGACATTACTTTGCCAACAAAGGTCTGTATAATCAAAGCTACGGTTTTTCCAGGAGTCATGTACAGATGCTGAGAGTTGGACCATAAAGAAGGCTGAACGCTGAAGAATTGATGCTTTCTAATTGTGGTGCTAGAGAAGACTCGAGAGTCCCTTGAGACGAGACCAAACCAGTTAATCCCAAAGGAAGTCAGCACTGAATATGCACTGGAAGAACTGATACTGAAGCTGAATCTCTAGTACTTTGATGTACTGATGTGAAGAGCCAACTCCTTGGAAAAGACCCCGATGCTGGGAAAGATTGAGGGGAGGAGGAGAAGGGGAGACAGAGGATGAGATGGTTGGATGATATCACCAACTTAATGGACATGACTTTGAGCAAATCTAAAAGATAGTGAAGGACAGGCAAGGCCGCTGTGCTGCAGTCCATGGGGTCGTAAAGAGCTGGAGACGACTGAAGGACTGAACAAGAACAGATTATAGACGCACAATTGCGCTCATTTCACACGCTAGCAAAGTAATGCTCAAAAACCTTCAAGCTATGCTTCAACACTATGTGAGCTAAGAACTTCCAGATGTACAAGCTGGATTCAGATAAGGCAGAGGAGCCACAGATCAAACTGCCAGCATCCACTGGATCATCGAAAAAGCCAGAGAAGTCCAGAAAAACGTCTAATTCTGCTTCATTGACTACTGTAAAGCCTTTAACTGTGTAGATCACAACAAACTGGAAAATTCTTCAAGAGATGGGAACACCAGACCACGTTACCTGTTTCCTGAGAAACCTGTATGCAGGTCAAGAACCAGTCCTGTTCTTGGACTGGTTCACAATTGGGAAAGGAGTACATCAAAGTTGTATATTGTCACTCAGCTTATTCAACTTCTCTGCAGAGTACATCATGTGAAATGTCAGACTGGATGAAGCACAAGCTGGAATCAAGATTGCTGGGAGAAACATCAATAACCTCAGATATGTAGATGATACCAGTCTAATGGCAGAAAGTGAGGAGGAACTAAAGAGCCTCTTGATAAAGGTGAAAGAGGAGAGTGAAAAGTCTCGTTTAAAACTGAGCATTTAATAAATTAGATTATGGCACCTGTTTCTCTCCCTTCATAGCAAATAGATAACAGTGGCAGACTTTATTTTATTAGGCTCCATAATCACTGTGGATAGTGAGTGCAGCCATGAAATTCAGACACTTACTTCTTGAAGAAAAGTTATGACAAACCTAGACAGCATATTAAAAAGCAGAGACATTACTTTGCCAACAAAGGTCTGTATAATCAAAGCTACGGTTTTTCCAGGAGTCATGACAGATGCTGAGAGTTGGACCATAAAGAAGGCTGAACGTTGAAGAACTGATGCTTTCTAATTGTGGTGCTAGAGAAGACTCGAGAGTCCCTTGAGACGAGACCAAACCAGTTAATCCCAAAGGAAGTCAGCACTGAATATGCACTGGAAGGATTGATACTGAAGCTGAATCTCTAATACTTTGATGTACTGATGTGAAGAGCCAACTCCTTGGAAAAGACCCCGATGCTGGGAAAGATTGAGGGGAGGAGGAGAAGGGGAGACAGAGGATGAGATGGTTGGATGATATCACCAACTTAATGGACATGACTTTGAGCAAATCTAAAAGATAGTGAAGGACAGGCAAGGCCGCTGTGCTGCAGTCCATGGGGTCGTAAAGAGCTGGAGACGACTGAAGGACTGAACAAGAACAGATTATAGGATATATCCCATTAGCGTCTCCAAAGTAAACCAGGGGTTTCTGGAAGTAGCTGACTTATAAGGAAACTGTTCATCTCTGGCTCTGGGTGATAAGGAGGCGGGAGCTGAGTGGGGATGAGGGGTGGAGGAACAGACAGGGAGAGTGGTCCTGAAGCTGCTGCCATCGACACCAGGCAGGCAGGAGAGGGACGCAGCTGTCCCAGGCCCACAGTCCACCAGAAAGAGCTGATGCCGCCTTTGGCATGAATGCTTTGGGCCATCAGCTTCTGAGTTTTAGAAACTGGATGGGCTTCCCAGGTGGGGCTAGTGGTAAAGAACCTGCCTGCCAATGCAAGAGACATAAGAAACAGGGATTCAATCCCAGGGGTGGGAAGATCCCTTGGAGGAGGGCATGGCAACCCACTCCAGTATTGTTGCCTAGAGAATCCCAGGGCAGAGGAGCCTGGCGGGCTGCAGTCCACAAAGTCAGACACGACTGAGCGAGTAGGCGCACATGGAAAAAAAGACGTATCACCCTCTACTTTTGCAGGGATCAGGAAACTAGGCCCAGGGGCCAAACGTGGTCAACTACCTGTTTTTGTAAATAAAGTTTTACTGGAACATAGCCAAGCCCATTCATTTACATATTGTCTGTGGGTCCTTTCATGCAACGGTGCCTGAGTTGAGTAGCTGTAACAGAAAGCATATGGCCTCTGAAGCCTAAAATATTTACTGTCTCGTCTTTACAGAATCAGTGTGCCAACTCCTGTCCTAGCGTAATCAGCGGAGGTGCCAAGTACTGGCTAGGTCTTAAGCTGAGTCTTGACGGAAAGAGGCAGTGTCTCCTTGTGTACAAGGGAACAGAGGGTTTCTGAAAGAACATTACAAGAAAGAATACTAAGATGTTAGCCGATGTTACAGTACTGTGTGCAAAAGTCACCATAATACGTTAATGACACTGCAAAACAACAACTAAGCATATAAACCGCTTACGATGTGCCAAGCACATGCTTCACAGTAACTCATGGTATATTCACAACAGTATCACAAGGTGGTGATCTTATTAGCTCTGTTTTTCCAACGGAGAAAAGAGAGAGGCCGAGAGAATTAAAGATGCTTGCCCAAGGTCAGAAAACTAGGAAGCAGCCTAGCTAGGAGTCAAATCCTGGTATTCTCACTGTAGATCCCACACCCTTTGAAAGCTACAAACATGGGAATATAAAATACAATAAAGGTCAAAACTTTACACAAATTCTAGCTATGCGCAATGCAACTGTTTCTTAAAGACACCTGAAAATCAGCTTTACAGCTTTGTATTGTTACCCCTTCTCAGCTAACTACACCACATGTTCATTTTATGTACTCTTGGTCCCCTGTAAAAATTTTACGCACCCTTTGTCCCCTGTAAAAATTTGCCAACACTTAGCTGGAAATCCCCTAAACGGGACATCCCTGTGGGATAGCTAGTGGTTATGTTGCCATGGTGATGCCGTGTTAACACACAGCTGTTGACCGTTCCCAGAGGTAGCCCACGGCCCATTCATCAGCTTCTGAGGCTGATACTGCCACCTGGTCCCTAGGGAGACAGCAGTTCTCTCCCTGAAACAACAGTCAATAAGGTCACTCTCGTCACGACAGGCAGGAGTCACTGTGGACACTTCTTCTTAAAGATGTAAATTGGGCTCTGTTTGGGAATCCTACTTCAGAGCAAGGGCTTCCAGGCTAGAGGAGTGATCTCTGATCTCCAGGCAAAGGGTGGGCCCACTCTTCAGGTCAGTGGGGGCCAGGGTGTCATCTGCTGGTAGCCTGAAATGGCACCAGGCATGGGGCCCATTATAAACAACCAGACTGTGGTCTGTTTGAGAAGTTGTTTCTTGACTCATTACCTTATTATTACAAGGGAGAGAGTCCTCATAGTCTTCAATAGTATTAACTCTATCAGCCTAACAGAGCTTACACCGATAAACGTCTTTTAGAAGGCATTTTGGCAATTTGTTTAAGCCTTAAAAATCTCCAGAGCCATTGACCTAGAAATTCCACCTCTACTAATTTATCCTAAGTAAGCTATCAGAGATAAACAAGAAAGCTATTTCCCAAAGCATTACTTATAGTAGATAGACACCGGGAACACCTCAGTTGTACAATAGGGCATTCATTAAATAAATTGTGATGTACCATAAACCACTACATTAATGGTACAGCCTTATAAACTATGCAGTTGCTTACATTTTGGTCATGAAAGACTGTTAAATTTTAAAAGAAAGTCAAAACCAGTGTACAATATAAAATTCTATTCTGGTAACAACAACAAAAATAACAACGCTTATATAACAGGATTAACAGGGGTTTCTCTCCCAGGGTAGAACACTGGTTATTTTAATGTTCTATTTTTTTTCAATACCATAAAGTCTGCACTGTACTGGTCATTTTAAAAATGGAAACAAAAGTTATATTTCATTTTTTAAAGTTATATGTTTTTTTCTTTGGTGATTACATCATACTTTTGGGTTCTTAAGCTTTTCAGTTCTATGAATTTTGTCACTATATCTTCCCAGGAAGCCAAAATGCAGACCAGTCTTTCTCAACAATAGGGGGGCAAGGCGGCCCATGCTCTCAGAGACCCACCCATAGTCCAAAGCTATGGTGGGCTTAATCCTTAAGCTGGACAACTGGCTGGCCAGCTCACCTGACCTTATTGGGCTTACTGTTCTGTACTGAAAAGATACACCCCAGCAGGACTCTGAACAGCTTTTCCAAGCTCATCAAAGTTGCTTGTACTGGTTCAGGTCTCGTTTTTGTTGGGGTTTTTCCTAAAAAGAGTCAGAATCCTGGGCAGGAGGTCAGAGAACTAGCTGCCTAAGAGCTGATTAAAACAGCTTGTCCTTCGGAGATTGTGAAATGGCTTAACACGTGGGCAGGGCCTGGGACCTGGCATGAGCAGACAGGCTGGCTCTTTCCTTTTCCCAGGGCAGAAAGGGAGCAGGTGAGTGGAGTTACAACAGCCCCCAGGAAGGTTTCTGGACCTAAGATGACAAAGTTTTTTGAAATAAAGGAGTGTCCTTTCATTTAACTTTCAAATGAGCACTAGAAAATGAAGTATTTATGCATTGCACAACACATGGACAGGAGGAACTGGGGTTCTCTGAACCCTTCCCAAATCTCAGGGTAAATTTCAGTAGGTTCAGCGAGGGGTTACTGATATTGAGCAGTACTTCGAGGGCACAAAAGCTTCACTTTCTACCCAGCTGCCAGCTGGCTACCATGCTCACCGCTTTGCCCACTCTATCTAAGGCTACAGGAGGAAGTGGCCTTCCTTTCACGCCAACATGATCCCAGAGAAAGAGATGTCCTCAGGCTGTAACGAATTTCCCCAAGCGGGCCTCACCCTGTAAATGAATACATGCTTATTCGAATGACTTGAGAAGGGAGGAAAAGTCACCTCATCTCTTTGTGGGGCTGACGCTTGGGTGTTTGCTCACGCGGCTCTTGTGGTGGCCGGCTGTGGGCGAGTCACAGCTTCGGTGAGGGTCCCGGGTCCCCCACCACGTGTTCCCAGGCCGGCAGACACGCAGTGGGGCAGCCGGCGTGCACGAGGACCCCATTGGTCCTTCCCCTGCGTTCCCGCCTCTCATCTCCTGTCTTGGCCCTTCCTTGGGCTGAGAGGTGGAGTTTATGTTCCCACCTCTTGCGTTAACAGGCTGGGCTTCTGACCTGCTCTGGCCAACACCAGAACGTGCCAGGAGCCAGAGCCTGCCACCTCTGGGCCTCCGGAGGCCTTCAGCGGCCTGGTGCCCTCTTCTGGAACTCTGCCCATGGGAATAACCGGGGCCAGCCCATTGCGAAGAGAGGCCCCCACCCCCTAACAGACAGCACCCTCAGAAGCAGAGCCAGCCGGCTAACCTGCAGCTGATGCAGTCCACGTGGAGCACAGCCAGGACCACGCGGACCCTCCCAGAACTTGGCCGAGAGCACTGGCCCACGAGTTGAAAACCAAAGAAAAGGCTGTGGTCTCAAAGCCACGCCATTTCAGGATGGTTTGTCACAGACCCCGAGCACACAGTAAGTACCCACCCTCATCAGCCAAAGACAAAATGCCCTGCAGCACCTGGAGGGCTGTGGGGTGGGGAGTGGGGGGGCTGGGGGGGCTGTAATTTTCCACATTAAACAACACACCTGAACTGCCACCGGTGAGAACAGAAATTAAGCCGTGTATCTAGCGAAGGGCTTCAAGACAGACACAAAGCCTTTGAAAGACTGTCTGTGGGTGAGTTGGATCTGCCTATGAAGTCATTCTTTGTTTCTCTTCTCTCTTTAAAAAAAAAAGAAGCTCTTTCACTCAATTAAGCCTGTTGGACTCGATTACGACTGTCTAGTTTGATTCAAAGCAGCCATAGAGTCGCTGACACATGTTCAGCCTCCACGACTCCGTAGGCTGGAATTTTAAATCCAGCTCCCCTGAATTTATGACCCATACACAGTAGCGAGTCCCTACAGGCTGAAAATCAAACTGTAATTCAAAGGCCACAGGGCTGAGGAAACAGCCAGAAGATAAATCCTAATTTCAACCTTGGATTCTCTGCAAGTTGATTCAGGGGACTGTCAGTCATATTTAAAAATAAAATAAAACTACAAAGACACCAGACGGCATGTTCTAAAGAGAAATAGGGTGATGCTTTTCAGGACGTCTTCAAAAGGCTCTTGTTACCTGAAAAGAACTGTTACGGGTTATTTTAAGGGCCCTGGAACATTTGGCTCCCATCAGTCATCTGGAGAAGCTTCTGCATTTTTAACTAATGAGCTATATAAGGAAGAAATGAAACCATCAAACACAGCCCAGACCACCAGACTGCCTGGAGAGGCCAGGACAGATGTCAAGGTGTGCCCGACCTGGAGCTGGCACTCACCTTACACCCCTCGCAGGCGCTGACCCCATAGTGGTAGCCGGACGACTTGTCTTGGCAGACGAAGCAGGGCTTGTACACGCGGGGCGGCGGCAGCGGAGACGGGGGGCTTGGGACCAGTTCCTCGGAGCTGGTGCTCTGGGTCTCAATCGCTGTGGCGGAGATGCGGAGGGGGAGAGAAGGGAGACAAGATGTTTCAGTTCATGACTTTCCCCCCAGTGGGTTCACAGGCCTCCGCCCCCAGTTCAGCTACAACATCGCCAGGACAGGCCCACAAGGCCAGCTGTCAGGATGGGCACTGCAGGGGGAGCTACCTCTAACGTGGGTCTTTGCAGTTCACAAAGCAATCCTGCGGGTCTCTCTCACTGGCAGAACGCTTCCGCAGCGAGAGGGAGGTCATGTTATCACCGTTTCCCTCAAGAGAAACAGCAACTCGGAGGAGCGCAGTGACTGACTCATCCACGACGAACAGGGCCGTGGCGGAGCCAGGACACAAAGTCAGATGCTCACACCGCACACCCAGGGCTCTTTCAACTCCTGTTCCGCCAGCTTCCAGTGTATGTAAGAGTCTCAGGGATGACCTGCTTGACCCTGCAGTAACTTAACCAAAAGTCAGTCTCCTTAGGGCAAAGGAAGAAAATGCCCCAGCCAGCCATCCAACAATGGGGAGGGTCTTCGGCTCGGGGCCAGAGCTGAGCATGAGGAAGGGCAGTGGGGCGAGATCTTCGCTCTTCAGGCCCCATTAGGCCAGCGGATCAGCGCTGCGTCAGAGCTGGTTAGAAACTGTGGTCATCCGGGTGCAGCTCAAGCCCGTGGAGTCGGTGTGTGCTCAGCTGGGCCTGGCTCTTTGCAAGCCCCTGGACTGCAGCCCGCCAGGCTCCTCTCCGTGGGGTCTCCCAGGCAGGCATGCGGGAGTGGGGAGCCACTTCCTCCTCCAGGGGACCTTCCCAGCCCAGGGATCGAACCTGCATCTCCTGTCTCCTGCACTGGCAGGTGGATTCTGGACCACTGAGCCACCGTGGAGGCAGATTTGCATCTGAACCAAACCGCCGGGTGACTGAACGGACAAGCAAGGCCTGAAGAGCAGGCAGTGCGTTAATAGTGGCTCAAACGGACGGTGCTCTGTAGTCTAGATCCCCCAACAGGGGACCCCCATCTCATTAGCTACCCATCCCAAATCCATGAGAAATAGACTTACAGAACTCCAACCCCCAGTATTCTCCCATCCCCACCCCCCAGATTTATGCTCCAAATCAAAGCAAGACATGGTTCCATTACAGGCAAAACTGCTCATAAATGATGATGGAAGTAGGGGAGAGAGTGACTGAAAGTGGTCAAATAATATTCCAGAATCTTCCAGGGTCCAACCACTTTACACTATTCAGTATACTTCTCAGAGTATTAAACTCCCAGTTGCTTCACCGTTCGTCATCTCCCAGACCAGCTATTCTACTGACTGGATTCTCTTGTAGCCCAACTTTCAGCAAGTCAAATTGGCTCTCCTCCCTACACGTACTGCTCACCCATTCCTGTCTGGGATCCTGCTGCCAGGCTAGCCTAGCCATTTCAAGCATCTCCCACCTCAGCTGCTGCAGAAGCCTCTGCACTGGCCTCCTGGCCCGCTCTCTTCTAGCCTCGGGCCCATTCTGCAAACACACGGTCAGATAGCTGTTCCAGAGTTAAAACCAACCCTCTCCCAAACCTGCCCAAAGCCCTCCAGCAGTCATTGAGGACAGCAAACTCCTTGCTAGGTGTTCAGGAAGGCTCTTCCTGATATGGTTGGTGCCTTAGCGATGTCATCGGATGCAATGAGTTTCCTCCCTGACTGACCTCTAAAAAACACTTGGTGTCTGTCTGTCCCTTGAGCAGGCCAAGCTCTGGTGTCAGTTTTACGGGCATCACACCAAGCATTCTCCGTATACGGAAATTCCAAGACCTTCATACGTCTCGAGCCTCTTCTCTCCTACATCTTAGAGCAAATGTCAGCTCCTCACAGATGGCTTTTCTAAATAAAAGGCTCCTTCCCACTCCTGGTCACTGTATCTCATTTTATTTTCTATAAAACCCAACTAGTGTCTAAATTTAGAATGTCTGTGAACACCGTTTTATATTCTGCTTGTGCTACCCCACAAGTATGGGTCTGGGGAAATCAAGGAACTTAGACGAAATGTTTATAACTCTGCTCCAGGCCCAGAAGAGGTTCTGGCACATCATAGGTGGGTAATCGATAAATATTCAATGAATTAATACAAGAGCTTTTCCAATTTTCCTTCTTTGTCTTCATTCCAAGCCCCAAATGCCCCTCTAAGTTGTTAAATGGTAAAATTAGAAACCAAATAGCTTTCAAATACTCATTTGCTTCCTTCAAAAGTAATTAATTATCCCTTTGGAAGAGAATCAACTATAATTATAGTCTTTTCATAATTCAGAAGAATCTTGGAATGAACTCATTAGAGCTGCGCCGGCCTAGCAGATAAATCTAGTATAGTCTTTCCTGGGTGGCTTGGCACAATCGCAGGACGTGTTGCATAGGAAGGTCCGCATTGAAGATGATGTCACAAAAGCTCATCAGATCAGCTATCAAGCTACAGATACAAAAGGATGCCTCACACTAAGCTAATCAGCTTCATCAAAAGCAAGTGAGTCATAACAGCATCAACAAGAAACAGTACAAAATTATACACCATTGTTTGCTAAAAATCTAGGTGAGGTGAAGTCGCTCAGTCATGTCCGACTCTTTGCGACCCCGTGGACTGTAACCTACTAGGCTTCTCCGTCCATGGGATTCTCCAGGCAAGAATACTGGAGTGGATTGCCATTTCCTTCTCCAGGGGATCTTCCTGACCCAGGGATCGAACCCGGGTCTCCCGCATTGGAGGCAGACGCTTTAACCTCTGAGCCACCAGGGAAGTCTGGAACAATAAAAAATAAGCTGCAGGGATACAAGGAGCTTTCCTGGTGGCTCCGTGGTAAAGAATCAACCTGCGATGCAGGAGACGCGGGTTTGATCTCAGGATTAGGAAAGAGCCCCTGGAGAAGGAAATGGCAACCCACTCCAGGATTCTTGCCCGGGAAGTCCCATGGACAGGGGACTCTCGAGGGGTACAGACCATGGGGTCACAAAGAACCCCACATGTCTTAGCAACTTAACAACAAGGACTAAAGACAAAAACAGTAAGGATACAACATGGGGAATAGAGCCGATATTTTACGGAACATAAACTTTAAAAATTGTGAATCACTATAGTGTGCACCTGTAACTTATACAATATTGGACATGAACTATATTTCAATTTTTAAAAAACCCAAGATACTGCTACTGCTGTTATTACTGGGTGTCACCGATTCTGAGTTACCCTTGATTATAAAATGTATAGTTATTCTACATTATCATTTAAGAAAGAGTACTGCCAATTAAATTATGATCCATGAGTGCTTGTGAGACACAGCTGATTTCAGAGAAGTTAAAAAATTAAAAGCTTTTGGAGCTCTGAAAAAAAAAAAAAACTAAGAAAACAAACCCATACAGAATTACCCACAATCCTTTCACTCAGAGAAAATTACTGTGATCTCGGCATAATTTAAGAAAGAGTACTGCCAATTAAATTATGATCCATGAGTGCTTGTGAGACACAGCTGATTTCAGAGAAGTTAAAAAATTAAAAGCTTTTGGAGCTCTGAAAAAAAAAAAAAACTAAGAAAACAAACCCATACAGAATTACCCACAATCCTTTCACTCAGAGAAAATTACTGTGATCTCGGCATCTGTCCTTCAAAACATTTTACCGTGAGTGTAAATGTTTTTCGTTTATTTTAAAAAGTGGAATTATAGTGTAGATTCTGTTTGCAACTTTGTTTAACTTACTGTGTCATGAGTTTGTTTCCTTGTTAATAAATATTCTTTCCCATAAAACATTCCATCATGATGAGTATCTTTGTAGCTAATCTCAGCACATCTCTGACTATGTCCTTAGGATAAATTCTGGCAAGTAGAATCATTAATTCGAAAGGTATGGTTATTTTGTTATTTCCAGAGGGGCTGTGTCAACTTACACTCCTAGGTATCAATGTGAGCCTGCCCCTAAATGCCTCTAGAACTTTCTGATTGGTTTTATCTGTGTGTCTTTAGTTCCCCTCCAGGGCCCAAGCTGGGTCATCACCACCATGATTCGATGGGAGTTGCGTGCAGGGTGGGGAGAGTGTATTTTAACATCCCACTGGCTCATGTAGAACAGCTAATCTGGGTCGTTTAGCAAAGTTGTAAATAGAGTCCTGTTAGGGCTGGACTCAGCTGTCAGAGCTGCCTCCTAAATTTTAGAAGTGGGTGTAATTTCCATAAATACGCCGTTTGAATTCACGTGTTGAGAGCGTCCAGCATCCCTCCCTCCCAAAGAGAGGAAACAGAACTGCAGGCAATCTAATCCCAAGCAACTTTGGCAAAGCATCTGAAAGGGGAGAGGCCTCAAAATCCTGAGACGTGTTATAAAAGGTCAGCAAAAGCCTTTCCAGTGGAGGAGAGTCACTTATAACCAAAGACGGACTCAGAAGACTTTTTCTGAGCAGTTGTACAGATGAAAATGTTCTCTTTGGAAGCAATCAATAGTGAACGTTGTGGACTTCTCCTAACGCTGTAGTGATTTCACCAGCAGTGCTATGAACGTTCCCATATTTGTACAACGGATGCTCACCTGTTTAATTGTTTAATTCCCTGAGCGGCTGTAACATGCCAAGCGTATGTTATATGCTACGGACCGTACATGGTGTAACCCCTTAGCCCTGACAAATTTGGCCCAATATAGAGTAAACTAACAATTAGAAATATAATACAGTGGTTCTCAAACTTGGCTGTATATTAGAATTACCTGGGGAGCTTTAAAACTTCCTAATGCTTAGGCTGTATCTATGACCGATTACGCCAGAATGCCTGGGACTGGAAGCCAGGCATCAGCGCTTTTTAAAAAATATTCCCAGGTGAATCCACTTTGCAGCAGTTTGGGAACCACGGAGAAATGACATATCAGAGAGGGCTGCTGCTGCTGCTGCTGCTAAGACGCTTCAGTCGTGTCCGACTCTGTGCGACCCCATAGACGGCAGCCCACCAGGCTCCTCCGTCCCTGGGATTCTCTAGGCAAGAACACTGGAGTGGGTAGAGAGGGCTATATAAGCCTTATGCAGCGCAGAAAAACCATGGGAGTCTTCCCAGAGGTGACCAGGCTGTTTTGAATAATGAATTGATTCTGCTGCGGTTTGCCATGTGAATCCTATACATGCCATGTGTGCATCCCACACAAACATAAATAGAAAAGACTTATATGTCACAAGAAACAGTGATCTTTGGAAAAAATTTCCCATTGGTGGTAAAGAATTAACTGACTGAATATAGTAAAACTTCCCCTCAAACTGGAAAATCACTGGTCTCTCACTCTTTCCGTGTGGCCCACGACACTGAGAACAATTCGAAGCAAAAAAGGAAAAATCTCAGTGGTGCCGTGAGACTGCCAGAGCTGGCTTTTAGCAAACAAGCCAACACGAGCTCCAGAATTACAACGAGGACATGGCATCAATATAAAAGCGGACGTGAACTTCAAGGCGACCTCTGGCTTTTTCGGTAACACAGCAAAAGCATAACTTTGGCCAAGCTGCATTAGCGCTCCTCTTCGCCCGTGTCCCCCGTCTATTTCCACCCCAATGAAGACAGGGGGAACGGGCCAGGTGGGCAGCCCACAGCTCCCTTCAGTGCTGGGGTTTAAGACAGCTACAGAGTGCCTGGTCATCGGCCTGCTCCCTGTCATCCTGCTTAAATCAATAATCTGTTAGTCCCTTTAAATGAGAGTTAGAGTCATCAGATGCCCTTGAGGGGCCTCAAACATTCTGTTCCTTATTCCCAGCAAGCACAACCAGTCTATGGAATGATAAAATTTCTGCTCAAAAACTCTGCAGGCTCAGCAGACAACGTGTCCTGTATTACCTCATTCAGCGATGTCAGGCAGGCCAAAGAACGCAGTTTTTAGACTTCCCGAGGCGGGGGCGGGGCGGTGGTGGTGGTGGAAGAGGCTGGTGTCATTCAATAAAACAACGGCACTCCAGCCATCCTGTGGCAATTTCAGTTTGGGGAAAAGCAGCCTTTGCGGACTCACCCGGGCCTGCTTTTCCTGCGGACTCATCCGGGCCTGCTTTTCCTTTATCTCCCTGCTTACCTAGTGTCCTGTTCAGTTTGGGCTGGTGGCTGCCTCCCCAACAAGAGCAGCCTCCAGGGCCGCATCCAAACTTTGCACCAGCCCGGCTGTCGGGGAACCGCCCAGGCAGGAACTTCTGTGCTCGGGCGAGGTGGATGTTTGGCTCCACGGGTCCCTGCCCAGAGCAGGGTCAGCTCCAGAGGTGCTCAGGGGCCTTCTCCAGGCTGCCAAAGGAGACAGCCGGTCCACACCTGCACTAACAGAAGCTTCTAGCCCATACTCGAAACCTCTCCGTTCCCACCACGCAGAGGAGGCTGTCACTCGGGCAAACAAAGCTAGAGGCACCTTCCTTGCAGAAAAGCCATCACAAGTCTTGATTGCCTTCATACTAACTCTCCTCCAGGTGTGTCTGGACCACGATCAGTAGCAGCCTTCTGGGGGGGGTGGGGGTGGGGGGTGAGAAAGGCTTTTGCTTTAAATGAGTGATTTTCAGACTATCTATGGTAAAGGACCATTTCTTTTTTTTTTTTTTCATCATAGATTGATAGTCATAAAAGCAAATCTCGAGGGGGGGAAAGATACAAAATGAAATCTCCAGGAAAAAAGGAATTTCAGAAAAGATGCTCAAAACACAAGCTACAAGTTAAAAAGAGGAAAAAAACCCGATTTTTTTCTAGACATAAAATTACTCTGTCAAATTGCTGGACAAATTTCTAAACATCTGCTCTCGCTGCCCCATTCTTCCAGGACTGGCAAGGGGCTGAAGCTGGCACTGTGAGAAGCACAGCTCTGAAGGACTCCAAACTCTGAGGTTGTTTGCAGACAAAACAAAAACAAACTAAACGAAGTCTCCACTGACCAGATTCTGCACAAAAGCAGAATACCAGCACTCCCAAGCGTCACAGCTTTTAAAAACACTGTCACAACTCTGGAGGTTTAATTCACTCCAAAATAAAAATAATAATAATAATGCTATTGCATAGCATTGCATGTTAAGAGGACTTGGTGCTTATAACTCACCTGAGAAAACACAGTATAAATGTCCTTGTTGTTACAACACACCTGAGTGTCATTTAAACACACAGAAAGCTTCTAACAATAGCTCCCTTCACAATTCCTAACATGTTTGGCATTCTTCTAAAGGTTAGATTAAGCAGCAGATAACATTTTTAAGAGAAGGCCCGGTATACTGTTTTTCTTTTTTTCTTTGTGAGAATTAATTTACAGCTGGGTAAGCCATGTTGACAGACTTCAGGGTTTTACGTTGGGCCTGATTAGACGCGGGCGGGGCAGGCATCCCCGCGTCACGAAAGTCTTGCTTTTTTTTTACTAGAACCTTCGATGATTAAGACTGTATTTTAATGCACTCGCTGGGCAGCCGAGCCTTAAAATAAAAAGAAAGGAGTAGTAAAGCAAAAGGCATTTCCTGCATGGCCCCCGGGGAATTTCGAGCCCCGAGCTCCGGGACCCGGCGGGAGGGAGTCATTTCAGCTAATTAAGGGAGAAGCGCAAAGTGTTGCATTTGGTCAAAACGTTCAGTTGGGTTTCATTTTTGTTGGCACCGAAGAGAGCCGGCCTGGATTTCCCCGCCTCCTTTTTCTGTGGATGCACTGCAGGATCGCAAGGCCCACAGCTCACATACATTAGGGAGAAAGTCAAAGGAAACGCCAAAGTTCAACCAAAGTACAAGTAATTAGAACCAGATTCTCGCTGCAGGCGCGTACGCATGCGCGCGCGCGCACGCGGCCCTCTATTAAAATATTCTTTACACGTGAGAGCGGGGGACCTCGGCGCGGCCGCTCATTTAATTTTCCAGTGGGGGTGGGGGCGGGGTCTGCTTTTAATCATCTTAGAGGAAAAGCGGTTTGTTTCCACACTCGGGGGATTTTTCAAATCTGTGAATCGCATTTTGAAAATTAGGTGATTGCCAAAGAAGAAAAACTCGGCTTTGGAACGGTCTCGCCTCGCTCCGCTGCTGGCTTTGTTATCCCTAAGCAGCTCCGAGATCAGTCCCAGGTCTGGGGAAGGGGGAGGTGGGGGGACACGCCGGGGCGGGCTCCGCCAGTCTTGACTCAGTAACCTGCCCGTGACCCTGAAGGAGTGTGTGCTTGCCCGGGTCGCCCGGGATGCTGGCCCAGGGCTGGGGCTGGCGCTCTGAGAACCTCTGCTATTCTCACCGCGCGGGCAACAGGTGCTGAGCACAGGCAGGGGACCAGAGCGGCGGGGAGGACTTTGATTTCCAAGCCCTTAAAGAAAGGCTGGCCTTCCAAGCTGCGGCCCCGGCCTCGGCACCACCTGGGAGCCGTGTGGAAGGCGAGACTCCCGCGCGCCCCGCCAGCCCCGCCCCAGAAGTGCCTGCCGAATCCAAACAGGCCTGTTAACAAAAGCCCCAGATAATTCCCATGTCCAGCAGCAACATCGGAGACACCCGGACATAAAAATGCCTTGTTACTGTCCTAACCTCTCCGGAATCCCAAACAATCTGCTGAGTCAATTTGGCACGGGGACTGTGCCGGCTTCCCCTTTGCTCAGGTCCGCCCCGAACCCTCCCCTCCCTGGGCAGTTAGTACATTATTCAGATCTCCAGGCGGCCAGTGTGTTTATGCTCACCAGAAGCCTGCATCTTCTCCCACGGACTTTTGGCAGTGGGCTTTAGTTGGGGGGGGGCGGGGGGTTCAGAGTTGGAGGGCTGAACTAACGTCACCCACCATTTACTGAGCACGTACTAAGCGCCCAGCGCTGCCTCAGTGTCTGAAACTAAGGCAGAACCGCAGTGACTCCGCCTTCAGCCCCCGGGGGAAGGGAGGGGAGGGCCCCCGAAGTAGGCGCCTTGCTGCTGTTGCTGCTTAAATTTAAACACAAGACTGTTAGTTTTACAAGAGATTTAACTGGCTGAATAGATAGTCTTTTATAAGTATTTTTTTTAATGTGGACCATGTTTAAAGTCTTTATTGAATTTGTTACAATATTGCTTCTGTTTTATGTTTTGGTGTTTTTGACCAGGAGGCACGTGGGATCTTAGCTCAGGGACCAGGGATGGAACTCACAGGCCCTGCATTGGAAGGCGAAGTCTTAACACTGGACCTCGAGGAAGGTCTCCTTATTACTCTTGTTTCACTCAAACACACAGCTTTTAAAGCTTTTTAACCCACCTCCTTTATCTCCTTCCTCTGCTAGGAACATCAACTAGGTGTGGTCCGCTAAGGCCTATATACTGGCATTGGAGAACTGCAGGGTTGGGTACCTCCCTTTCTTATAATTGATGGCTGTAATTTTCCAAACACTGACTTGAATCAAGACAGGGTTAAATTTGACAAGATAGTTTAGGCCTTATCAAGAGAGATAGGCTGAGGGTCCACTGATCTTCCTGTACTGCAGCTACACCTGCCTAGGCTCTTGGCCAGCAGCAGAAACTATTCCTGGGACCGACTTTTACCATGGGAAGTGCTGTCACATTTTCCTAAGGGACTATGACACATTCAACACCTACATTTCATTTTTATAATATGCTTTCTGGCTTCAAGGAACATGGTCGAGAATTATCTCCTAGGTTGTTTTAGGTGACGCTTGTAATAGACAATGCTTTAGATCATTATTTTCTAGGACAGACTAAGATAGCTTGTGACAGGTTAAAATAACTTCTCTCTTAAAATCACTTAACGGCCCGACACATCTAACTACTTATTAATGATGTGAGCAGAGAGGCATCACAAATGGAAGGCGTTAACGCAAGGAACGCTAGACCCAGTCTCTGGAGTCAAGTACAGATGAAGCTAATTGCATTGCAATAGGAAGGTCCCTGAAGAGTTAATCTCCACACCAAATGATTCAGTCTCATATTCTACTTCCAATCAGGGTTCCCATATTTCTTAAAAAGCAATTATTGCACTAACAAATGACATTCTATTATCTGCTCAAATTTCTTACACCCACATTGAATTAAAACAAGAGCATTAAAATGCATCTCATCTTAGATATACAAGTCTTCGCTTATATCCCATAAATATAGTTGAAAATCACACTGATACCAGCCTTACAGAAAAGTAACGAGAGGAGGATACTTTGGGGGAATAGAGGACATTTTGTCACATGGAAATTTTTGCCACTCTTCCCAGCTCTAAATTCAAGGGTAAAGACACCAGAATGTAGCCAACCCCTCTTTTGCAACAAAGTAATGCTGTACCTACTGGATCACTGTTTGCTGCAAAGAAGTGTTATTTTCCTTATATTTTGTTGTTATTTTACAGGTATATACTCATATTAGTGGCTTCAAAATAACTTGGAAACCAATTCAATCCTCATCATCTGGGTTTTCTTGTTTCCTAAAAAGAACTAAAATGCCCTGAACCTGCAGAAAGCTGTGTGAGGAAGTGATGGGAAAGTCATGGGCTTCGCTGCCAGAACCACCTGGCTGGGATCCCTCTTCTGCCCCTGATTACTTTAGTGGCCAGAGAGTCTTCTTTCCTTCTCTGTACCCCAGTGTCCTCTGGGACACTGCAGATAATCCTAAAATTCCTGCCGGTGAAAGAGAGAGCCTGTTTGCAACTTGCCTGGCACAGCGTTCAGTAAGTGACGGTCAATCCAGACCTCCCCATCCGTCCACTTTTCCCTCCAACTTTTTAAACACTGAACAGTGGCTCTTCACTGATTTTTGCCTCCTAAGACATAGCTGGCAAGGTCTGGAGAGATTCTGGCTGTCATAATTGGGGGCAACTACAGGCATTTATTGATTACAGGCCAAGGATGCTACCAAACATCCCACAGTGTACCCCAATGTTCACAGAAGCACTCTCCATGATAACCAAGAAATGGAAGTGACCTAAATGCCCATAGAGGGATGGATAAAGATGTGGCACACATATATCCAATGGCATATTAGTCGGCCATAAAAAAAATGAAATAATGCTATTTGCAGCAGGTGGTGCTAGTGGTAAAGAATCCAGCTGCCAATGAAGGAGATGTAAGAGATGAGGGTTCAGTCCCCGGGTCGGGAAGATCCCCTGGAGAAAGGAATGGCTACCCACTTCAGTGTCCTTGCCTGGAGAATCCCATGGAGAGAAGAGCCTGGTGGGCCACACTCTATGGGGTTGCAAAGAGCTGGACACAACTGAAGTGACTCAGTAGGCACACAAGCAGCAATATGATGGACCCTGAGATTATCATGCGTGAGTGAGGTAAGTCAGAGAAAGGCAAACACCGTTTATATGTGGGACCTAAAAACAGTGGTCCAAATGACTATTTACAAAACAGAATCTCGAGAATAGAACGCAAAACTTACCGGTTACCAAGGAGGAAAGGAGGCAGCTGGGATAAACTGGGAGACCGGGGTGACATGTACACACCAGTGTATATAAAACAGATAACCAACAGGAACCTGCTGTTAGCACAGGTCACTTCTACGCAAAACTCTGTAATAATCTACATGGGAAAAGTCTAAAATACACATATCCACTTATATATATATATAACTGACTCACTTTGCTGTATACCTGAAACTAACACAAGAGTGTAAATCAACCATACAAGGCTTTCCTGGTGGTCCAGCGGCTGAGACTCCAAGCTCCCAATGCAGGGGGCCGGGGTTCCATCCCTGGTCAGAGAACTAGATCCCACATGTGTCAACAAAGATCCTACGTGCTGCAGCTAAGACCCAGAGCAGTCAAATAAATAAAAGCAAATAACAAACATCCCACAGTGCACAGGACAGCCCCCCC
>SJYX01016517.1:179815-197819 GCA_006410675.1 Oreotragus oreotragus | reverse complement strand
AATTTTCCGCAGCTGGGGAGATAGAGGCAGGGGCCAGTGTTTACGTGTGGAATCTAAAAAAAAAAAAAAAAGGAAAAAAATGGTAGAAATGAAGGTCAGGTCAGCTTCCTGGGCCTCAGTTTCCTAATCTGGGAAATGGGGATGACAAGCGCGTATAGCACACTGCCGGGCTCACACCAGGTAAACCACAGAACTCTACATTTGAGTCTTTGTTAAGAGTATATGGGAGCAGGAAGGCGAGCCATGTCTTAACGTGACCAACACTTTAGACGACAGGAAACTCATCCAGGCAAACAAACACGATAGGACGATATTAACAGCGACACTCACGGAGCACGTATGCGGGGCTAGCCACCACCCCCATTCTGTTCTAGGCGTTTGACATGTATTAATTCATTTGACCCCCGTAATGGCTCTATGAGAGAGCTCGTCTTTATTTCTAAAAATTACTTCCTGGCAAGACACTGGAGGTGCGGACTGGCGCGGGAACTTGCTCGAGGTCGTACAGTGCGGAGCGGATAAGCAGGAACTGGCAGGCGCGGGATTTGGGTTCAAGAGAACGGGTGTGACCCCGGTGCTGGGCAAGGACGGGACACTGACATCCTGTCTTGTGATCCTGCAGAGCTTCTTTGGCCGGAGGCTGGCAGATCCTGGCAGCAAGTTTGGAAAAATACAGACCATGTCAAGCAGACCCCATGCCTAAGGACCAGAAGGAAAACTGGAAAACCAAGACGGAAAGAAGGCAAAGGGACAGCAAGAACGCGCTCGCTTCTTTCCAGTCAAAGCAGCGCGGCAGCAAAGTCCCCTGACGCGACCCGGGCCGGAGCGCACAGGGCAGGCTGGCGCCCCTGCCGAGAAGGGGGCGGGCGGAGCGGCTCAGACAGGGTCCTGGCCGGAACTCAGGCCGCACCCCAGCTCGGGGCTCTGCTGGGGAGGGCAGGGGAGGGCTCCCTTTCCTGCCAGCGGACCACCACCCGCTGCCCTAGCCAGGGCGCATCTGCACGAGAAGGCAGCCCGAGGCTGTGTGCTGGCTGCGCCGTCCCTGTCTGCAGGTTCCGATGCCTTCAGGCGGCGTGGGTCTCCCGGGAGGACCAGGGCGCTGGGGGGCGGCCGGAAGCTCCCTCAAAGCCGGTCGTGGAGGAACGCGACGACTGAGCTAGCGCGGGACACGGTGACACACACCCGCTCCAAGGGACGCACTGGGGGATATTTCATTTTCAAAGATGCTTATGTTTCTCCATGGAGTGTTCAGATTAGAGAGATGCTCTAACATGGTTGATTTTTCTTCTTCCATAACCGTGCTTTCTGTTTCTTCATGTGCGAGGGACAAGGGTGTCAAAGTGCTTTCGTTTGAGTTCTTAAAAAAGAAAATTGCTGGGGCTTCCCTGGTGGTTCAGGGGTTGAGAATCCACCTTGCAACGGAGGCAACATGGGCTCGATCCCTGGTCCAGGAAGATTCCATGTGCGGAGGAGCAAGTAAGCCCACACAGCGCAACTGCTGAGCCGGTGCGCTCTGGAACCCCCTGCACCCTGGAGCCTCAGCGCTCTGGAACCCCTGCGCCGCGCGCTGAAAGCCACGCTCTGGAACCCACGTGCTCTGGAGCCCATACGCTGCACTCTGGAACCGCCGTGCTCTGGAACCCACTAACCCTAACCCCGCTCTGGAACCCCTGTGCTCTGGAACCCCCATGCTCTGGAACCTATGCGCCACAGAGAGGGTGCTGTGCCATAAGGAAAGATCCCGCAAGATGTCACGAAGATCCGGACAGCTGAATAAACAAACAGTAAAAAAAAAGAAATTGCTAAACGAACTTAAGGTTACCAAAGTGGGAAACGTGTGGAGAGATGAATCATAAGTTTGGGATTAACACACAGACACTGCTGTATGCTTCCCAGGTGGTAAAGAATCCACCTGCTAATGCAGGAGACGAGAGAGACAGATTCAGTCCCTGGGTTGGGAAGCTCCCCTGGAGGAGGGCACAGCCACCCACTCCAGCATTCTTGTCTGGATAATCTCATGGACAGAGGAGCCTGGCAGGCTACACTCCATAGGAGTGCAAACAGTCAGACATGACTAAAGTGAGTTAGCACACAATTACTGTCTATTAAATAGATTACCAACAAGCACCTACTGTAGAGCACAGGGAATTCTGCTCAATATTCTTTAACATCCTATATGGGAAAGAAATCTGAAAAAAGAATAGATATAGGCATAACTGAATCACTTTGCTGTCTACGTGAAAGTAACACAACATTGTAAATCAACTACACTCCCATATAAAATACAAAACAGAGACAAAAAACAAAAAAAACTACCTTCACAGAAACACTCAGAATAATGTTCGACCAAGTATCTGGGCACCCCATGGCACCCCAGGCAAGTTGACACGTAAAATGAACCACGATGATTTTCTTTTCAAGATGATGAAAGTGTTCTAAAATTAGATAGTGGCGGTAGTTGCACAACTCTGTGAATATATTACAACCCACTAATTGCATCCTTTAAAAGGCTGAACTGAATGGGATGTAAATTTAATCTCAGTAAAGCTTTTTAAAAAAAGAAGGAGAGATTGCTAAGGAAAACTTGAAAAAATAATTCAAAGAAACTTTTACCACCTGTGAGAAGGCCTCAAGGCTCAGGTCTTTGGGGATTCTCCTTTCTTCAGGGAGCTTTCCATCTTCACAGACAAGCTGAGGCACGTGGTTAGAAATGTGAACTTTGAAGCCTGCTGGTCTGGGTTCAAACCCTAACTCTAGCTGTGTGACTTGGGGCAAGTCCCTTAATGTCTCTGAGTCTCCACCTCTTGTAAAAACTGACAGCATAGCCCTCACCGGATCACCGTGCCCATTCAGTGATGAGTCACAGTGAAGTACTGGGCCCAGCGCCTGTCCACAGGCCCTTCAAGCAGAGTTACCATTGTTCCGCGACCAGGGGCTCGTGCCTGTGCGATCAACCTCAACAGTCGTCACCTCCCATCGCCCTTCTTCACATCAGTCGCAAGTCTTGATAAGCTAAGAACACGTATCTATGGAATCCAGGAAAATGGTACAGATGAACGTATCCGCAGGGCAGGAGAGAGATGCAGACGTCGACGATGGGCTTGCGGATGCAGCGGGGGCAGGAGAGGGTGGGGCGGATTCAGGGAGTAGCATCCACATATACACAGTTCAGTCGCTCAGTCATGTCCGACTCTGTGACCCCATGAATCGCAGCTCACCAGGCCTCCCTGTCCATCACCAACTCTCGGAGTTCACTCAGACTCACGTCCATTGACTTGGTGACGTCATCCAGCCATCTCATCTTCTGTCGTCCCCTTCTCCTCCTGCCCCCAATCCCTCCCAGCATCAGAATCTTTTCCAATGAGTCAACTCTTCACATGAGGTGGCCAAAGTACTGGAGTTTCAACTTTAGCATCATTCCTTCCAAAGAACACCCAGGGATGATCTCCTTTAGGATGGACTGGTTGGATCTCCTTGCAGTCCAAGGGACTCTCCAGAGTCTTCTCCAACACCACAGTTCAAAAGCATCAATTCTTCAGCACTCAGCTTTCTTCACAGTCCAACTCTCACATCCATACATGACCGCTGGAAAAACCATAGCCTTAACTAGATGGACCTTTGTTGGCAAAGTAATGTCTCTGCTTTTCAATATGCCACATACACACAACCGGGTGTAAAGCCACTGAAGAGCAAGGGAGGCTCAGCCTGGTGTGCTGTGACTGCCTCAGGGCGGGATGGGGAAGCAGGCTCCCCAGGGAGGAGAGGCGTGTATCCGTAGAAATATGTATTTGCTGGCCCTGATGCTGGCTAAGACTGAAGGCAAAAGGAGAAGAGGGCGGCAGAGGACGAGATGGCTGGCTGGCATCACCAACGCCATGGACATGAGTCTGAGCAAGCTCCGGGAGAAAGTGAAGGACAGGAGAGCCTGGCGTGCTGCCGTCCACGGGGTCGCAAAGAGTCTGACACGACTGGGCCACTGAACAGCAACACGATTCTTACAGCTGATTTGTGCTGTTGTACAGCTGAAACCAACACAAAGCTGTAAAGCAATTGCTCTCCAATTAAAATATCAAAAGAAGTCTTGATGCTGCCCCTTCCATCCATCGTCCTGCTCAGAACACTCATCCCTCCTCAAGCGGTCCTCCCTAGGCTAAGAGGAGCGGAGCACCATGCCAGCCTGACCTCCTCACCCTCCCACTCAGGTGTGGCTTCCACCCAGCCCTGCGCATCACCCCAATCCGTGTGCACAGACCCCGGAACAGCTTCCCCAAAGGCCTCCTTGCCATGGCAGTCTCGATCAGCTTGAGAGCCTTCCACGACTGTGTGAACCGAAAGTTCCAGCACTTTGGATGGGCCGCTGGGGGTGGGGGTGTGCAGACGGAAGGGACCGTGATTGCGAGCCAGCAACATCCAAGTGCTGACATGTATTTATTGAGCAACCGGCAAGACCAGACGCCGTGCTAAATGCCGAACTAAAAAGAAGCTAGGAGACACTGTCCTTGGCCCACGCAGACGGACAACTAAAAATACCAGACAGCAAAGATGGTCCCCGAGGCTGCCATGGCTGGGCTTGTCACCAGCACACAGAGGCTGCAGCTGCCTAGCCTTTGAATGCTCAGTGACTAAAAGTACACAGCAGGGGCCCAATAAAGGCTGGTGGAAACATGAGTGTAAGAATGAAGTCTGCGTAGACACGCTTGCCGAGATAGCCTGTGCACTGTGGAATATGTGATGGCCATTTCGGCCACTGTCAGCAGCCAGCATCACACCTGGTGACACAGGACCCAGGGGTTTTCATCACACTGCCTCCCTTGCTCCCTCGTGGCAAAAGTGTGCAGAGGAGCAGAGATCAGTATCATTATCAGATTTTTAACCTCCATTATTCACAGAAGGGGGCTTCCCTGAGAGCTCAGTTGGTACAGAATCCGCCTGCAATGCAGGAGACCCCAGTGCGATTCCTGGGTCACGAAGATCTGGAAATGGCCCCCCCACTCCAGTCTTCTTGCCTGGACAATCCCATGGACGGAGGAGCGTGGTGGGCTACAGTGTATGGGCTTGCCCAGAGTCGGACGCGACTGAGCGCCTTCACCTTCGCTTCCATTCATAGAAGGAAACTGAGGCTTCCGGAAGTTAAAGGACTTGGCCGAGATCACGGAGCTGGGGACCAGCCTGGTCCAGAACTGGCTTCCAGAATCCACCTAATGTGATTATAACCGAGAAACAAGGCTCTCATTTCTAGTCTAACTGTCCTACTAATTTTTTTTTTTAAACGTTTTAAGACAAGATTGGCGACTCTTTCTGTAAAAGACTAGACAGTAAATGTCTCAGGCTCTGTGGGACACACGGTCTCTGGCCTGGCCCTCAGCTCTGCAGCTTGCAGGAGGCAGCTGCAGGCAAGTGGGTACATGACTGGGTGGGGCATGTACCAATAAAACTTTATTTACAAAACAGGTTGCCGGCCAGATTTGGCTCCTGCTTTAAAATAAATAAAATTATTCTTTCCTAGAGTAAATGCACATGCAAATAAAATATATAAAATCCATGCTTTTCTCTGCTTCTAGGGTAAAGACAGAATATGATAGCCATATGTCACAGCGATGTGGGAAATATTTTAAGGATTCTAGCAATAGAGTATATATTTATATACACTATAAATGTGTAAGGTCTGCACTTTTCCTTCAAAACTAACCTCATGTATACATTTTTATTAGTTAGGGAGGTCAATATGTCTATCGTAAATACACTTTAAAATTCCTTCCTACATATTCTGTCTATTGGGATTATTTATCATTCCCTGTTATCTGGCCTAGAGCCAGGAGGAATATGGGAGTTTTAATACCTTTAATCCATTACATGGATTTTTTTTTAGAGCTCCATAAGACAAAATAAAAAGCAGTCTCATGGTCATATATGCAATAAACCTGATATGCCACTTAATATTTCATGTTCCATTTTATATTTCACCTGTGACGGTTTCCAGCTCTGAACATACAAAATGACACAGTTTCAGCCATCTTTTTGCTCCAGCCTTTTGCTGTTGTTGTTTAGAGAACTGACAACCCATAAACAATAAATTTCACTCTAGACTTTGAGGCGTGATTACTATTTTTCCCCAACACTCTGAGTAAGTCCTGAAATGGGCAGTCGCTGACATATGTCTTCCAGTGCATGGCACTGCGGACGTATTAGGCCGCGTGACTGTGTATTGAAAGAGGTGTGCGCTTCTTTCTAGTTAGTATGTAGGTGGCCTCCAAAGAGGGCCTGCCCAGGGACCCACACCTCCAGGGAGCATCACATCACTGGGCGGGCCCTTCCCCTTTCATCTGGGCTGCCACTTAGATTGCTTTTTGATCAGAGGGATATGGCAAGACTAACACTGTGACACAGGAGGCGAGATCCCGAGAGGCTCCTGTCTGCATCTCCTGGAATGCTCTTCTGGGAGAAGCCACGTGAAGAGCTTAGCGACCCCACATTGTGAGGAAGCCCATGTCACAAGAGGCCATGTGAAGAGAGAGGTTCGGGCAGCCTCCAGCTGCTCCAGAAGCCTCAGCGGAGGACCTAGAAAAGACATGGAGAAGCCCACCTCGAGCATCCAGCCTCCTGTGGTCGCAAGAGGGGTCCAGCTCAGCACCACCCGCCTGCAGCCACGGGAAAGCTCCCAAGGAAGATGGAGCCTTGGAAGGGAGTAACGCGCTGGGCTTTAAGGCACACCTAACTGAAACTCATTCTGCAGCTATCATTCACTAACGGTGACAGTGTGGAGCTCTGAAGGGCCTGTGGAAAGAGCCCAGCTCACTCTCAGGATCTGGGAGACAGTAATCTGACATCACGCTCACTGATGCACGTCCACTTTCCAGCCAGTTACAACAGCGATGGAGCAATTCCATCTAAAAATAAGGAATTAGGGAGTTCCCTGGCAGTCCAGTGGTTAGGACTCCGCGGTCACTGCTGGGGCCCTGGGCTCACTCCTGGTTGGGGAACTGAGACCATACAAGTTATGCGGTGCAGTTAAAAAAAAAAAATGTTTTCAAAAATAAAAATAATTAACTGAGAAATTCTGGATAAAAAAGAGCATGATAATTGCTCAGTTATGAATTCAAAGACTGTGATGATTAAGATAGAATAAGGCTCTTAAAAAGTAAAGAAAAAAAAAAAGTCTATTGTAATGCAATGGGTCTGTTCTCCTCCAACTGCTTGTAAAGCTCATTCATATCCACCTGAGCCCACATGTGAATATCGCCTGCCTGTCACCTGCACACACCCTCTTTTATTTTTAGATGCAGATGTCTGCTTCTTGGGTCGTTATGTTTTTATTTGTTCCTCCAGGGGACAGACTGAATTATCCTCCCCGTGCTGGACACTGCAACTCAAACTAATAGCAGAAAACCCTGCAGGTGACAGGCCAGAATACTCACTTGATACCCACTAAAGGAGGGTTTAGATCACTTGCTCTCGGTTACCTTTCGTGAAACATCTGTTTCATATGAGCCCGTTAAAAGTGCATACATCTGTAAATGACAAGCCCGTGTGTGCACATAATTTAATGAATTAGGACATAAAAAGGAACTGAACAGTAGGGCACAGCAATTAGAGTAACTGCCCATTTTGTTAAAAATACGTATTGTTTCCAGCTTTCACTTGAAAACCCTTTCATTATCCTGCGGGTTCTGAGACGTGCAACCTCGCTCCGTCCCTCTCCCTGCAGAGACAATGGGGGTCTACTTCGCAGAGTTGGCAGAAGGAAGCAAGCCCAACATCACACAAAGCGGGGAGGGGGGCGGCGCCCCACTCTCTCCTGCCTCACAGATCTGGGCGCCCGAACCCCTCTGTCTGAGGAGTCTCATCTGGAGAATGGAGCCACAACAGCACCCTGCTCTTCAGGCTGTCGTGAGGATGAGAGGACAGAACTCATTTTACGCTCTTGGCATAATATGCAGGTAACACACACTTCACAAATAGCCATGATGATGGCGGTTCTTCAGTAAAAATCAGTCACAACCAGAAACCATTTAAGGGGAAAAAAAAACCTTGGTTCAGAACTTTATCTTGGCAGGACAGACTTGAGTTACCAAGGGGGAGGGGTATGGCGAAGGGAAGGATTGGGAGTTTGGAATTAGCAGATGCGAACCACTGTATATATTAATAGAACGGATTAAAAAGCAAGGACCTGCTGTACAGTACAGGGAACTGCATTCAAAATCCTGTGCTACCGTAATGGAGGGGAATAGCAAAGAAGATACACACACACACAAACACATATAGGGCTTCCCAGGTGGCACAGTGGTCAAGAACCCGCCTGCCAATGCAGGTAGATTCAGGAGACACAGGTTTGATCCCTGGGTCGGGAAGATCCCCTGGAGGAGGAAATGGCAGCCCACTCCAGTCTGCTTGCCTGGAGAATCCCACGGACAGAGGAGCCTGGTGGGCTACAGCTCATGGGGTCCCAAACAGTCAGACATGACTGAGCAACTGAGCATGCACACACACACACACGTCACTTTGCTGTACAGCAGAAATTAATCCAACTTTGTATATCCAACTATATTTCAATAAAAGAAAAATTTTAAACAGCTTTTCTTGATGGTTGACTTGGTCTTACTTCTATTTAATTTCTTCACCCCTTTTCTAGGGATGAACAGAAAAAGGAAGGGAGGCAGGAGTGGCAAGGTGAATGGGAAGGACGATCAGAAATTCTGTTCCAGAGACAGCACAGTGAGTGCCAGAAGCCCACGGAAGCACCCCACTCTCATGTTTGCAGGCCAGTGTCCCAGCTGGCATGTTTATGAGGGCTTGCCATCACGGCCAGTGTGGCCCTCCCAAGTTCTAGACAGCCTCTCAAGTCTGCTTCAGGTGTTCTGAGTGACCCTCAGATATGCAGATAAACGAAAGCAGAGGCCACCTGAGGCGTTCTGAGCTTCCAGTTAGTCTTCCCTGAACCGCATTGAGATGCCTCCTGAGGACGCCCCGTGCGCCCCGCACTGGTTACTGAGCAGCACAGACAGGGGCGGAAGGGGCGCTTGAGAGAAAGCATGCACTGTGTAGAACACACACCGAGGCTTCCACAGAGCACAGCCCACTATTCCTCTCCGCCTGCCTGCGGTTCAACATGCTTAAGCAGAGTTAAAACCGGCTGGAAAAGGCTGGAAGAGACGGCATCCATTGGCAACCCATGCGGGCGTGCAGCGCGGGACTAGAACTGGCCCTCTCCCTCGGAAGGAGCAGCTTTCAAGCCCAGTCCACAGGGATTCTGGGCAAGTCTTGGTTGAGCTCTGCAAAACGCGCATTAGCAAAATAAGTGCTAAGTCTTTGGCAAGCCCCAGGAAAGACAGTGCCACCCAGAAGGAAAACAAGGCAAACACTGACTGAAATCACAGCCCTCCAGTATTCTGTTTACATTCTCCTGCAGTCTATTTACGGGCTACATAAAGAGATAATTGGAGCTATTTGAACAGCAATAGAAGAGGTGAATAAAGGCTGAAGGAAAAGGGAAATAAAGAGAATGTACAAATATTGAAAAAATATTAATAGCTGAGTTTATAGGGCTGTGTCGTTCAATGCAGTAGCCACTAGCCACATATGGCTACTGAAAGTTAACGTAACTAAAATTAAATACAATAAAAAATTCAATTCCTCAGACACATTGGCCACATTTCAGGTGCTCAACAGCCTCACGTGGCCAGCCATCACTGTGTCAGAAACAGAATTACGGGTGGCTCCCATCCTCACAAAAAATCTTACCGGAGAGACCAGGTAACTGGGCCCTTAAGGGGTGACGTGCCTGAATACCTATACCCGCAGACTTACCTATGGCTGACTGGGTGCTGATCAGGCGCCACACTAGCTGTTCAGACAGACTGCTACTGTACTGGGAAGACAGAGGTAGAGGACGCCATATCGGACCTCAGAGACTTCCCAGGTTGCTAAGGGGACACAGCCCAGGCGGCTCAGTGGTAAAGCATCTGCCTGCCAGGACAGGAGACCCAGGTTCAGTCCTTGGGTCAGGGAGCTCCCCCGGAGAAGGAAAGGGCAACCCACTCCAGTACTCCTGCCTGGAAAACCCCATGGACAGAGAAGCTTGGTGGGCTGAAAAGAGAGCTGGGCATGACTTACGACTAAACAGCAACAATGACAGGGTTTGCAAGGTAAGCGCTATGGACCCATCGTACAGACGAAAACAATCAAGGCAACGGCAGAAGCTGTGCAGGAAGAGTGCCCAGCTTCACTGCACCACGGGGTCCACACAGGAACGCAGGCAGCATCTACCCAGACACTCTACATGACCCATGGATAGTCACTTCAGTTCACCCATCTGCCTCCTCAAAGTCTGTAATTCAACAGTTAGATTTCAAACAAAAGAAACAGGTAGAACATGGTATATAAAAATCCCAAGTACAGAACAATATATTGCACTTGACACAGTCACTCCTGCATATCTGCGGGACCCTGCTTCCAGGATCCCCGTGGACACCAAAATCTGTGGATGTTCACGTCCCTTATATAAAATGGAATAGAATTTGCATACAACATCCACATCCTCTGTATACTTTAAATCGTCTCTACTTATAGTGCCTAATACCACATAAGCACGAAGCACATAGTTACAAACACAGTGTAAATACTGTGCAAATAGTTGCCAGCTGTGCAGCAAAATCAAGTTTTGCTTTTTGGAACTTTCTGGAATTTTTTGCCCTGAATATTTTCCATCTGAGATTGGCCCAATCAGTCAATGTGGAACCTGCAGATATGAAGAGTGAAGTATTTGAAACCACAGAAACAAGGGCATTCTGTGAGGCAAACCGCCATCGTGATGATTAGTGTAAACGTCATTAGTCACAGTTTTCATAGGTTTGTTGCTGCCGTTTAGTTGCTAAGTCGTGCCTGACTTTTTGTGACCCCCACGGACTACAGCACGCCAGGCCTCCCTGTCCTTCGCTGTCTCCCAGAGTTGGCTCAAACTCATGTCCATTGAGTGGAAGATGCCATCCAATCACTTCATCCTCTGTCGCTCCCTTCTCCTCCTGCCCTTAATCTTTCCCAGCATCAGGGTCGTTTCCAAAGAATCAGTTCTTCACATCAGGTGGCCAAAGTATTGGAGCTTTAGCTTCCATGGGTTTGGGACCCTAAAAACAAGCAGATACTGAAAGGAGGTGGCAAAGACCAAAATATAAGTTTTTCAGTATTTCCTAGAAGTTTTTCTTTTCAGTAATGGAAGATACAGTAGTTAAGAGGTACCGCCGCTGCTGTCCATCTCCAGACGAGGGCTCTGAGCAAGCTGGAAGAACAAGAAAACCTTATTTCTCATCTCTCAGCTCAGTTCAGTTCAGCCGCTCAGTTGTGTCCGACTCTTTGCAACCCCATGAATCGCAGCACGCCAGGGCTCCCTGTCCATCACCACCTCCCGGCGTTCAGACTCACGTCCATCGAGTCCGTGATGCCATCCAGCCATCTCATCCTCGGTCGTCCCCTTCTCCTCCTGCCCCCAATCCCTCCCAGCATCAGAGTCTTTTCCAGTGAGTCAACTCTTCGCATGAGGTGGCCAAAGTACTGGAGTTTCAGCTTTCACCTCCTTTCAAATCCTCAGTCCTGACTCAGCCTCCTGTGAGCCACAGAGGGACCAGGTCAGGGCAGACTCTGACACAGGCAGGATGGAAGGCAGAAGGATGCAGGAGCAAACCTCATCCTAGCTTCTTCCAGTTTAAAGGGCTGCGTCTTTTACGAGAGAAATGATGCAATCAGAGGAGATTCTGTGGTCCAGTCCTTCACCTCTCTCCCACCTTTCTCCAAAACCAAAGCACTCCGTGGTCCACACGTGGTGTTATTAGGGCATAAACATTCTGCAGGAATTCCTCACTCCGCTGTCACACTGCTATCACACTCACTTTCTCTGAGCCTCAATTTTCTTTTCTGTGAAAAGAGGCAAACCATACCTGCCTCACACGACTGTCTGTGATAATAACGTAGGGACAATGATTGGAGCAGGGTCTCGTGAAGTGTTTAACCCGCCTAAAGAAGGAACCAAGAACCCTACCGCAGCTCCCCAAGTTCCCTAAACCAGAAGGCGGTCGCTTCTCTCGGGTTCTAGGGCACGGTGCGATGACCGCGGTGTAGACGACACGGCGCGTGCTCTTGGACCGCCCCCGCCATGGAGAGGCTGCCCCACGGGAGCCGGGCGGGCCCAGCTGCTCCCCTACCAGCAGGCAGTCCCAGTGACCACGTGCCAGCTTTGCTCCAGCCTTTCCGAGGCCCGGGAGCTGCTAGGCCCCCCTCTCGGATTACTGCCACCACGCAGAGAGGAGCAGAAGGCACGTGCGGTGACAGCCCAGCAGGGCTCTCTGCCAACAGCCAGCGTCTACTGCCAGCCCCGGGCGCCCGCCCATGTTAGCCCTGCCTGGTGCAGCCTCAGCGGACATCACCTGGAGCAGAAGATCTGCCCGGCTGAGCCCAGTCCATCCACAAAATATTGAGATAATATCCGTTAGATCACTACGTTTAGGGGGCACTTTGTTATACAGCAAGAAAGTCTCAAAAGCAATCAGAAATAAAAAGGGACACAATAGCCACGTGGAAACAGCCTGAACGTCCATCAGCAGATGCACTGATAAAGAAGATGTGGTCTGGATACACAAAGGAATCGTCTCAGCCGTAAAAGAGAGTGGAACGACGCCATATGCAGCAATATGAATGGTCTCAGAAATTATCATACTGACTGAAGTTAAGTCACAGAAAGACAAATATCGTATGATATTACTTAGATGTGGAATCTAATTTTTTTTAATGATGTAAATGAACTTATTTACAAAAGAGAAAACAGATTCACAGATTTCAAACACAAGACTTATGGTTACCTAAGGGGAAATTGGGGAGGGGATAAACTCGATAAATTAGGAGTTTGGGATTAACAAACACACACTACTGTAGACGAAATAGATAATCAACAAGGACCTACTGTAGAGCCCAGGGAACTCTACTCAATACTCTGTAACCACCTATGTGGGAAAAAGAGTCTGAAAAGGAATGGATGCCATATATTTGTATGACTGATTCACTGTATACCTGATTTTCCGAACACCTGAAACTAACACAGCAAGGTGAATGAACCATACTCCAAGAAAACTTTTTTAGAAAGAAGTGATTTTTTAAAAAATATCTAATCAGACCCAACCCCCTAAAAACATTATTTAACAAACACTCCAGAAACATCCTGTGAGTCTTCAAGAAGCAGGTTCAGAAGGTATGCCCTTATTCCATCGCAGAGGTTAAAACTCTGCTTTGTAAACTGCAGTCAGAACGTACCTACGGTGGCTACACCCAGAAAAACCTCTTGCCTGCCTCTTGCGACAAAAATGTGTAACCCGTGTGTTCCTCTCCTTAGGCACGAGCTCTGGTTCTCAGTGGGTTCAGCTCTGTCTGTAATCAAACCCACTTCCAAAGCCCCAAGGACATCCTTGCGTTTGTGTCACCGCGGGGCCCTGTCACCGTGGCGTGTGTACACAAGTGTCTCCCTTACGTGCAGAGTCCAAAGAGCAAGGGAGGTGTGGACTTCACCTTGGGGGTCCCTCCCCTGCCACCGGGACATGTAGGGGGAGCCTGGCATATGGCAGACATCCAAGAGCCGTTTGTTGAACAGGCCTTTGCACGAGCTAACCCATCCCTGAATGACAGAGCCCTGGGTGACGCGAGCAGGGACAGCTTCGAGGGTGACCAAGCTCAGGGGTAAAAGTCAACTGTTTGCGCTCAGTCCCGGGGCCTGGTGAACAGATGCCACTGCATCGAGACCGCAGCGCTATCCCACTGAGATGGGAAGTGCTGTCCCCTCGGCGACGGGCCACGGTCAGAGGAACCATCTCACGCAGGAAAGAGACGCCAGCTCGGCTGACACGGTGGCTGTTGCCGAAGGCAGGCGAGCCACAGCCTCGCGCTGAAAGCAGAGGGGGACGACTCAGGGACCTCCGTGTGTCTTCAGGGCAGGGCAGAAGCCTCCTTGACGTCATCTCTAATCTTGCTACAAATCCTGCGATGTCCCATTTGGTGGCTATAGAAGTTGATCCTGTGTCCAGACGGGGTATTCCTCGGGCCAGGCGCAGCTCGGGGACCGCAGGTGGAGAGATGCTCACAGNGTCTTATCTTACTGAAAGGCCCCCCTCCCGGCTCCCCACCCTGCCAGGCCAGAGAAAAAGCAAGTCAGCGGTTCCACTGCCTGCTTGAATTCCCACCTAGGCAGCTCTGGGAGCGCCAGACAAATAACAGAATACCATACCTGCAAACACATACTCTACTGCTGCCTGGGTGGAGAGAACTTCTTGCAACTTTTATTTTTTATTCATTTGAAGGGGTTCAGGGGTTGGGATGGGGCGGGAATGGTGCTTCTTAATGATGAAGGAAGGAGGCAGGAAGGAAAAGAGGAGCGTCCAGGGCAAATACTGAGTGATGAGGCTGTTATTAGATCTTACAGATGGGCAAGCTATCTCATCTCCTATTTAACAAGAGGTGCTTAGGCCAAGCCACTTACAGACAGGATGCTGATAAATCTGAAACTGGAGTTAACTCTCCTCTCTCCATCGCCTCCACCATCAACTTTTTAAGAAGAAGCTGGCTAAGAACTGTTACAGCTTTGTACACAGGGATTTAGTGTGTAATTCCACTCCTCCAGCACTCCCAATACACACAACGCAGGCACGCACGCACACACACACTCAAGGCATCAGAACCTTGGTCATAGTACTTAAATCCATATCGAAAGGGACGCCTTCTAGTTACAGATCTACGCTTTGCCACAGAAGAAACTCACGTTCAGAAGAACGACCCAGAAGCATGGGCGATCTGCCCTTATAATGGAAAAATTAAGCTGTGAGTGAGAGCTGCAGTTACACTGACCACAGGATCCAAACAAAGGCTTTCTGTGCGGCTCCTGGGTTCAAGGGGCAGCGCTGGGAGATGTCGTAATGCTGGAATATCTGGCATAGTTCTGTGACTTCTGTGAGAATCGTGGCAAGCGTATTTGAAAGTGGCTTATCCTAGAAAAGCTGAGATGTATGAGAGCCATAACTACCCTGTAATTTGAAAGGCAAGATTCCACATTAATATCTTTTAGAGAGATTTTCAGCCAAGATTTTTCTGATTAACTTTCATCAAAAAAACTCCCATGCCTGAAATAACTATTTAATTGATAGTTAACTGAATTTATATGAGAACATTTAAAGTATAAAACTGTCATTTAAGGATAAATTTATTGGCACTTTTACGTAACTCAAACGCTATGGAAGATTCTTTTTAAGATGCCCTAAAATGAACACTGCATTTACTATTTTGTAAATCCTATTGGACTCGAAGGGTTTTCTGTTTTGCAATGTGGTTTTACATCTTCATCTTCCTCTCAGTAATTTCTTAGTTTAAAAAATCCCCAGCCTTTAAAAAACTGTTTTCATTTTATAAAGATTATAAACTCCTTGAGTGCAGAACTTATAATCTTCATCTACCATGTATTTCTTTTCTGAGATCATCTATTGATTACATTGCACAAGAATGTACAAAGGAGAAAACTAAGATTCTCTTTCCTACTTAGCTATCTCAGGGGCTTAACATGTTGAAGGGAAATTATAAGAACCTGATATCCAGAAGAACTTTCTTTTCTGCTTTAATGCAAAGTTTATGATGATACTGACTGGTTATATATACATGGTCAGAGCCAGGCCTCAAAAATGAGGAGAAAAACTTCTGATTCAGGTCACCTAACCTATCAGAAATTGCCATTCTGATCATTTATCGACTAAGGAAAAAAAAAAAAAGGAAGGCCTGTGTGGGTGTGAGGGCTTTGCATTTGGGCTGCAAAATCCAATGCTGCCCGGCATTTTCCCATCCATTCCGCAGTCCAGGTTTAAGGACACTCACGTCTCCTTCTGCTGTTTCCACCTACTTTTTAGAATCTCCCCTTTTCTGGTAATAACATTTACTTATTCATTTTTTTCCCCAAGTTGCACATCAGTGCCTCCCTACCAGAAGTGCCGACTTATCTGGATACTGACAAAATTTTTCCTTCCCTACGGGGAAGGAAAACTTAGCGAGTATTCCACTTGCTTTCAAACGGACCTATCCTGCACTCTCTGAGATGTAAGCATAATTCCCTTTTCTTCTCTTTTTTTCTGATGGTGTTGGTAACCACTGTCATGCGGCAGAGAAGCAGAAAATTATGTCCTACTTTAGAAAAACAATTAAGCCTTTTCACCGAAATATTTATTCAAAACCCCATTCAATTCATACGGTGGCTGTCAGGCTTTATTTAGTCTCTCTTTCAGAGGGTATCTTTGATTTTGCCACTTTGACCCCAATTTATATCTCACCAGGAGAGGATTTAGATACTGTTTAATACCGAAAATTCAGGTCCTGGCACTTTGGGAAGGGTACTTCTTTCCTTCTTTCATTGTACATTGATAGTTTGTTTTTAAAAATAGATGATTTCTCCTTGTTGGAAAAAAAAAAATCTTTTCTCCTTTGTTTTTTGATGAGTAGGGAGAAGACAGGGAAAAGGGCCAAGAAGTTGTCACACTCATGATTTCACTGAAAGCAACTGCTATATTTAGACCACAAATATTAGGATTTATCCTATGCCCACTGAGCAATTAATGCTGAAAACATCTGGAGCAGCCTAAACCCAAGATAATCCAGGAGGCATCTGAATAGAAACTTAGTGACTCCCAACACCTCCAGGGGCAGTCTTAAATCGTATTATTCATACCACATGCCCTCAGTAACTCGCTACTCCTGACTTTGAATTTTTAGAAGCAATTCACAGGCCGTACTCCAACCGACAGCTGGTTGGCATATCACTTTTCTGTCTTTAGAATTAAAAAGGAAAATAAAAAGGATATTCTAACACCTTTTAAGGAATGCTTCTAGTATGGTTTACATTCAAAGGGTTTACTCCAATTACTACACATACACAGACACACACTCACACCATTAAAAAGAAAGTAGGGATCTCAGAGTAGAAAATAGTTTGGGTTAAAATTTCGTACTATTTTTTCCCCTTCTTGCCCACTGCTTCCTCTCCGTTAAGAGCACAAACAGATCTGCTTCTTGTCAAAACAGTCATTAAGTAAAATGGAAAAGGCTGCGGGGGTTTTTTGTTGTTTGTACTTACACAAACGGAGCCCTAATATGCTTTTACTTCAAAAGCCCTAACTGGCTGCGCCACCCTGAGCCAAACACCGCATGGCAGAGCTTTGTTAGAACTTTTATTTATGCTTAAAAAATGCAATCACTTGAACAACTAAACTGACCCATCAAAAGCCCTCCAACTCTGCAGGGGCATAAGTGATATTTACATTCTATTCATGTAACCTGGAGTTGGGGGTGGGGGGTTGAAACCCTTGTGAAACTGACCACAGCAAGCACTAATTGCCCTGCTTACAAAAATAAAGACACTGAAAGTTTTGAAATCCCTTTGTCAGATGCCTTTATTTACTTTTTTGAAGGCAAGTTTCTTTGATTAGCTGGACTTTGCTGTTATCAACACTTCTTGCTTATCGGCTGGCCCTAGGTGAATGACACATTCACCACCCGCTCTCCCCAGATAAGGCAAATCCCTTGTTTAACTTGTTCAAGAACAAACAAAGCTTCTCCCCCAACTCCTGCAACTTAATAGGCACTTTTGGAGGGTTAATTACAAAAGCAAGAATGTCTACTTGTAAAACCTCTATTAGGTCGAATAGCTCGACGCCAGGATCCCAGCATTCTTTTTTCCTTCCTTAAAAAACGTTTCATTAAAACTTTCTTTCACAAGAAAAAAGTTTTGAGACCGCTCTAGTTCCCTGAGATTCCAAACGAAACTGTCCATACTGTTTTAATTGCTACAGAGGGATCTAAAAGATCCCTTAGTAAGTTGGAAAATTATTTTGTAACAATTTCTTTGAGCTCTTCAGAAAGAAAACAGGCACCAGGAAAGGAAAGCCATTTCAAGAGCAGCTAACTGAGGGCACCTTCTGAAAAGATATATATATATATATAT
>SJYX01016517.1:89041-175132 GCA_006410675.1 Oreotragus oreotragus | reverse complement strand
GTGGGCGGGGGCTCTGCTTGGCTTGGCCCCCCCCCCCCCGCCCGCCCCCGGCCCAGCCTTGACATTCCTCGGTGCGCCTGTCTGTCTGGTAAATGCCTCGTAACGTGAGTGTTTTTCCACTCCTGCAAAAACACCGCAAGCCCTAAACTGGAGCACGGAGAGGAGCCGCCCCTCGGGGAAGCCCAGGTCCAGAAACTTTCCATTTGATAGTCTTTTTCTCTCTGTCCCTTACGGGCCAAAGGGGACTATATTGGCTCGGAAGTAAAATTCCGGCTTTCTGGATTCGTTTCTTAAAAATTGTCCTGAGTCTACACGCAGCATATGAAGGAGCCAAGAAGGAGTTCCTCCTGCCCCAAACACGCGCAATCACGCAGATATGCAGGGTTTCATAAAACACTGTGATCAAGAGCGTGCATGCGGGAGTCAGACTGAACAAGGTTCCAATCCAGCTCAACCTCTGAGAAGCTCTGTGTAACCTGGGACAAAGATCTCACTTTCCGGGGCCTCAGCTTGCTCATCTGTAAAATGGGAATATAGGACTGCCGACACCAGTGGGTTGCTGTGAGGACGAAGAGCAACGGCGCTTGCGTGGCCTACAGCACACATCTCAGGACAGTCAGCTGTGACTCTTCTCAGGGAGGCTCAGGGCTGCCTGAGGCCCACTGCTCAGAATCAGGACTAGAACCCAGCTCCCCGGAATCCCAGGCCTGAATGAAAATCACTTTTCTGTTCTGGAATAGCGGGTGGGTGACCCCTCTCACCACACCCGCCACTCCTGTACCCCTTCCCCGACTCCCACCACCGCATAACTCAATGCCGATTTTGAGAACTGATTGTGTCAAAGTTTTCTATTTCCAAGGGCCAGTTTTCACCCCTCCTAGCCCCTCCGAACTTGACTATTAGAAGATAGTCATTTTAAGAAAAAGGATTTTTTTTTTTTTTTTGGACATCTCCTGCACCGACCAGGGGAAGGAAAAGCTTTTCAGCCTTCACTGAGAAGGACAGACACTGTGTTTACAAATACACCCAGGCAGAGAGCTGTTAAAGGGAGAGCCAGTCCACCCTGCAGCCATTTTGCACAACTTGCTTAAAGGATGCAAGGGGACATCAAAGAAAAGCAGTTCCGGGGAGGGATTAAAACACCCTTCGTGATCCAGTGCCCCTCCACTCCGGCCCGCGGGTTCTCTCACAAAGCAGGGAGGGCGAGTGGGCGGGGAGGGGGCCGGCTTCCCCGCCCCTCCCAGGGAAGGGCGGCTGCCGTCTTCTTTCTGTGCGTGGGCTGGAATGTGCACTGGCATCCAGGCCTTTAAAACGCTTGCCGGGTACCCACCCCGTGCTATTTGGCTAGCACAGTTGTTAAGTGGCACTCACGGCATAACATGAAGTCTATGCATTGCGCACACTTAGCAAGTCAAAGACCCTTTTAGGAAGGTACGTTTGAACAGTGTTCAGCCCAGCAAGCTCAGCTCCTGCAACTGCAAAGTCTCGGGTGATAAAAGCGGTACGATTTTGCTGAAACTCCATGCTTGCTATTCTCTCTTTTTTATATGGTCATCATTTTGTAACAGACCTTTATTATAAGAAATCCTTTAACTACAAGGAAAACACACATTTTAAGCGAGGAGGAGCACAGAGGAATTTACCAAACATTTGGTAACACTCCTGTCATGAAGAAGGTTGTAAAGATACACAAAGCACCCGGTCCTGTGCCAGATGCTAGGTGGTCCACGACTTAGCGACTAAACTACCACCACCATGAGACTTACAGCTCCAAATGCTGATTTAAGGTCCTTAGAATTCCTTGGAAACTGACATTTTGTATAAGATGGGTGAAAAGTCCTTTGGAGGGGTGGTGCGCAGCTATATCTAAAGTATAGCTGAAAGAGCCAGGTTAGAGAGAAGAGCCCGCTGCGGCCAGGTTTCTGCACAGGTTGCCTATGGTGCTTAGGACTTGCTCCGAATATTTCCAGAGGGTTGGGTGCACTGGTCTCGAGATAACGAACTTGGGGACAGGCACCCCCCCCCACCAAATTCTGTTTAGTCTCATTCCTTAAGCTACAGTTTCAGCCTCATCCAGGAAGGGAAGCAACTGTTCCCACATTTCTTTCCTCAGTACTCTGTCACGGCACAAAAACAACAGAGGCGTGTGTGTGATTTGGAGATTGGTATTTTCTTAACAGAGGTGTGTGTGTGTGTGTGTGTGTGATTAAAAAAACTTTATGTTTCTATTCACCTTGGAACCCAGTGTTCTTAACTGTAGAGAAATAAACTTGAGGCTTGAAATGAATGATCAGTGCTTAAATCCTTGTGCATAAGATATTATGGGTTTTTTTTTTTAATATAGTGCAACAGTATTCACTAGTCAATCTATCATTTCTCATCCTGAAGTGACTAGGTGGATAGCAACTCTTAGAGTTTATTATTTAATCCAAGTATAATTGAAAAAGTAGCCCCTAAATTGAACCATGCATTTCTTATCATTTCTTTGTCAGTAAATATAATTATTATACTAGTTGAAAATCTGACTTTTCCTTCACATTCTTCTCCTTAAGTAAAATTAAGGAAAGATAGACAAATAGCCGCAGTTCTTTAAATATATATCTGTGCACCATAAAGATTAATGAACAGGTAGAAGGTGAAAAATGGCCTAGTTAATTTGTGGAGAATGAGATTTAAGTTACTGACACCTATTGTAAACATTAAACAGTTACTTGGGAAGAGCCCTTTCCCAAATATGCTCTTAGTGAGGCATAAAGTGACATTCGGGTACGTGTCACGGCCTCTGTGTTCTTTGTGTTTGTGTTTGATCAATGATGAAAGGAGCGCTAATAAAAGTGTTCCCAACCACAAACAAACACGAAAGCAAAGTTTGAGCCCAAATTCATGTTGTTTCAGAGTAACTGTATATTTGTCAGTGTGACACAGCACATTTGAAACCCGTAATCATAAAACAAAAATTTATAGCCAGGGTTCAGGGTCTCCATCTGTTTCTCTGGTTTCTGTACAGCGACTCCCCGCTGGATAATCCAGAAAGCAACACCATGAATCACGCCGGGCAAACGTGTTCCAACTGGACAGTCCGCTGAAGAGCGAGGGGGCGTCCCTGCGCGCCAGTACTGCGGCCGCCGGGTTCCAGACCGGCCCTGCGCCTCTGATGGCTAAGGAGGAGGCTTCCCACGGGCGCGGGCGTCCGCAGAGCGCAGGCGGGCGTGGCGCGGAGCGAGGGCCCGGGCCCCATTATTGGAAAGACGCACCTGCCTCCTCCCTGCGTTTCTCTGTTGATTTTTACTTTACTTTTTTTAACTGTTCATCTCATGTAAACCTCTCTTGCCATAATTCTGCCCCCCAGATAAACGACCAGCGCGGAGTGGAGTGGGGGTTTCAGCGGGGCGGCCGGGGCAGGGGTGTGTGTGGCTGGCGCAGGGCGCGTGCTGAGCCAGTTCCTGGGGCTCCTGCACCCGCAGGCCTAGCGGCTTTCCGAGCTGGGCGCTGGGGCAGCCCTAACGCCGGTTAGCAGGGAACCCGCCCCGGCCTGTCCCTCTGGACCCCGGCTCGGGCACCGGCCCAGCAGACGTAGGGTACACGCATCCCCAAGAGGAACCCTCTCCCCGCAGACACTGGGTCTGCCCGGGGCCCGGGAAACAAGTGTTCTTGCTCAGAAATGTCTCTCCGCCTCCAGGGCTGGCCGCTGGGTCCTCCGTGCATTTGGCGCCTCTCCGCAGGTTCCGCTTTGTCCAGTTTCCCACCAGTCACCTACAGACACAGTCCCCAGGACAGGGGCGCCCCTTCCCTTCCCAGCCCCGAGGGGCCTTTTCGGCGCTTCCTGCTGTGGGTGCTGGTGCCCTCCAGTTCCTGCGGGTCCCGCCTGGAGACTAAGCTCCAGCCGGGTGAGCCCGCAGGGCCAGCAATGGGCTCAGCCAGTCCTCGGCTCCGGCCACCCCTGCTGGCACTGGCTCATGTGCGGGGGGCGGGGGGGGGGGCTACCTGTGGCTATTTCCCCTGGTTTATTGCTTCCCCCTTTTTCATTTGGATCTTTAAAAAAGTAATGCGTTTTCATAAACACTCAGGGTCTAGTCCAGGAGATAAAAACTGCCAACGATGTGTACGCTCTCCTTGTCTGCACTCATCACATGCTGAGCCCTGTGCCAGGGGCTGGGCACCTGTCTCTATACCTTTGGGGGCATAATTTGCTGCCTTTCTGTAACTGTATTCAAACAACATACAATGTTCTGTGACATTGCTCTGTTTAGTAATAAGCAGTATGCATAGAACTAGCTCATTAAAAACAACAAATAGCTCAATTTAAAAAAACGTCTATTAAAAGAATGGGAAGAAGACCTTAATGGACAGTTTTGTTTTGTTTTTCCAAAAAAGACATACAGACGGCAACAGGCACATGCAAATGTGTTTAACATCACGAATTATTAGAGGAACGTAAATCAAAATCACACGATCGCCCGCACAGGGTGATCGTCAAAAAGACTGCAGGTGACAAATGGTGGTGATGATGTGCAGAAAAGGGACCCCTCCTACACTGCTGGTGGGAAACCAGTGTGGAGGCTTCCCCGAAAAATGAAACCAGAAATACCGTATGATCCAGCAATTTCACTTCTCAGTATGTACCCAGAAAAAATGAAAATACTAATCTGAAAAGGAGACATGTGCCCCGATTTTCAGAGCAGCATTATTACGATCGCCAAGACGTAGCAGCGACCCAAGTGACAGACTGGCGGGCTAAGACGACGTGGCAGCCAATGAGAGAGCGTCTCACCGTCAGAATGGCCGTCATCAGAAGGTCTGCAAGCAGTAAGCGCTGCAGAGGGTGGGGAGGAAGGGCACCCTCTTGCACTCTTGGTAGGAATGCAAACTGGTACAGCCACTATGGAAAGCAGTATGGAGATTCCTTAAAAAGCGGGGAATAGAACTGCCATATGACCCAGCAATCCTGCTGCTGGGCAAACACCCTGAGGAAACCAGAACTGAAAGAGAAACACATGTATCCCAGTGGTTATTGCAGCACTGTTTACAATAGCTAGGACACGGAGGCAACCTAGATGTCCATCGGCAGATGAATGGGTAAGGAAGCTGTGGTACATACACGCAATGGAATGTTACTCAGCTATTAAAAAGGAACACATTTGAGTCAGTTCTAATGAGGTGGATGAACCTGGAGCCTATAATGCAGAGTGAAGTAAGTCAGAGAGAGAAAGTATATTAACACACATATATGGAATTTAGAAAGATGGTACCGACATCATTTAGAAAGATGATCCTACATGCAGGGCAGCAAAGGGGACACAGATGTAAAGAACAGACTTTCGGACTCAGTGGGAGAAGACGAGGGTGGGATGACTTAGAGAACAGCACTGAAACGTGTGCATTACCATCTGTGAAATACACGGCCAGGGCAAGTTCAATGCACGAGGCTGGGCACCCAAAGCCGGAGCTCCGAGACAACCCAGAGGAGTGGGGAGGGAAGTGGATGGGGATTCGTGATGGGGGGACACGTACCTGTGGCCGATTCATGTTGATGTGTGGCAAAAACCATCACAATATTGTAATTGTCCTCCAATGAAAACAATTAAAAAAAAAGATGTTATACATATACACAATGGCATATTACTCAGCCATAAAAAAGAATGTAATTCTGCCATTGGCAACAATTTGGGTGGACCTAGAGAGTATTATTGGAGAAGCAAATGGCAACCCACTCCAGTGTTCCTGCCTGTAGAATCCCAGGGACGGGGGAGCCTGGTGGGCTGCCGTCTGTGGGGTCGCACAGAGTCGGACATGACTGAAGCGACTTAGCAGCAGCAGCAGAGAGTATTATGCTTAGTGAAATAAGTCAAACAGAGAAAGATCAATACTCGATGTTACCACTTATTTATGGATTCTTAAAATAAAACTGACTCAAATATAGAGAACAAATCAGTGGTTACAGGGGGCAGGGACAAGCTAGGGGTTGGAGATTAAGAGATATAAACTACTATGTATAAAATAGATAAACAACAAGGATATATTGAACAGCATAGGGATGCTACTTTGTAATAACTTTCAATGGAGAATATAGAAATTCTGAATTACTCTGCTGTACAATTAAAGCTAGCATAATATTGTGTATTCTTTTACATGCTGCTACTGCTACTGCTGCTAAGTCGCTTCAGTCGTGTCCGACTCTGTGCGACCCCACAGACGGCAGCCCCCCAGGCTCCCCTGTCCCTGGGATTCTCCAGGCAAGAACACTGCAGTGGGGTGCCATTTCCTTCTCCAATGCATGAAAAGTGAAAAGTGAAAGTGAAGTCGCTCAGTCGTGTCAGACCCTTAGCGACCCCATGGACTGCAGCCCACCAGGCTCCTCCGTCCATGGGATTTTCCAGGCAAGAGCACTGGAGTGGGGTGCCATTGCCTCCTCCGATTCTTTTACATGAATGCACTGCAATTCATTTAACAGTGCTCAGCGAGTGGCTGTTTGTGTTGTTTCCAGTGTTCCAGGGTTATAAGGAACCCTGTGGGTATGTGGACCAAACCACCTGCTGAAAAAAGTCTAGTAACAGTGTTGACAGGTTAAACGTGCATTTTAAAATTTGATGGGCACACAAAATAGTACTCCAAAGTGGTCATGCTAATATATGGCCCCTCCCTCCCCTTCATGTTCTAAAACGGAAGTCAGCAGTCTTTTTTCTGTGCTGGGCCATAGAAAGTGTTCTAGGCTTTGCAGGCTATACAGTGTCGGTTGCAACTGCTCAGCTCTGCCACTGTGATGTTAAAGGCGCCGTGGACCACACGTAAATGAATCAACATGTGTGTGCTTAATACATTTTATTTGCAGAAACCAGCATTCCCCTGGGTTGACCAATACGCTGCAGTCTGTCCGGAAGTGACAGTGAAAGTTGCTCAGTCGTGTCCGACTCTCTGCGACCCCATGGAATATACAGTCCATGTAGTTCTCCAGGCCAGAATACTGGAGTGGGTAGCCGCTCCCTTCTCCAGGGGATCTTCCAAGCCCAGGATCGAACCCAGGTCTCCTGCTTTGAGGGCGGATTCTTTACCCACCGAGCCACAAGGGAAGCCTGCAATCTCTCTACCTCTGTTCTAAACCAATATTCAATTATTTCATCCAATTCTACATTGCTTTGTCTCTATCCCATAGAACCTAACCATATACATTTGAGTTTTCTTAACATTTTAACTTTCCATCTCCTTTAAAAGCTTCACCCAATTTCAGCTTGTGTATCATACAAAGAATGATATGCCTCTTTCATTACAGTGTCTCATCCAGGGTCATCTTTATTTCTCTCTTGGCTTATCATTTTCCCCTTTCCAACTTCTTCACCTCCTTCTGTTTACATCTCTCCTTCAATGAGCCCAGATGCCACCATACTTCCTTTTTTCCACACTGAACCCTGCTTTAAGGTCAGTGATTTCCATCAACTCCCTCTTGCCCTAACATGCAAGTATCCGAAGATGGAAAACGTAACATGATTCCTAAGAATAAGTGCCAATGGGCCCACCATGCCACAATCTGCCTGTATTATTCTTCCCGAGTTATCTGTTCTTTGCAACACATCCTCCAGGGAGCTACCGGGAGCTGTCCACCCGGTTGGCAGAGCACTTAGAAAAACTGAGAGGCTCTTTTGGGGATGGAAAGAATCACAAAGGGTTCTCAGAGTGTTTGGAACTCGAGGATACTATCAATAGCTGAGATGTCTTCCTTTTGTCTAGGTCAGCAGTTAATAATTTTTTTTAAGATCACCTGTATGAAAAGAGGCTATCAGTTGGCTCTTAAACTGTGCTGTTTAAAGTAGTGAAAAATCAATACAATGAAAACTTAGTTCCTCAGTCATATTGGCCTAATTTCACGGGGCTAGTGGTTATTATGTCAACTGGACCGCGGAGACACAGAACAGTTTCGTCATCACAGAAAGTTCTGTTGGACCAGGGTGCTTCAAAAGTGAGCTGGGACTTCCCTGGGGGTCCAGTGGCTAAGGCTGCACTCCCAGTGCAGGGGACCCAGGTTCAATCTCTGGCCGGGAACTGCGTCCTGCATACCACAAGTAAAAGACCCTGCAAGCTGCAACTGAGACCTGGGTCAGCCAAATGAATACATATTCAAAGAGTGATCAGGGTCAGCCAAATGAATACCTATTTAAAGAGTGATCAGGGTCAGCCAAATGAACACATATTCAAAGAGTGATCAGAGAGGCTGTACAGCATGGTGGGTGGGGCTGTGGAGTCTGGACATGGACTGAGTTTCAACTCCAGCTTCACCTCTTCCCAGCTGTGCGACCCTGACAAGCTACTTCACCCCTCTGTGCCTGGATTCCTTCACCTGTAAAATTCAGATATTAATGGCACCTACCTTCAAGAGTTGTGGTAAAGACTTAATGAGGTGATACAAGCAAAAAGCACTTAGAATATGGCCTGAGATATATAATAAATACTTTGAAAAATGTTAGGGGCGTGTCTGTAAGGAGAACGCGAGATCAGGACACAGAGCTCAAACCCCGTTCAGCTGCCTCTGGTGTCAGGGACACAGCATCTCCTGTCAGCCCGGGAGTTGCACAGTTCAGGCTGTGGGGTCCAGGCACATGCGATCAGGGCAAATTCCCCAGGGGATTTTGCTGCGTAGATGCCTGGTTTAAGTTCCTCAGCACTGAAGCATTATTATATACATTACAAAAGGATGCTTTCTTTTTGTCTCCAAAGAGGACACTGAGTCAGGATGGCAATGAAATATTTGACAAGCCCCACCCTGCTGCTCCTTGTAGGAGGCAGAAAATAGATCCCAGGGCGTGCTGTTTTCTGCAAAGTGGTAGTTAGCCTCAGGAACATAAGGCCAATTATGGTTAATTAAATGGCAAGGATATTGTTCAAAATGGAAAATTTGCACTGTCTATCTCATCTTCCCATCCATTCATCCATCCTATCCACCTACTCACTCTTCTGCTGTACCATCCACCCGCCCATCATTACCCATCGACCATACCTTCCTTTCTAGTCATCTGTCTTCCACTTGTCCATCTACCCATCTACTCGTCCACCTCCCCAGCTGTCTCTGAGTCATCCTCTACCCAGGATCCAACTACCAACGGAGATGAAGGGTGTGTGGCTTTTCGGCAGCAACGTCTAGAGTACAGACAGGAATAAAAGTAAAGCTTCTCAGATAACGCTTGTAGAATCCGTGAACAGGATTTCTGAGTGACAAGTGCTGGTAGAAATGGGGCCAAAGCAGCGGCCACTGCTGATTTCCATTAAGGAGGTCTGGTAAATCAGGTTGCCCATGGGGAGCCCTCATCCCTGAGAACGTCGAGGAATTTGAAATGCTAATGAAGCCAAGTTCTATTAGCAACACAAAAGTTTTTGACTCAAAGACCCCAAAGGAATTTCCAGCAGATTCTACAGGGAAAGGGAATGCAAAAGTTGCAAATACATCAGAGAGGCCACTGGGCAGGGAGAGGAGTTAAATTCATCCTGATGTCTGACCAAAAAAAGGCAAGTAAAAAGCTCAATGCAACTGACTGGGAATTGAGGTTAACATAAAGCCACACAGAAATCTCTGGGCAGTTAGCTACAGGATATAACGCCACCCCCTCAACCAGGGACTTTGAAAACTTCTGTTTGAGAGGTTATATGTTGGCTTCCAAAATTCATTTTTGACATTTTATCATTGTTTGATTTTTTTTTGTTTGTTTAATTGAATTAGAGATGCTTCAAAAGAAATTAGCTGGGATTTTTCAGAAGGCAAGAGTTTCAAAATTTAGCATGAAAGTATAGAAGGCCAAAAGGGAAAGAATAGACAGAAATATGAAATATCTCCCTTCTCTGTTTAAGCAGAACACAATAATACAATGTAAAGTCACTGCAATGATTCCAGTGGCATGACATTCCAGGGCTTCCCACCGAGGCCATGCCATGCAGGCTTCTAGGGCTGGGCTGAGGTAATCAGGTACTTTGTCAGAGCCTCTGCTCTGCTGGGACATTCTACTTGGTAAACACCAAGACACAGGCCTTGAGAGGATTAGGTATTAAGAGAAATGAGTTTCTAGGAGAGCAAATGGTAAAGCTCAGAGCCTAGAGTAAGGTCTGGGCTCTGTGTGGAGCAGCTATGTAGCTTTGGTAAACTCATACTTTTTTGTTTTTTTTTAACTTTTTTATTTAGAAAGTTGTTTTAATTGAAATATAGTGGATTTACAATGTTGTGTTCATTTCTTCTCTACAGCAAAGTGATTCAGTTATGCATGTATACATTCTTGTTTAAACATTCTTTTCCGTGACAGTGTATCATAGGATACTGAACAGAGTTCTCTGTGCTGTGCAGAGATAGACCCTGTGGTCTATCCATTCTACACATCTACTAATCCCGACCTCCCACTCCATACGCCCCCTTCCCCCTCCCTCTTGGCCACCGCCCGTCTGTGCTCTGCGTCCTTCACACTCCTTTTATTTATTCTGGCTGCACTGAGTCTTTGCCGTGTGGGCTTCTCTCTCGCTGTGAGCGAGGCTACTAGCTCGTCGCTCTCACGGGCTTCTCGTTGCTGTGGCTTCCTTCGTTGGAGAAGGGCTGTAGCAGCTGTGGCATATGGGGTCAGTCATTGTGCCGCACGGGCCTATTTGCCTCACAGCCCGTGGAATCTTCCCGGACCAGGGATCGAACCCTGGTTTGATCCTGCGTTGGCAGGTGGCTTCTTAACCACTGGGCCACGAGGGAAGTCCTGTTGTACTCCTGAGCATTATTTAGCCTTCAACTACAAGAAGATAATATGCACTTCCAATGGTAGTGTTTATTTCAAGGGAATATAATGTTGAAGAATTAAAAACTAATGTATGAGAAAGACTTTTCTAAATTTCTGAAGTATTATGCAATGTTATTCATTGCCGTTCACATATTAGGTAAAAACAGACAAATTTTTTTTTCACCATCTCTTATAAATTCTGTGGCAAACTGAGAGGCAAATTAAGAGGCAGCTTAATTCTGGCAAATTAAGAGGCAGTCTCCCTCTGAATTTAAGTTCCTTTTAAAAATCCACGATAATAGATTGTTAGTCGAGCACAGGGCTCCCAGACAGAGAGAGCATTTCCTCTCTGCAGCCAGGTGCGGCGATGTGATCATGTTCTCTTCGATCAGACTCGCTGTGTGCAACTTTCACATCACATCCTAAAAAGGTGATTTCTATCTTCTCCCTTTCCTACCAGCTGAACTGCTCTGGGACCCAGCCTAGTCCACGGGGATTAGGGTAGCAGTCCAGGGAGGGTAAATGCTTATGATGGAGGGACCCCAAGGCCCTGAATGTTCATGGGGAACAGAGCTACTCAGACAGCTTACACCACTGATCTCTAGACAATCACATGAGGGAAATTAATTACATCTTTTGTGTTTGTTTGAAATATGCAGGTAAGACTGCCTAACACCATACTAGCCCAGAGGCTGGCATGGTTCAAGGGCCAAGTCTAGCCTACCAGTGAAACAAAGGCCATCTAAATCCTGCTCATTCAGCAAAATAAAGTTTTATGAGAGCTTAGAATGTTTGCGTTTATTTGCTTACATAGTGTCTTTGGGTACTTTCAACCAATGCCAGAGGTGAGTGATTACAACAGAAACAGTATGTCCCACTAAGCTGAAAATATTTATGATCAGAACCTTGAGAGAAAAAACTTACTGCCGCCTGCTGTAGGCGTTCACCACTACATCTGAATTGGCCTTGAAGATGAAATCTACCTGGAGAAGGAAACGGCAACCCACTCCAGTATTCTTGCCTGGGAAATCCCACGGACAGGGGAGCCTGGCCGGCTACAGTCGCAAAACGGTTGCAAAAGAGTCGGACACGACTTAGCGGCTAAACCGCCACCGCGTGAAATCTACCAGCAGTCTTGGAACTGCATAATAATCGAGAGTTTCTTCAAGATCTAAAATGCTCATTTCAAAGACCCCAAGGACGCTCTGCAGCTATTTTATTAAAAGCAAACACATTCCTTCAGCATCTACCGCCTGCTGTAGGCGTTCACCACTACATCTGAATTGGCCTTGAAGATGAAATCTACCTGGAGAAGGAAACGGCAACCCACTCCAGTATTCTTGCCTGGGAAATCCCACGGACAGGGGAGCCTGGCCGGCTACAGTCGCAAAACGGTTGCAAAAGAGTCGGACACGACTTAGCGGCTAAACCGCCACCGCGTGAAATCTACCAGCAGTCTTGGAACTGCATAATAATCGAGAGTTTCTTCAAGATCTAAAATGCTCATTTCAAAGACCCCAAGGACGCTCTGCAGCTATTTTATTAAAAGCAAACACATTCCTTCAGCATCTCTGAGTTTATTTTGGCTCTGCCAGGATACCCTTTGCTTGGATATTGACAAGACTTATCCCACCCTTTCTTCACGTCTTTATGAATATATTGCCTTAATAGAGATATAGTGATCCTGTTTAAAATAGGACTCTAGGTCATGTCCATCACTATCTGTTCCTTGAGCCTACCTTTTAAAATTTACGGACACATCACTGCCTGGCATACATTTATCCTTTACTGTGTGTAACCTGGAGTGGAAAGTAACCTCCTCGAGGGCAGCGAGGCCACCCAGTTCACTGTGATGACCCCAGTAACCACAGTGCACGACACACAGTAGGCCTTCAATGAGTATTTGTTCAGTAAATTAAAACAGAGCACTTTGGGGAAGAAATTTCGGTGCACAAATTAGCAGAAATTTAAAATGGGCAGAAAATACAATCCACTGTTTCCAGGCAATTTGAATGGCCTCACTGTACGTAAAATAAGACAAGGACGAGTTATTGAAACACATCATCTTAAAATTGAAATCTATGGCATAAACTTTACACTTTTAATTCACTGATAAGGGAGTTCAGCCTACATGCAGACCAGGAGAAAGGACAGTCTCTCCAAAAACAGCACAGGGCCAATGAGATATCCACTCCAGAAAGAAACTAACAACGATCCATACCTAACACCATATGCAAAAGCTAACTCAAAACGGGCCAGGGGCCGAAACGTAAAACATAAAGCTATCGGCTGTTAGATGAAAAAGAAAAGGAGCTCTCGTGGCCTTGGGTTGGGCATGGATTTTTCAATTGGAATATAATTGCTTTACAATGTTGTGTCAGCTTCTCTGTGCAATGAAGTGACTCAGCCGCACACCTACATGTGTCCCCTCCCTCTGGGACCTCCCTCCCTGCCCCCATCCTGCCCACCCAGGTCATCACCGAGCAGAGCTGGGCTCCCTGTGTTATACAGCAGCCTCCTGCTAGCTGCTTTACACACGATAGGGGGTGCAGGTCAGTCCCGACCTCCTGATTTGCCCCACCCTCTCCTTCCCACCCTGCGTTCATGTCTGTTCTCTACATCTGCATCTCGCTTCCTGCTCTGGAGATAGGTCCAGCTGTACCATTTTTCTAGATTCCACATACATGCATTAATATATGGTACTTGTTTTTCTGACTTAGATGTGGCACCAAAGTATGACACACAAAAATACAGACTCATCACAACTCAAGTCTTCTTTCCTTTGAAAGATTCTACTAAAAGAATGAGAAGACAAACCACACACTAAGGGAAAAAGGGTATAACTGAAAATGAATGTGTATCCACATAAAGAGAGGTCACCATTCAAAACCAACAAAGCAAGCACCTGATCCTCACCCCCAGTGGGTAAAGCACTTGAAAAGAAATGCCACCAAAGGCAAAATATCTTGGCAAACAAACACATGAAAAGATACACAGATACAAAACATGAAAACATAATAAGATATCCACAAAAAATAAAAAAACAAAAGATACACAGCAACATTAGTTATCAGGGAAATGCAAATTAAAGCCACAGTGAGAAACCATGACGCACCACCTACAAGACCCTCTACAGGTAAACAAACAAAAACAACACCGAAGCAAGTGTTTCTGTGGCCAAGGAGAAGCTGGGACTCTACACAAGGGCCGGAAGTGCCAGACCAGACAACCACTTCGAAGGGGGTTTGGAAATTTCTTGAAAAGTTAAGCATGTACCTACAAAATGGTACCCCACCCCACCCCAGTACTCTTGCCTGGAAAATCCAATGGACGGAGTAGCCTGGTGGGCTGCAGTCCATGGGGTCGCTAACAGTCGGACAGACTGAGCGACTTCACTTTCACTTTTCACTTTCATGCATTGGAGAAGGAAATGGCAACCTACTCCAGTGTTCTTGCCTGGAGAATCCCAGAGATGGGGGAGCCTGGTGGGCTGCCGTCTATGGGGTCACACAGAGTCGAACACGACTGAAGTGACCTAGCAGCAGCAGCACAAAATGATCTAGCTATTCTACTCACAGGTCTTTACTTATTTAATTCAAGAAACATTATAGTTTTACTCAGTAACATGAATGCTCATAGCAGTTTTATTTATAATAGCCAAAAGTGAAGATAATTCAGCTGGTGAACTGATAAACTCTGGTATTTCTATACCATGGAAAGTTCTTGGGAATGAAAACGAATGAACTCCTGATACGTGACAGGACAGAAATGAACCTCACAATAGCTACGCTGAGTGAAAGAAGACAAACCCCAGGTGGTATTTACAGATGGTTCCGTTTACGTGAGGAAGTTCTAGGAAATGCGAGCTAGCACCCAGGAGAGGATGCGCAGATCCGTGGTTGCCCACAGACAAGATCAGGAGGCAGAGGGAGGGGCAAGAAGACGAGATTCCGACCGTACATAGAGAAACACATCTGGGGATGGTGGGGCTGTGCTGTGCCCAGTCGCTCAGTCATGTCCAGCTCTTTTCAACCCCACGGACTGTAGCCCACCAGGCTCCTCTGTCCATGGGATTCTCCAGGCAAGAATACTGGAGTGGGTTGCCATTTCCTTCTCCAGGAGATCTTCCCAAACCGGGGCTGGAACCCAGGTCTCCTGCACTGCAGGTGGATTCTTTCCCATCTGAGCCACGAGGGAAGCTGAAGTGTGTTCACTATTATTCTTTCCATTTTGTACTGAGATACACTTGACCTATGCATGCATGCCTGCTAAGTCGCTTCAGTCGTATCCGACTCTTTGCAACCCTGTGGACTGTAGCCCGCGGGCTCCTCTGTCCATGGGATTCTCCAGGCAAGAATGCTGGAGAGGGTTGCCGTGCCCTCCTCCAGGGGATCTTCCCCACCCGGGGATCAAACCTGTGTCTCATTACGTCTCCTGCACTGGGCAGGCGGGTTCTTTACCTCTAGACCCACCTGAGAAGCCCATAACCCACTCTGTTTTATGTTAATCTCAGGGCTATAGCATAACGATTCAGTATTTATATCTAGTGCAAAATGATCATTACAGTAGGTCTAGTTAATAGTCAGTATTGGCTATATTTTTTTCTGGTGATGAGAACTTTTAAAGCTTACGACCTTCCCTCATTCAGTCTGCAACTCGCCGCTCCCCCAACCCCACCCCTCTGGTGACCACCAATCTGTCGTCTGTGTCTTTGAGTTCGGGGTTGTTTGGTTTAGATTCCACATGTAAGTGACTTCGTATGGCATTTGCATGACTTGTTTCACTAAGCATAACACCCTCGAGGTCCACCCCTGTTGCGGAAAACGGTGGGACTTCCTTCTTTTTTTGTGGCGAAGTAATAAACATATATCTCAGTTTGAAAATCAATTCATCTAGTGATAGACACTGGTTGTTTTCCTACCTTAGCTATTGTATATAATTATGCACTGAACATGGGATGCAGATGTCTTTCCAAGTTAGAGTTTTCATTTTCTTTGGATAATTACCAAGGAGGAGGATTTCTGGATGGTGTGGCGGTTTTATTTTTACTTCTTTGAGGAACCTCTATACTGTCTTCCGTAGTGGCTGCACCAATTTACATTCCTAGTGTCCCCTTTTCTCCTCAGCCTCACCAGCACTTGCTATTTCTTATCTTTCTGATGACAGCTGTTCGAATGGGTGTGAGGTGATGGCATTGTGGTGTTGAGTTGTAAGCTCTTCCTTTTCACGCACCTGTCGGCTCTTTATCTCATCTTTGGAAAAATATCTATTCAGATCCTCTGACGACTTTTCAATCAGAATTTTTTTTTCTGCTGTTGAGTTAAATGTAGTTTTAAAATATATTTTGGAATCTAACCCCTTATCAGATTTGCAAATATTTTCTCCCCTTCCATAGGTTGCCTTTTCAGGTTATCAGTGGTCTCCTTCGCTGGGCACATTCTATTACCTGTGGTGATGACGTCGCAGGTGTAGACATATGTCAAAACTTATCCAGTCTCACACTCGACGTGCAGCTTAATGTATGTCAATTATACCTCAATAGAGCTGTCCTAGAAACCAGTACTGAATAAACTATTTAACACTCAGTATAGTACAGGCACTGAGCCCTGAGGATGAATACTGGCCATGCCAGTGTCTTACAGCTGAATACCCAACCAGCCTTGGCGGCAAAGGTGCTCAACCCCATTGGTTTCCTGGGAATGAAATTTAAGACCACAGTGCAATAGCACTTCATGCCTAGCAACATAGCTAAATTAAGCAAACAAGGAATGATACGAAGGGTGTGCAAAGGTGTGGAGAAATCTGAATTTTTGTTCACTGCTGGTGGAAACTGACCATCTTGGAAAAGTATTTGTCAGTATCTACTGAGGTCTGATATACTTCAACCTCTGGTACAAGGGGATTGTATTCCTATGTACACACTCAGTATATGTCCACATAAAAGACATGTGGAGAAAAGGCCATAGCAGCACTAATCATCATAGCCCCAGATGGAAAACTAACCAAATATCCATCTGTAGTAGAAGGGACAAATAAAATACGATGCATTCTACCACTAACTACTAGGCAGCAGTGAGAGTGAATGAGCTTTAACTACAGGTAATGGCATGGATGAACACCACAAACCTGATGGTGAGGGAAAGAAGGCAGAAACACCCCAGACAGTACACCTGCACGACGCTCTTTCTATAAAGTTCAAAACCAGACCTAATTAATCTATGCTGTTACGAGTTAGGATACCTGTTATCTTTGGGTCAGGATGAGTGAATAAAAGGAGGTAGTAAGGGCTTCTGATGTTCTGTTTCCTGGTCTGCCTGCTGGTGACCTGTGAGTGGTCAGTGGCAGGACAACTCCAAACGGTCTATTTATGATCTGCATTCTTATTTCTATGTCTATTTCAATAGTGTTTACTTAAAAATAAAGAATAGATGGCACGGATGACTTGACAGATTTTTTAAAAACTCCTCTCGGTTGGTCTTTGGGTTGAAATAGTTTGAGAACAACTATGGTGGTCGACAATCTTGAGAAGGTGAGGTATTCTCAAGCACTGGCGGGGAAAGAGGGGTGAGAGTCTGGGAGTCACTGCAGAACCAGCTTTGAATATTTAACTCTAAAATACAAAAAGCATCTTGATGAAACCTCATGTCAGCATCTACATCTCCAGGTCTCCTATTTAATAGCAACATCTGGTGAAGAAACACCAAAGCCTCTATGTATCAGGATATCGTTTTTACCTTTTAAATAAATATCTAAGAAACTAAACATAGGAGAAAGAAGAGAATGAGGGACAGAGGACAAAAGAAAAATAGCCACTTTCCTCTAGGTAATAATTTGCTATCAATTCCCATCGAGAGGCATCTTGACCACAGTTCAGTCGTAGACGCCGATGGTGATTAGATAGCTTAGAGACGCATTTCCAGGAGTTCCGAGCTCTGTGAGGCCCCACGATGACTGTCCCTCATGCCACCTACAGTTCTCGGATGACAAGGTTTTAAGTGGGATGGCAATTCACTTGCAGTTGGCCATTTCCCCAAAGTCAGGGGCTTCCACCCTGTCCTCACCCAGCCCCCAGTTCCGGGCCCCCTGCTGCCCTGCCCCTGCTGGCCAGGAGTCTCTCCTGCACTGTCCCTCTTCCCGAGTCACCCGCTGCCTCTCCAGACGTCCCTGCATCTTTTGGACTTGCTAAGGGCTTGGGTTGCTTGGCATTTCCTCTCTGGATGCTGGCGGTTACCATCCTGGTTACCAGTCAATTCTCCTGTTGGATACTAGCTCATCAGGACACAGGGGTGCGGGCCAGGCTTCGAAGGATATTCTTGGCATTGATTTAGAGTACTGGGAGGTGCTATTCCTAGGCCGCCTTGTGAGTCTTTAAGACATACTTTGGTTACCTCTCTGACTGAGGGCACTCCCGGCATTTAGAGGGTGGTGCTACAGAGGTCCGTGGTTCTGTGCAATGAAGAACTACTCACGTCTCACGTGACTCTGAGTGGCAGGTAATCCACGTAGGAACGTAACCTAAACCTAGAAACAAATTCCTTCCTGACAAACACACAATCTATTTTTTAACATGGTTTTCATATGCAAAAAAATATCCTGGGTCTTCCAAGGTGCAACAGTCCTGTGGATTGAGGGAAGAGGGTGTTTCGTGGTGTGAGGAATTTTACTGAGCGCTGCTTCAGAAGGTCACACTGATTACCAAAGCCTCCCCTCAGTCTGCATCGTAGCCACTGCTTTCTTTGTGCTTCTACATAAAGGTACGAGCATTATCTTGTTTTTTCTCCCAGTGAGACATGCCCAAATATTTACGTATTAAAATGTAGTCATCTATTATAAATAGCTTCCATTTTAAAAATATTATCATTGGGATATTATGTTGATTTTTAAAAAATGTTGCACACATTATACATATATGTGCACACGTGTTTATATGCACACACATATATGTACACACACATATGTGCGTGCATGCTGTCACTTCAGTCATGTCCGACTCTGTGTGACACCATAGACTGTAGCCCGCCAGGCTCCTCTGACCCTGGGATTCTCCGGGCAGGAATACTGGAGTGGGTTGCCACACCCTGCTCCAGGGATCTTCCCAACCCAGAGATCGAAACTGTGTCTCCTGCTTTGCAGGTGGACTCTTTACTGCTGCACCACCAGAGAGGGCACACGGAGTCGCTTTGCAGTCCTCTTGAAAGTAACACAGTATTGTAAATTAACTATACGTCTGTAAAAAGTACATATAAGTTTAAAAAAAATTGTTTTTTTAAAGTGCTGCACAGGTAGATGCTATCTATGGATTTCATTCCAGAATGGAATAGGCTGTTTTCTAAACTACCTAGTATATAATGGAGATACTGAGTCTCAGAAAGCTGGGATCCACTGATTTATAAAAACAGCTCCAGTTCCTCTGAGAATTTTTCAAATGCTTTTTGTAAGATCTCGACTTTTTATGCCAAATATCACTGACCTTTGCCCAGTCAGTGTTGGTAAATATTTAACAAGTGGGTCTCCATGGGGGAGAAGTCCTGGTTCACAGTATTTGCCGATTTCCTTGCTGTAAACACTCTGTGGGCAAGTTCAAGAGTCATCTAATGTGGCATCACTGAGCCTGGAGCTGGGCAGAGATGACAAACCCTAGCTCCTGTAACTCACACAGGTCAGAGGACCCGAGGTCATCAGTTTCCTGCTTAGACATCGTCCCAAGTTTTTCTAGGTTTTCTCTACCAGGACTCAGGGGAGCAAAAAGTAAATCAAGCAAAGAATAAATAAATGAAATAAGTCACAACTTTATATGGGTAACAAAGATACCACAAGGCTCAGGTTCAAAAGAAATGCAGACAAGCATGAATGAAAGAGTTCTCTATATAGTCAGCTGATGTCAATTAAGATTCTAAGGATAAAAAGAACTGCCTTGTTCAGAGGAGCGCCAGAGGATGTGGCAATATGTTTCCAGTCCTTATTCTGCCGCTGGTTGGAGAGAAACTCTAAAAACAGATTTGTGAAACTGTTTAAGGGCAATCCTGGGATAGGACCTTTTGCTTAGCCAGCCTGTGGAACTCCATGGGCTGCAGAATGGCCCTCCTTGGTGGTATCTTAGCTTAGAGTGTCGGGTAACCCACGGTCAGCTGCTCTGTTATCAGTCATTTTCAGGACTGGGGGATCCACATGGTGTGTTTGGCCAGAGTACAAAATCTCATCAAGAGGAATGGTGGATGAATTATCAGCTGAGAGGAAGGGTGAAACAGGAACTGGATTGGTATAAATGACGCTCAAGCAGGAAAAAGTCATCAGGATCTGTAGCAATGGGAATCTGTCTGATGTAAATACACACATCTGATTTTCAATTTGTCTAGGACCAAAATTAGCCATATTTTCTTTTTCTTCTTCTCTTTTTTTTTTTGACCGCACCAAGTGGCTTGTGGGATCACAGTTCTCCAATCAGGGATCAAACCTGGGCTCCCTGCAAGTGAAATTGCCTAGTCCTAACCACTGAATCACCAGGCAGTTCCCCAAATTAACCATATTTTCATTGTTTCTGCAAATCCCCTATAAAGAACACTGACGGACTCTTGGGATGTGAATGTAAGGCCCTGCTGTAAAAAAAGGCACGAAAGGAACTGCCATACCCCCTGGGATATTAACAACGGGATTTCTGGAGAGCAGACAGGAGGGAATTGCTGAGCTGGCTTGGATGGACCCCAGGTTCTGCCGGTCACTTTAAATTTTGCATATGATTAGAGGGGACACCACCAGGGTCCTTTGTAATAAAGAGAGCCAAGTTTGGTACAGCTTACTCTCTGTACCCTCCTTCAGTGTCTTCAGATCTTCAGAAATGTGAGTATAGTCCCACACCTGGAGATGCCAGTGACCAGTGTTACTCTGCGATTTTGCATTCCCTGTGAATCCCTAATATTCCAGTTGTTCAGAGAAGATCCTTCTATCCCATGACACTGCGGAGTTAACACAACGTTGAATAAAGTCTTGAGTTTATGATGAATGTGTTCCAGACACACAAAAGTTTACGGTGACTGTCAACCAGGAAAATGTGCAACCCCAGCAGATAACGGCATATGGTGTGTGATCTGACGAGGCGGAGCAGGTTCCGAGCAGATGCTTAATGACAAAAGCAAAGTCAGTTGTACAGTCTCTTGGGAAAACAACCAGAAAATAAAGGTGAAAGAAGTTTTTTTGGCGTGTCAGTAGAAGAAATTAATGAGCTATACATTTTCTTCCAGTGTCAAGGAACAGGGACAGACAGCTCACGCCAGTGGGCTTAGGCCGCTGCGGTCAGAGGTCCCACAGCGTCAGACAGCATCACCAAGGCCCTGCAGCTTTGGGGTCTGTCTGTGCAAACTAGGAGTGTCAAAAATTAAACCGTCCTCAATAACAGCCAGTGGGAAGTCAGTGGATGAATCCACTTTAAGGGCAGAGTTGCGGTTGCTGCTGTTGTAATGCTTCATATGCTGTGATGGCATTTGCTTTGCTTGCTGCCTGGGGCCGGGCGGATCACCCCCTAACAGTTCTTTAATGGAACCTCTGGAAGCGCTGGAGATACTGCAAGAGCCCTGCCGCCAGCTTGCTGTGGCAGGTGTAGGGGGCGCAGGACACCAACTGGATCCTGCCCATCCGGTCGCCTGTTGCCAAGGAGTCAAGGCAGGAGTGACCGAGCGAGTCCTGTGTAGTTGGTGGAAGGTGCCGCGTGCTGCGCTGGCGTCTTACGTTGGGTTCCCACAGAGACAGACGCTGAGAGAAGGTTCTGAGCATGCGTGTGCGGGGGGCATCTCAGGAAGCAGCGTGGCAGGTGGGCAGTGAGGGACAGGCTTGGAGGCCACTCACCGAGGCAGGCCGCCGCGGGGAGGCGGAGGTCAGTCCTTCCGCGGCCCTGGGGCGGGGAGTGCTGAGCGCGCCCGAGTTACTCATCCTCCGCCCCAAAGCACACGGAGGCTCAGGGATTAATCTCCCAGCTTCCCACTGGCTCTTACTGGGGGCTTTTAATTTTTTTTTTTTTACACTTCCAGTTTGCAAGGCTTGAGAGCGGAGGATGTTCCCGGGCCAGAAAACAGGCCTCCAGGCAGAGAGCTGCAGGTATTCACACAAGCGCCTTCAGTTCTTACAGAGCGCGGCTGACAGTCTCCTGTAAGCGCGCGCGTGCGCGCGTGTGTGCATGCGTGTGTGTGTGTGTGTGTGTGGTGCACGTGCACGCAAGCACGGACATAAAATAGGAGGGACCTTGAGGAAAGGGACTAAGATGGGCATAAAGAGGGGCAAGGTCCCTGCCAGCTGGTGGCGAGTGTCAAAGGCGCAGAGAGAGGAAAGGCAGAGCAGAGTCAGGGATGCTCAGGATGACTGCGCCTTTCACCCAGGACGCGCTACCCTCACGCAGCCCGTGACACATTATAAATGGTCTCTCCAGTGACGTTCAAGTTAAGTGTCATTACTCCCCTGTGACAGATCCCAGGAGACCGAACTTCAGTTAGCATGTCTCAGAGGCCGGTGAGCAGTTCTTATCTGAATCTGCATGGCAGGCCTAGAGAGCTCCACCCACCCGTGCTGGCCTCATCCTGCTCCGCTCTGGATGAAGGCATTTCTGCACGTGCCCCAGGCATCCGTCCACGCAGGAGGTCAGGCCGGAGCAGGGCTTCTGTCTTAAGCAACTTTGTATCCCCACATCACCAAGCCTGGTGCCTGGAACACAGCCAGTCTTTTTGTATTTAATTGGATTATGGTTGCTTTGAATGTTGTGCTAGCTTCTGCCGTATAACAATGCGAATCAGCTAATATCTGTGTCTATGTCTCGCCTCCCTCTTGCGCCTCCCTCCCCGACCTGCCCTCTAGGGCATCACAGAGCACGGGGCTGAGCTCCCTGTGTCATGAGCAGCTGGGCTGTCTGTTTCACGCCGGCTAGTGTATTTACGTCAGACCTCATCTTCCAGTCCATCCCACCCTCCTCTCTCCTCTGTGTCCACACATCCTCCCGCCACATCTGCGTCTCCATTTCTGCCCTGCACACAGGTTCATCTGTACCGTGTTTACAGATTCCGCATACATGTGTTAGTGTAGGATAGTCGTTTTTCTCTTTCTGACCTACTGCACTCTGTATGACAGACTCTAGGCCTGTTCACATCTCTGCAAATGACTCAGTTTTGTTCCTTTTAACGACTGAATAATATTCCCTCGTGTGTACGCACCACATCTTTATCCATTCCCCTGTTGATGGACATTGAGGTTGCTTGAACAGTATGGAGGTTCTTTGAAAAACCAAAAATAGAGCTTCCGTAATGACCCAGCAATCCCGCTACTGAGTGTACACCCTGAGAAAAGCCACAATTCTAAAAGACACAGGTACCCCCATGTTCACGGCAGCACTGTTTCCAACAGCCAGGACAGCGATTCTTAGAACACGTTTGTGAGCATAATGTGGTTGCCATTTCATCTCAGATCACTGATGAAGTAGATTACTGGCCAACCTTGTGGCTCAAAAGGAAAACCCTTAAATGACTTTCATGAGTCTGACCAGGTGCCACGTCTCTGCTCCAGCCTCGGGAGCGATGGATGGTTACAGTATAGCCATGGCCCGAGGGCTCAGGGCTCATGGTGAAGGCAGAGAAGCGAATCTAGGCTCACCACTCAGATGAGCAAGTACCTTTGGGGCAGGTCTGCAGTCTACCTTACGAGATTTAGGATGATGCTTCTTGCACTTTTCCCTCCAGTCCTATAGAATCACTTTTCTTTCCTACAGATGGAAAAAATGCAATAAATGCTGGCAGGGCATGAGACCTGTTGGGATCCCTGACAAACTGTTGGGAGTAAGCTATGTCTTTTTTCAGAAGCAATCACCAGCAGGAAGGGTGAAGTAGACCAGGAGAGGGTGAAGGTCTTCCAGGCCAGAGACACTGAAAACTTCCCTGGTTTCATGTCACTGCCACAATGCTCTTGTTAAGCCGTGTCCGACTCTCTGCGACCCCGCGGACTGTGGCCCCCCAGGCTCCTCTGTCCATGGGATTCTCCAGGCAAGAATACCGGAGGGGGTTGCCGTGTCCTCCTCCAGGGCATCTTCCCGACCCAGGGATCGAACCCAAGTCTCCTGCATTGGCAGGTGGACTCTTTACCCCCGAGCCACCACGGAAGCCCCAGCTATAACTGATCTACCATCAGAGAAGGTCTTTCTCTGTAGACAGCGCTGGAAATACAGCGGCCACGCCTAACTGGTCACGTCCACTTTCCCATCCCATCTCTGCCCCCGACTCTGGGGACCTTGTCAACAGTAAGTGCTCAGAAAATGCCTGCTGAGAATGAACGGGAGTGCCTGTGAAGAGTATTTATGCTTCCTTTCTCTCCACGGGGCCAAATCGCCAGTCCTTAGAACCATATCCTTCCAAACACTGGAGGGTAGCAAGGCGGTTGCCTGGTCTTCCTTTGGTATCATAGGCAGTAGTAACTCGGGAAAAAAATAAACTGTGCTCCAGGTTCATATTTTTACTAGAAAGCAATCTTTTTCTTTTTTTTTTCCTTTTAAATCTTACTTAAGACAGTGAATTTAGCTGGCATGTGGAGGAGATATTGAAACACTCATTTTTCTTTGATTTTGCAAGACCTGGTTTAATTCATATCTGGGGCGGGTAGGGAGCAGGTTGTGAAAGTACTTCTGCACAGGAGCCTAACCTGTGATAGACAGATAATGCATTCGTTTACAATATAATGGAATAACCAGAGATTCGAAGGCTCTGATTGAGTCCGTCAGTGGTGATACAATTTTACATTTGGCTCAAGTGACTGTTGAATATCAAGTGGTGCTGAGTTCCTCCAAAGCCCTTCATGACCCCTTGGAAGGAGTTTCACCACAGTCTCAGAAGAAATCCAAGTCGTGAAAAGCACTCATTTTTTAAGAGCATGCAAATAAACCAACAGTGAAGAGGAAAAAAAAAAACAAAAAACCCACAGAGCTCCATGAACTTAGAAGGGGATAAGCGTTTACAAGTCAGCTTTCTACCAAGGAGCGCAGAGGAAGAAGTCACAAGGACTGCTCGGGAGGGCGGAAACAGCCTGAGAATCCAATGACACGTGGAGAAATATCACTCCTGCCTGCTTTCCGCAAATCAGAATCAAGCAGTGGAAACACTTTCCAAATGAGGTTTTGACAGTTCAGGACTGGGCTCTTCCCTGTCTTGTCAGCAGTCTCGACAGGCTCCAGGTGGGTCCTGTCCGGCAGGAGGGGGGCAGAAAAAAAGAGGAAAATCCTGAAGTATTCAGTACAAAGTGATTAGGGAGGTTTTGCTCTTCAACCATAAGCTTCTGGGGAAGAACTATTTAGAGGTTTTGTGGTTTTTTTTTTTTGGAAAAAGGAATTCACAGTTTGTAAAACTTGGCATCTTAAAAAAAAAAAAAGATGATGACTACTTTTATAAAAGAAATGGAAACAAAAGTGCTAAATACCAGCACTCAAATGTCAAGACAGGATTTTCCAGGAAAATATCAGACTGCTCAAAAGGCTAAAAAAGTTATTAGGATGGCAGTATTGTTTGGGACACAGTCTCTCCTTACTTCAGAGCAAATTTTAAAAAATAATAAAATCACAGAGCCGGTGTTTTCATTTTTGTTCTGGTTCTCAAGTTAAGCCAGGGTAACTTGATCTAGCCTGATCTGCCTAGGTTTGCTCCAGTTTAAAGGCAAAGTCGAGGTCAAGTTGAACAACAGTGCCTCATTCTCCAGCCTCAGTCACATGAACGCAGTGATGCTTCACATGGTTTTACTTCTAAACCATGAACAAATCAAGTGCTGAATGAAACTGGCTTTGAGTAGTTGGGTTTTAGCCAACTTGGGATCCAAATTATGTTCTTCAAACTGTAGTGATGTCTTCCATCGGTTTGGAAAATTCATGGCTTTTTTTTTTGTCTTTAAAATTTCTTCTGTTCTGTTCTCTTCTCTCTCACTGGGAGTCCAAATATATACGTTAAAGCTTTTCAGTATGTCTCCTACGTCTCTTTTCTATGTTTTCTACCCAATGAAGCCTTTTTCCTGTTTTAGTCTGAATATTCTCCCTGACCTATCTGATAGTCACTTATCCTTTCTTTAGTCATGCCCAGGCTGCTATTCAACTTATCTGTTGAGATTTTCATCTTTTTCAAAAAAGGTATTGGTGTATAGTTGATTTATAGTATTGCAGATCTTCATTTCAGCTAGTATATTTTTCATTGCAAAATTTTTATTTGATTCTTTCTGAATAGAGTCAAATTTTCTGGTGAAATTCTCCTACCATTTATTTCTTGACTATGCTAATGACATTTTTTAAAAAGATAAAGATTGTATTTATCTTTAGAGATAAGCACAGGGACATCACTGGGGGTCCAGTGGCTAAGGCTTCATGCTGCCATTGGAGGGGGCCTAGGTTTGATCCCTGGTGGGGGAACTAGATCCCACATGTTTAAAAGATCCTATGTGCTGCAACTGAGACCCAGCACAGCCAAAATAAATAAAGAAATTAAAGTAAATTTCAAAACAGAAGGTGAGTCAATATCTGGATCATCCATGGGTCTGTTTCTATTGTCTGTTTCTTCTTGGTTCTATTTCTTAGTTCTTTATTAAGTGTTGACGGGGTGAAGACCATTGTGTATGAAAATTTTAGAGGCTCTGGGTGGGGTTATCTTCCTTTACCAAGTCAGTCCTCTCTGAAGGTCAAAGTAAATCCTGATATCTAGAGCAGGGGGTGTTACCTCAGGCTAACCATAGGCTCAGTTGAGCTGAGAGCAAGTTTTACCTTGCTCAGGCTGGGTCTACTTTGGATTCACCTATCCCTAGGTGGTTACTTTCTAGAAGTCCCGAGAAGAGCTTGGGATGTTCATAAGAGCTCCTTCCCAGTATTCTCATTTTTGCTTTTCCAGCACCATGAGATTCTGAAAACCACACTCTGCTTTTGAGCAGTTTCCCTTTGCTTGGGGCCTTAACCTCTTGATTTATGCAGCCAAGACTGAAAAACTGTGTTGTTGTTGTTCATTGCTAAGTCACGTCCAACTCTTGGGATCCCATGGACTACAGGTTTCCCTGTTCTTAACTGTCTCCCAGAGCTTGCTCAAACTCATGTCCATTGAGTTGGTGATGTTATCCAACCATCTCATCCTCTGTTGCCCTCTTCTCCTCCTGCCTTCAATCTTTCCCAGTATCAGGGTCTTTTCCAATGAGTCGCTCTTTGCATCAGGTGGGCAAAATATTAGAGTTTCAGCTGTAGCATCATTCTTTCCAGTGAATATTCAAGGTTGATTTCCTTTAGGATTGACTGGTTTGATCTCCAGCAGTCCAAGGGACTCTCAAAAGTCTTCTCTGATACCACATGATGTTCAGAAACATCAATTCTTTGGTGCTCAAACTTCTTAATTGTTCAACTCTCACATCCTTACACAATTACTGGAAAAACCATAGCTTTGACTAGATGGATCTTTGTTGGCAAAGTGACGTCTCTGCTTTTTAATATACTGTCTAGGTTGGTCATAACTTTTCTTCCAAGAAGCAAGTGTCTTTTAATATCATGGCTGCAGTCACCATCCACAGTGATTTTGGAGCCCAAGGAAATAAAATCTCTCACTGTTTCCACTTTTCCCCCATTTATTTGCCATGAAGTGATGGGACCAGATGCCATGATCTTAGTTTTTGAATGTTGAGCTTTAAGCAAGGTTTTTCATTCTCACCTTTCACGCTCATCAAGAGTCTCTTTAGTCCCTCCTCACTTTNTTCCACTTTTCCCCCATTTATTTGCCATGAAGTGATGGGACCAGATGCCATGATCTTAGTTTTTGAATGTTGAGCTTTAAGCAAGGTTTTTCATTCTCACCTTTCACGCTCATCAAGAGTCTCTTTAGTCCCTCCTCACTTTCTGCCATTAGAGTGGAATATCTGATGTAGCTTTGCCATATAGATGTTATCTGCATATCTGAGCAAGAATGAAAACTTACTGAAGGAGAAAGAGCTTGTGGCCTTCCTTTCAAGGAGGGCCTGACCCCTCAAGTCTTAGATGCCTTGGCAGCTCTCTGATGCCTTCAGATAAAATTTTATTTTAATTTTCTCTGGTCTTTCTACTTGTTCATCCTGGGATCATTGGTCTGGCTAAAAACTGCTTTCTTAGAGCCAGGAGTAGAAGTAATGAATAGCTATGGTTTTGCAAAAGCAAAATCCCAGAAACAGAAAGCTATAAAAAACTCAACTGGGAAAATTCATTTCATGTACCAGGAAATATTCCTGAACTTGGCTTTTTAAACGAATAAGACAATATCCTGATCCTGGGGGGCGTTCACATCCTATCAGGATTTTTCTAAGGTGAACTTGATTCCATTCAGTTTTGCTCTTTTTCACTTGTTAGTATTTAGCTCAAGGCATCTAATAAATATTGGCTGAAAGACTCAGGCAAATATTAAGATCTTCTTTCTCTGAGACCTTGGGCTACTTATCAGCACCTCTCAGATTCTGAGGTGGTTAATAATGGGGCCTGGCTGCACGGGCGGCTGCAAGCTGGCGCACCGAGAGGAGTTACCCCACGTCCAAGGTCAGGGGCAGTGGCTGAGAGTGCCAGGCTGTGACGGCGCAGGAACGGCCGAGAGGAGCTACCCAAGTCTGAGGTCAGGGGTGGCGGCCAGGAGAAGCTACCCCGCGTCTGAGGTCAGTGGCGGCTGGGAGAAGACACCCTGCATCTGAGGTCAGGGGCAGCAGCTAGAGGAGCTACCCCACGTCAGAGGTCAGTGGCAGCAGGAAGGAGACACCCCGCATCCGAGGCCAGGGGCAGTGGCTGGGAGGAGCAACCCGAGGAGTGGTGGCTACGTGGGTGCAGGAGGGCCTAGAGGAGCTATCCCAGGTTGAAGGTCAGGAAGGGCGGCGGTAAGGAGATACCCCTCGTCCAAGGTAAGGAGCAGTGGCTGTGCTTTGGTGGAGCAGCGGTGAAGAAATACCCCACGCCCAAGGTAAGAGAAACCCAAGTAAGATGGTAGGTGTTGCAAGAGGGCATCAGAGGGCAGACACACTGAAACCATACTCACAGAAAACTAGTCAATCTAATCACACTAGGACCACAGCCTTGTCTAACTCAATGAAACCAAGCCATGCCTGTGGGGCAACCCAAGACGGGCAGGTCATGGTGGAGAGGTCTGACAGAACGTGGTCCACTGGAGAAGGGAATGGCAAACCACTTCAGTATTCTTGCCTTGAGAACTCCATGAACAGTATGAAAAGGCAAAATGATGGGATACTGAAAGAGGAACTCCAAGGTCATTAGGTGCCCAATATGCTACTGGAGATCAGTGGAGAAATAACTCCAGAAAGAATGAAGGGATGGAGCCAAAGCAAAAACAATACCCAGCTGTGGATGTGACTGGTGATAGAAGCAAGGTCCGATGCTGTAAAGAACAATATTGCATAGGAACCTGGAATGTCAGGTCCATGAATCAAGGCAAATTGGAAGTGGTCAAACAAGAGATGGCAAGGGTGAACGTCGACATTCTAGGAATCAGCGAACTAAAATGGACTGGAATGGGTGAATTTAACTCAGATGACCATTATATCTACTACTGCGGGCAGGAATCCCTCAGAAGAAATGGAGTAGCCATCATGGTCAACAAAAGAGTCCGAAATGCAGTACTTGGATGCAATCTCAAAAACGACAGAATGATCTCTGTTCGTTTCCAAGGCAAACCATTCAATATCACAGTTATCCAAGTCTATGCCCCAACCAGTAATGCTGAAGAAGCTGAAGTTGAACGGTTTTATGAAGACCTACAAGACCTTGTAGAACTAACACCCAAAAAAGATGTCCTTTTCATTATAGGGGACTGGAATGCTAAAGTAGGAAGTCAAGAAACACCTGGAGTAACAGGCAAATTTGGCCTTGGAATGCGGAATGAAGCAGGGCAAAGACTAATAGAGTTTTGCCAAGAAAATGCACTGGTCATAGCAAACACCCTCTTCCAGCAACACAAGAGAAGACTCTACACATGGACATCACCAGATGGTCAACACCGAAATCAGATTGATTATATTCTTTGCAGCCAAAGATGGAGAAGCTCTATACAGTCAACAAAAACAAGACCAGGAGCTGACTGTGGCTCAGATCATGAACTCCTTATTTCCAAATTCAGACTTAAATTGAAGAAAGTAGGGAAAACCGCTAGACCATTCAGGTATGACCTAAATCAAATCCCTTATGATTATACAGTGGAAGTGAGAAATAGATTTAAGGGCCTAGATCTGATAGACAGAGTTCCTGATGAACTATGGAATGAGGTTCGTGACATTGTACAGGAGACAGGGATCAAGACCATCCCCATGGAAAAGAAATGCAAAAAAGCAAAATGGCTGTCTGGAGAAGCCTTACAAATAGCACTGAAAAGAAGAGAGGCGAAAAGCAAAGGAGAAAAGAAAAGATATAAGCATCTGAATGCAGAGTTCCAAAGAATAGCAAGAAGAGATAAGAAAGCCTTCTTCAGCAATCAATGCAAAGAGATAGAGGAAAACAACAGAATGGGAAAGACTAGAGATCTCTTCAAGAGAATTGGAGATACCAAGGGAACATTTCATGCAAAGATGGGCTCGATAAAGGATAGAAATGGTATGGACCTAACAGAAGCAGAAGATATTAAGAAGAGGTGGCAAGAATACACAGAAGAACTGTACAGAAAAGATCTTCACGACCCAGATAATCATGAGGATGTGATCACTAATCTAGAGCCAGACATCTTGGAATGTGAAGTCAAGTGGGCCTTAGAAAGCATCACTAAGAACAAAGCTAGTGGAGGTGATGGAATTCCCGTTGAGCTGTTTCAAATCCTGGAAGATGATGCTGTGAAAGTGCTGCACTCAATATGCCAGCAAATTTGGAAAACTCAGCAGTGGCCACAGGACTGGAAAAGGTCAGTTTTCATTCCAATTCCAAAGAAAGGCAATGCCAAAGAATGCTCAAACTACCGCACAATTGCACTCATCTCACACGCTAGTAAAGTAATGCTCAAAATTCTCCAAGCCAGGCTTCAGCAATATGTGAACCGTGAACTCCCTGATGTTCAAGCTGGTTTTAGAACAGGCAGAGGAACCAGAGATCAAATTGCCAACATCCGCTGGATCATGGAAAAAGCAAGAGAGTTCCAGAAAAACATCTATTTCTGCTTTATTGACTATGCCAAAGCCTTTGACTGTGTGGATCACAATAAACTGTGGAAAATTCTGAAAGAGATGGGAATACCAGACCACCTAACCTGCCTCTTGAGAAATCTGTATGCAGGTCAGGAAGCAACAGTTAGAACTGGACATGGAACAACAGACTGGTTCCAAATAGGAAAAGGAGTACGTCAAGGCTGTATATTGTCTCCCTGCTTATTTAACTTATATGCAGAGTACATCATGAGAAACGCTGGACTGGAAGAAACACAAGCTGGAATCAAGATTGCCGGGAGAAATATCAATAACCTCAGATATGCTGATGACACCACCCTTATGGCAGAAAGTGAGGAGGAGCTAAAAAGCCTCTTGATGAAAGTGAAGGAGGAGAGCGAAAAAGTTGGCTTAAAGCTCAACATTCAGAAAACGAAGATCATGGCATCCGGTCCCATCACTTCATGGGAAATAGATGGGGAAACAGTGGAAACAGTGTCAGACTTTATTTTTTTGGGCTCCAAAATCACTGCAGATGGTGACTGCAGCCATGAAATTAAAAGACGCTTACTCCTTGGAAGAAAAGTTATGACCAACCTGGATAGTATATTCAAAAGCAGAGACATTACTTTGCCGACTAAGGTCCGCCTAGTCAAGGCTATGGTTTTTCCTGTGGTCATGTATGGATGTGAAAGTTGGACTGTGAAGAAAGCTGAGCGCCGAAGAATCGATGCTTTTGAACTGTGGTGTTGGAGAAGACTCTTGAGAGTCCCTTGGACTGCAAGGAGATCCAACCAGTCCATTCTGAAGGAGATCAACCCTGGGATTTCTTTGGAAGGAATGATGCTAAAGCTGAAACTCCAGTACTTTGGCCACCTCATGCGAAGAGTTGACTCATTGGAAAAGACTCTGATGCTGGGAGGGATTGGGGGCAGGAGGAGAAGGGGACGACCGAGGATGAGATGGCTAGATGGCATCACTGACCTGATGGACATGAGTCTGTGTGAACTCTGGGAGTTGGTGATGGACAGGGAGGGCTGGCGTGCTGCGATTCATGGGGTCACAAAGAGTCGGACACGACTGAGCGACTGAACTGATCTGAACTTACTCCCTGCCTGTAGCAGCCTCGGAGCTCCCCTGAAGAGAAGAACTAGGTTTGATACTTAGGCTAGAACCTCCATATCACCCAGCATATATTTTTGGCTTTTTTCACTATAATTGCTCACCTGATGGGCAAACTCCTGTATTTCCAGAGTGTGTCTTGGGATTTTGATTGTGTGTGTTTTGACTGAGCCTCTTGGCTTACAGGATCTTAGTTCTCTGACCAGGAATTGAATCCAGGCTCCCAGTCCTAACTTCTGGACCGCCAAGGAATTCTCAGTTCCAGTGTATTTTGTATGGGAAAGAATGGGATAGGGCAGTGACCCTCTTTAATGATGGGGAAAGTACAGAAGCTATGCTCTAGTTCTTGTCTGTGCAGGATCAGTAATGATTTCAGTCCATCTCCACGAGTAGCATTTACTAATGGCTTCCCAGTATGCTTGGTATTATTTTAAGCATGTTATACGTATCATCTCATTAACTCTTCCGGACAATCCTAAGAGTTTTCATTATTATGCCTGTTTTGCAAACCAAGAAACAGAAGCAGAGACTGGCCAAGTTACAAACTCAACCCTACGCCTCACTTGTCTGCAAACGGCAGCTGAGACCTTAACTCGAGACCCATTCATGGTGGTGGACCCTTGTCCAAACCTGAGGAATTCCTGGCGATCGACCCCAGCTGGTGGCAGAGGGTTGATGGGGAATTTGCTGAATATATACAACAGTCTCTGCCTGAGACACAAACCTTGCGTTTCCTTATGGTTCCATTTACCGTCTTTCTTCGTCCCATTTCTAGGTTGTTTTACTCTTTCATTTAGAACTGAGTGTCGTTACAGCAGCTACACTGGCGTAACCAGCCAGGGGCCTCTGTTTTTCCTGGCACAAGTGGTCTGGAGGTGGACAGTCGCGTTCCACACAGTGGCTCTCTAATGCCCTGAGGGTTCTGGCGCTTTCTGTGTGTCTATTCTGTTAATGAAATATGTAACTTTCATTCTCATGCTGGCAAGCTTGCTACTCCCGCTTCAGCACCCTGTGTATTTCAGACAGGAAGGGGAAGGATAAAGGGATCAGATAAAGAGTCAAGCTAACAATTCTGTTCCTAATTAAATAGCTTTCCCAACCCTCCTACACTGCTGGTGGGAATGGATACTGGTTCAATGGATACTGTGAAGCTTCCTCAGAAAACTAAAAAAAAAAAAGCAACTGCCATAGGACCCAGCAATGCCCCTCCTGGGCATATACGCAGACAAATGCTAACTAAAAAAGATACACACACCCCGTGTTCATAGCAGCACTATTCACAACAGCCAAAACGCAAAAACAATCTAAACGCCCATCAACAGCTAAACGGATGAAGATGTGGTGCCTAGACACAATGGAACAGTGCCCAGCCCTAATGAAGAATGGACTAACGCCACTTGTAGCAACAAGGATGCAACTAGAGATTATCACGTCGTGGAGTAAGTCAGACAAAGACAAATGCCGCATGACGTCACTTATCTGTGGAATCTACGATATGACGCAGATGAACTGATCCATGACATAGAAACAGACTCATGGGCAGAGAGAACAAACAGGGTCGCCAAGGGGGAGGGGCGGGGGAGGGGCGGAGTGAGGTTGGGGTCAGCAGATGTGAGCTACTGTATATCAAATGCATAAACAAGGACCTACTGTGTAGCACAGGGAACTTACATTCAGTCTCCTGGGATAAACCATAATGGAAACGAATATAAAAAGAACATATGTATGCATATAACTGAGTCACTTTGGGGGCTTCCCAGGTGGCACAGTGGTAAAGAATCCGCCTGCTAATGCAGGAGACACAAGAGATGTGGGTTCGATCTGTGGGTCAGGAAGATCCCTTGAGGTAGGAAATGGCAACCCACTCCAGTATTCTTGCCTGGAAAATTCCACAGACAGAGGGGCCTGGTCAGCCACAGCCCACAGAGTCTCAGAGCGTCGGACACAAGTCACTTTGCTGTACAGCAGAGAAGGGCACAGTACTGTAAATCAACTCTACTTTAATTAAAAAAAAAAACAACCAGCTGTCCCAGGAGCCCCATAAGGGATTGTCCTTACAACCAGGTGACCAGGACCTGGCCCCACGGCCACCCCCAGTGTCAGGAGTCTGCGGTGGGGACGTTGTTACAATGAAGAACATCAAGATTCTTTCAGTAAGGAAGAAAGAACGAGAGCAACTACAATACCTGCCCTGGTTATAAAAGTTTTAACTGAGGGCAGAGGAGAGAACTCCATTGAGGACCGGCAAGCCCTGGAGGCCAGGTTTCTCAGTGAGCATCACAGTGACACGTGCAGCTCGAGAAAGAAATCAGCATCCTCCTGGGCCAGACCCCGGAGCGACCTTCCGGTGAGGGATCTGTGGTTCAACCACGAGGCTATGCTGAGACGAGCGCTGCATTTAGGCGCAGAGGAACACCCTGCCGTTGCCACGTATGATCTGGGGTACCCTGGGCAACATATTTTCACAGTCCTTACCAGTAAAATGGTCCTACCCACTCCACAGAATTGGGAAGGTCAGAATCACCAACGTGGAAAGTTTTATCATCTACTGACCCACACGTTTCACTTGCACTTAGATGACATTGGTATTTCCAGTAGTCACGTATGGATGTGACAGCTGGACCATAAAGAAGGCTGAGCACTGAAAATCTGATGCTTTTGAACTATGGTGTTTGAGAGACTCTTGAGAGTCCCCTGGACTGCAAGGAGATCCAACCGGTCAATCCTAAAGGAAATCAGTCCTGAATATTCATTGGAAGGACTGATGCTGAAGCTGAAGCTCCAATACTTTGGCCACCTGAAGCGAAGAGCTGACTCATTGGAAAAGACCCTGATGCTGGGAAAGACTGAAGGTGGGAGGAGAAGGGGACGACAGAGGATGAGATGACTGGATGGCATCACCGACTTAATGGACATGAGTTTGAGTAAGCTCTGGGAGTTGGTGATGGACAGGGAAGCCTGGCGTGCTGCAGTCCATGGGGTCGCAGAGCTGGACACGACTGAGGGATTGAACAACAATAGCAACTTAGGACATTTAAAAATCAGAAATGGAGAAGCATAAAAGGGAACTAGCTGATTATTTTCATAAATGTTTAAGACAGTGGAAGTGAAGTCGCCTAGTCGTGTCCGACTCTCTGCAGCCCCATGGACTGCAGCCCACCAGGCTCCTCCGTCCATGGGATTTTCCAGGCAAGAGTACTGGAGCGGGTTGCCATTTCCTTCTCCAGAGGATCAGATCTTCCTGACCCAGGGACTGAACCTGGGTCCCCCACATTGTTAGGCAGATGCTTTACCTTCTGAGTCACCAGGGAAGTCATACATGTTTAAAAGTCCATCTAAAATTACTTAGGTGTATAAACTTATAACACTTTAACATTTTGTAAATATAAAGAATATACTGATGTAAAAAGATCTTCCTGACCCAGGGACTGAACCTGGGTCCCCCACATTGTTAGGCAGATGCTTTACCTTCTGAGTCACCAGGGAAGTCATACATGTTTAAAAGTCCATCTAAAATTACTTAGGTGTATAAACTTATAACACTTTAACATTTTGTAAATATAAAGAATATACTGATGTAAATAATTCTGTAACATTATAACATATATATACACATATGTATGCAGTTGTTTGTTAATGAGATTTTGTGATATCCTTGTAATGGAATGTGGCAAACTTACAACATTCAGTCTTAGTACTTAGGCATCTAGAAGCTCCCCAGTTGCTTAATCTCCTTTTTTGGATTTATCCCATAGTGGGGAGAAGAGGGCTTGGGATTATCAGTGTATCTCAACATTAAAACCGTCATCTCTTCCCCTGGAAATATGGGAACAGTGCTGTGGTCTCCAAGGTCTCTGCCAGCAGTATTTCAGAATATGACGAACAGTGCCAGTACCTCGTGAAGTCAGGTGCATCTTTCCCTGTTTTGTCGCAGCTGTGCCGTCTATCTCTGTGAAAGCCGGTGTATTAAATAGCTTTTTAAAAGCCTTATTGTGGCCTTTCTCTCCCCTTGGTATAGGAGTGTAACTTTTATAGATAATAATGGGAGTTATGCTGGAGCATCTGGGGGCTATGTGGCTTCTGTAGTTAATGGTGATGGGCCAGGCTGGAAGCCACGGCTCGGAGTTCAGGATCCTGTCTCATTTATTTCAACTTTCGGGGGATGGCTGTGTCCTTTCAGCTAGCGCCCAAACTTGGAACTTCTCTGCCTTTTATTCTGGCAGAAACCCAGTATATGGACACATAAATTAAGTGAGATGGAATGGCATCAAATTTCATAGAAAACTGCATGACATCCAAAATCCAGTGTTAGGAGAATTTTTCACTCCAGAGATTTACCTTGATAGAAACCTGAATTTCAGTTAACTCAAACCGGGGCTCTGTAACAACCTAGAGGGGTGGGAAGAGATGTGTATAAGAGAAGTATACCGATGCCTGCTTATTTTTAAAAAATCACACAACTTGTGAGCTGGAAAAGAGCTATGTAATGGACTCATTTTATAGATGCGAAAAGTGAGGTTCAATGAGGTTAGACTGTTCACCCAAAGTCAGTTAATCCTAACCCCTGACCGTGGATACAGAAAATGTTAAGATAATGAGACACTTGATTGCTCAACAAGTATAAATGCCTCTTTGGGACAGAATGGATATTCAATAGATACTTTTAGAATAAATTCAACACTGAATGGTCATTACAAAGAATGGAGCTAACTTAGAACAGTTATTGAAATTATTCATATTTTACTGTACTAGGAAAAGTCAAACTCAGGCAGTCAATAGGGTTGATGGGATGTCCACCCAGCACATAATAAGAGTTGAACAAACATTTGGTGACTAAAGGGAGTGTGTTAAATGTTTACCATACGTGTCATGAATAAAAAGAGTTGAATAAACATTTGTCAGCTGAAGGAGGCGTGTTAAAAGTTTACCATACCTGTAATGAAATGTCCCCAAACAGTCATTTTTCACCTAGGTTATTTTCCCCTTTGATGCTGACTTTTATTATTCTGGAGCCCAAACCTGATACATATGATATGGTTATTCTGTTTGGAGACTTCCACTCCATGTTGAGAACCTGGGCTAGTTTTTGAAGAGGAAAAACGAATGTGTCTGCTAATGTTCACACGGGGACTGCTGGCGTGTTCACACTCCCAGGCTGTCTTTTCCCCAACACACAAGCCTGGACCACCTGAGGCCATCTCCCCTCCCCAGCCTCGCTCCCCCTCGTCGGACACAAGCAGCAAAGTCTCTCCCGCGTAGCCCCTTCACGTCTGTCCTGGCACCTCTGGGCATGCTTCCCTGCCCCCTTCACTCCCCTTCCCACCCACTTTGCCTTCTTCCAACACTCAGGTGCTGCTGCTCAGCACAGAGAACTATAGTCAATATCCTATGCTAGAGGCTTCCCTGGCGGCCCAGTGGGTAAGAATCCACCTGCCAAGCCAGGGGCCATGGCTCTGGTCCCTGGTCCAGGAAGAGCCCACATGCCGCGGAGCAACTAAGCTTGTGTGCCACAACCACTCAGCCAGCACTCTGGAGCCGGCGAGCTGCAACCACTGAGCTCACGTGCCCAGAGCCACGCTCTGCAACAAGAGGAGCCGCCGCAGTGAGAAGCCCTCCAAGGGCGGCGAAGAGTAGCCCTGCTCGCCGCAACTAGAGGAAGCCGGTGCGCAGCAACGGAGACCCAGCACAGCCCGAAATGCACAGTAATAAACAACAGAAACATCCTGCTAAAAGAAGACTGTGATAAATCACAAGGGAGAACAACATGGAAAAGAATGCGTATACATGTATATATGTGTGACAACGACTGCTGGATAGTGGATATTAACACAGCATTGTGCTGCTGCTGCTAAGTCGCTTCAGTCGTGTCCGACTCTGTGCGACCCCATAGACGGCAGCCCACCAGGCTCCCCCATCCCTGGGATTCTCCAGGCAAGAATACTGGAGTGGGTTGCCATTTCCTTCTCCAATGCATGAAAGAGAAAAGTGAAAGTGAAGTCGCTCAGTCTGTCCGACTGTTAGCGACCCCATGGACTGCAGCCCACCAGGCTACTCCGTCCATTGGATTTTCCAGGCAAGAGTACTGGGGTGGCGTGCCATTGCCTTCCCCGAATACAGCATTGTAAATCAATAAAAATATATATTGACATTTATATACCCAAATATATCCCCTATCTATACCTCAATAAAAAATATGATAAAAATTTAATTGTACACATGATAAACATTGTACAGTCGATTAAAAAATTGCATAATCGTACAACTGATAAAAATTTGTGCAATTGATAAAAACTTTAACTGTGCAATTTAAATGGGTGAATTATTTGGTATATGAATTATATCTCAATAAAGATTTTATTTTAAGCAGAAAAAAAAGAAAGAAACTCAAATACTCAGCATCCTCTCTTTTAGGTCTTGACAGCCTCCCCAAGGCTCCTCTCTGGGCCCCATGCAACCCACACACCACACCGCTGATCAAGTTAACGCAGACAGCAGGGCCCACAGAATGAGGGCCGCCCCTGTGGACTGGCCCGTGTCAGCAATCTAAACCTAAGCCGGCCTGTGCTCAGGGGAAACTCCTGCCAACGACCCCAACACACCCCAGCCACAGCTCAGCACTGGGTGGCTCACCTCATCCTAGGACTGGACCCAGCAGCCTGCCAGGGAGAGCCCAACCGGCTTGCACACTGCCTTTCTAAGTCAGGACAAAACTTCTTGCTGCAGATCCCTCGGGAACGATGCTACGCCGCTCATGAGGCCCGAACCTGATCCCCCTCTCCCCAGCCCCAATCGGTGGACTATTTTCCTTTTAACAGATGATATCACATCTGTTCCTAAATCTTATTATTTTTGTCACTAGGCACTATTATTTCAATTATTTCTATAGGGACCATCTTTTCCATTAAACTGTGAGTTCTAAGAGAGCAGATGCCTTGCATTCTATTTATTCCTTTGCCCACGGCAAGGAGCCCTCCTAAAGACAGAGTGGGTGGACGGTAGACATTTGTGAGAGGAATGAAGGAGAAACGTCGCTTCCTCGCGCTGTGCCCTGGTCCTCCGTCTCTGCGCAAGCATAGCAGGGCTGGCAGGCATCACCCCCATGCCCCGGGGCACCCTTTTACTGAAGGTGGAACCGACACTTAGGAGATATTTACTGACTTTCTCCAAGTCACACAGCAAGGCTGGGTGGTTGTGCGGCGGAAACACTCGGGCAAGAAATGTGAAGCAAGTAGCAGAAGCCATGGTGGTCAACAGAAGCGATCTGAGCCAAGACATCACTGAAGCCACACAGCAAAGGGTGCAAGCGCGTCACTGTGTCAAACAAGGCACAGGGTGCAAGCGTGCATCACCGTGTAAAACAAGGCACAGGGTGCAAGCGCGTCACCATGTCAAACAAGGCACAGGGTGCAAGCGTGCATCACCGTGTAAAACAAGGCACAGGGTGCAAGCGCGTCACCATGAAAACAAGGCAGGGCAGCCAGACTGGAGCCGGCACCCGGGCAGCTCCGAAAGCTGGGGTTTCGACAGGCAGATGTCTGGATGAAGGATTTCTGCCAGCCCCTCCAGGGGCCTTTCCAGGGGCGCTCCACGGGCAAGTGGGTCCTTCTGCCAACCTGAGTTTGGCAGGGTGCACCCCGCATGCCAGTGCCTGGCCCCCCACATTCTACGAAGATATTTCACGCCCTTCCCTTCCGTTTCTTTCAACATGCTCCTGTCCTCCAGTTTACTCCGAAGCCTAGTGTGTTTCCATTCGCCGAAATACATCAGTGGCATTTTCTACCGCTAAATCTAAGATCTTTCTCCTCTTCCACCTTCAAAGAGAAACCTGCTAATATTCAAAACATTCCCTAGATTTTTTTTTAATGCCTAGAAATTCACATGACAAAGGAAGTAGGGAAAAAAAACAAACGCTCCCCACCTATCTCCTGCGTTTGTGAATATTTACAACGCCATCATTGTTTATGCTGAGTTCTGTTCATTTTCGTCAGCTGGCTTCCTTTGTACAGTTTAACTACTTTCTCATCTTGCCAAGCTCTCTGAGAACTGTCACAACGGTTAATGGGAAATTCTGTATCAAATACTATTTAATTTTAAGGCATTTCTGCCTGTTAATTTATTACCAACTGCAAATTTCGTTTTGCCGGGGCAAAAAAAAACAATTTGTTTGTTTTATGTTGAAAACGTTTTTTCAAATAAAATCTGATGGTATACTTATCAAGCCCTCTTATCTTTCATTAAACTAATGCTTCTGAGCATAATTAAGAAGGGGCTAGAAAACTAAGTATATTGTAATGCTCTGATATTAAGGAAGACATATCAAAATAAATTTGCAATCGTATCATTACATCAATCTCTACTCTGACTGCAGTAGTATTATAACCACAATTAATTAGCTATGGTACAAATTACTAATAAATCTTTAGAAATTAAATGCCTAATTTTTCAAAACCATATGTCTTTGTAAATTGATTATTTAGAATTTAGAGGCTTTTTAATTAGGAAGAAATTTATGCAATGCTGTATGTAATAATTAGGAATCAGCTTTTCTGCAATACTCTTGAACATCAGCAAAAAATTAAATCTTGGGAAAATAGTCTGGGTTAATTATAGTATTTCACTGTCAAAAATCAACATGGAGGTAAAATTTAGAGGTTAATGTGGCCTTTCCATTTCTTTAACTTCCACCTAGCCTTCTGTTCTCAGTGCTGGAATCATTAACGGAATCCAAAAATCAATGAGGGGGGGAATCTCCTCCAGTGATTTATGCCTCTAAGAAAGTTTTCATTTTATCCAATAGTTTCAGCAAACCTCATCAATCCAGGTTAAACATTTAACACTCTTTTTCTCTATTCCCTAAGGATAAAGCAGGGCTATTTCTGCGCCTGGCCATCATTTTGGGTAAGTGATTATTTTGACATCAGACACAAAAGCTGCTTTGTCAGGAGGGTGGGGACAGCGTTGGGGTCTAACAAAGGCATTGCTGAAGTGTGACCTCATTAAGTGTATGGGCAAGAGACCCACGGGCCAGGAGGAAGACGGTGAGCCTCTGCCCTCCCTGGGCTGCTGCGGTGGGCGTCAAAGCCACAGCCTTCCTGTGTCCAGGAGGCTGGCTGGGGGGTGCCTGGGGCCACGCCTGGTTCCTGCCACATGGGGCCCTGGGGCGGGGGGCCGTGTCTAGGAGGTGCCACGACGAGAGGGCAATCCTCCAAAACCCAGATGGTTGCCTACACCACCCAGAAACCAATGGTTTTTCCCTTCTGGAGTCACCTCCTGCCTCTGCAGCTCTGGGCACAGTCCAGCCAATGTGCTTCCTATCCGTGGGCGCCACAGGGATGAGGCCTCCCGGAGCAGGAGGCGCTTTTGCTCATCAAAGCGCTTTTCCTTGCACCTTCCTTTTGAATCCATCTTCCTCAATAAAGAGTTGGACCCCGAGTTCTCCCAAAACCAGCGCCTCCTCGTCTGCCCGGGAAACAGAATTATCCTTCCCCACAGGCTCCCAAAGGAGGGAAGCTACGGCTCTCTGCCATGGGGGCGTGTGGGGGCATTCTGTGGTGTCTCCCCGGCCCCTTCTGCTCCGGAAGGCCTCCCGGCTAACCTGTCACAGTTCCCGAGCACGCGACTCCAGGGTGCCGGTCACTCACGCCGGCATTTGTGGGAACTGGTCTCTGAGGGCCGCTCGTCGGAGAAAGGAGGAGCACCGGGCCCTCTGATCGCGGTGGCCGGCGGGTCCAGGTGAGGCCTCGCGCAGGGGGAGCTGCTGACGCCCGCACGGCCAAGTGGCAGACTCTGACAGCTGCTGGGTAAGGCAGCGACAGTCGCTTTATGCCGGGTGAATGCGGCACAGCACATCTTGCAGAAGGAGTGGGGGGCCCGTGGGCGGTGACGCCCCGGGGTTGGCAGAAGGGTGTTCAAAGGGTTCCCCGCGAGGAGGGGTCGTGGGCAGCCCCTCAGGGGCCCCCTCACCGCAGCCCGGCTCCACGTGGTGAGTGCACGCGGAGGGCGCGCGCCCCCGCTCAAGAGAGGAGGAAAGGGCTCTGCGTCCCCGTGCAGCAGGACGATACCACGCGTGGACTCTGAGGAAGCCCCACGTGAAAGACCAGGTAAAAGTGAAAGTTCCAGGCGCTCAGTCGTGTCCGACTCCCTGACCACGTGGACCGCAGCCCACCAGGCCCCTCTGTCCGGGGGTTCTCCAGGCAAGAGCACAGCACTGGGCTGCCCTTTCCTCCTCCAGGGGACTCTTCCTGACTCTGGCGTTGAACTCGTGTCTCTCTCCTGCACTGGCAGCGCATTCTTTCCCACCAGCGCCACCTGGGAAGTCCAGGCTGCGCCCCGTCCAGATCACAGTCAGGCGCTCGGTGGAGGCAGGAGCAGGCAGAGGACAGGAAGCGGGGAGCGCTGGACCCAACACAAGGGTCCTGTACTGCCGGGAAACGCACGTGCAAAGAACCTCGGTGGGGAGGTCCAGGAAAGGTGTATCCTCTGTGTCACGGCGGGTTGGCTGCAGGCTGACCACGGCAGCTGACGGTCTGCTCTGTGCTGCTGGCGGGCTGAGCCCGGCTCCCTGTGGTGGGCGAACTCCAGGCCTCATTCTGGACTCCAGGCCCACCACGGGGCAGCTCTTCCCAGGGCAGCGACAGAGGTCCAAGGGGACGCACGCTGAATTCTAGACTGTTCCACCTGGCTGAGCATGCAATCCAGGGCTGGGCAAGGGTCTCTGCCTCTGGTGGGAAGCCTGGCACACACAGGGTACAGGGCGAGGGGTGAGGACCAGGCCAATGATCCCAACAATGCCCCCAACCTCTGTCCTCTGCCCAGCTCTTCTTTCCAGCCCACGACCCCAGTGATTTTTCAGGGAGGGCAAGGTCACCTCCTGAAGAAGGGTAGCGGCCATGCAGGTAAAACCAGTCACGCCCACCCATTCTCCTGGTTATGCGCTGATGTCCACGTGGGCAGCAGACGGGGCTTACTGACCCGACTCTGGGGGCCCAGTCTAACACGGCACTGATCAGGCAGATGACAGTTGAAAACGATCTGTCGAATAGAATCCAAGTGATCTGGGGGTTGGAGAGAGGGCAGACATCCAAACTACCTCCTCTAGGAACGCGAAGTCTCGTTAGGGAGCCCAGGGTCACGTGAGTAGCTGGCAGGAAGCAGAAGGGAGTTTGGGCTCCTCTGGTTCAGACCACGTGCTCTGGGCACGATGCAGGCAGGGGAGTCCCAGCGGGCTGTGCTTGGGACGTGTCCCTGGGGCAGAGCTGACGGGACTGCCGTCAGCTGTGAGCCGCCGCAGACCAGCCCACGCGTGCCCAGGCTGACGGCTGGTGCCCGGTTCCTGCCACGTCCATCTCCGGGGGAGGCGGCAGCCTGTGGCCCCCAACTTGAGGCTGATGAACCCCCAAAGGTATCCAGCTGTAAGGCAACCGATTCGGATGCAGGGACCTCATCTGCCAGCATTCCGCCGTCTCGCTCGGTGACTGACGCTGCGTACAGTGGCTCTGTGAATGTGAATCTATCGGTACAGAGGTGGAGGAGCCTGGCTCTCTACCTTCACATCTTTGGCAGATGGAGAAGTTGGGACAAGGATTCCGACATAAAGGGACCCGTCTGCACCTGTCAGAGGGCACATCCTAGGAAGGCCCGGGATTTCTGTGTGCCCAGGGCAGCATGTTTACGGGGTGCCTGGCAAACCACAGAGCTGAGAAGGGGACACGCATGGGGGGCAGGGAGTGTGTCTTAATCCAAGTATCTATGAGGGTCACAGGTAACATACATGACCTCCTGTGTTAGTCACTCAGTCGTGTCTGAGTCTTCGCAACCCTATGGACTATAGCCCACCAGGCTCCTCTATTCTTGGGGTTCTCCAGGAAAGAATACTGCAGTGGGCAGCCCGTCTTCCTCCAGGCACATGCCCTCCTAGTAGAGGTTTATGATGCATAAGACATCACGGAGCATAGATGCTGTGCAGCGTGTCACAATCTGCATCAAGGGCGCCTCACAGTATTTATTTTTTATTATCAGCAGATGCAGGGAAGGGGTGCACTTAAGTGGGAAAACTATTTATTCATTGCCCCTTCTGAGCTTTCTAAATGAAAAGAATTTGGCTGGTTGGTCTTCTCCCTTTAAAGGCATAACGGGAGCTTCCTTAGTGGCTCAGTGGTAAAGAAGCCACCTGCCGATGCAGGAGACACGGGTTCGACCCTCATGCAGAAATAGCCCACGTGGCTGGGGAGCGACTATGCCTGAGCCCCACAGCTACCGAGCCTGTGCTCTAGAGCCCGGGGGTCTCGACCACGGAAGCCCCTGTGCCTAGGGCCCGTGCTTTGCAATGAGCAGCCCGCTCGCCACACCTGGAGGAAAGCCTAGGCAGCAAAGGAGACCCGGCACAGCCAATACATCAACAAACAGGTGAACGAAAGGGGAGAGGAGGCTGTGCTTTCGGGAGGTGCTCCTTTCTGGAGAGGATGCAGCCAGGTGACGTCAGGTGAGACACACTGGGGTGAGCACGTCAGGCACCAGCCCCTCCTGCGGCGTGAGCTCCCGGCAATGAGAGAACCGTCTCAGGGGAGGAGGAACGTTAGCCTCGTCCTGGAGAGAGGGGAGCCGGCCCCGTGTGGAGACTGTGATTGCAGGGCCAGGGGTCTGAGGCTTTAAAGAAAAAAAAGTCCCCTGCAGAGCAGGCTCCTCCCCCGACCTCTAGCACCTCATTGCCAGACGACCGTGGAGGACCCTCACCACCCCTGCCTTCTTGCCCCCACCGACAGGAGTTGAGATTCAGGTTTAATGCTTCACACAAGGCTCTGCCCACACAGGAGACAAAATCTTCCATCGTGGGTCCGTCCTCTGAGTCTCACCCCACCCAGTTGGTTCACAGGAAATAACAACAATGAATGAAGCTTGTGCTCAGGGAGTGAGACCCTGTGCTGACTTTTCAAAACACAATCAGACAATTTAACAATTGCCGGGCGGTGATGGGGGTGTACAAACCCCCAGTCCTTCTAGCTAGACATGGTGTGTATTTGGGGGGAAACTGGGTTCTGCTTGTTTGTTTTGAGAGGTTGCAGGGACAGAGATTTTGTTGTTTTGTTTTAAATGATTTACGATGTATTTTATTATTATTATTTTTTCAGGTTCTCACTAGACATCTGTTTTATATAGTGGTGTCTACACGTCCATCACAATCTTCCAGTTCATCCCACTCTTTGCTTCCCCGCTTGGTGGCCCTAAGTTTGTCCTCTACATCTGTGTCTGCGTTTCTGCTTTGCCAAGAAGTTCATCTGGACCATTAAATGATCTTTTTGGAGAATCTGTCCCAACAGCCAACCAAAAAATGCTCCTATAAACCTGTGTGGTCTAATATGGCAGCAACCACTAGAGGTGATTTTAGACATTTCTATTAATAAAGATGAAATAAAATTAAACACTTAGCGCCTCCTCTACCATATCAGGCAGTACAGACACAAAACGTTTCTTTCAGCTCAAGGTGGTTGGAGCTGTGGGAACAGCTAGCGGCTGTTAGCTAGTGGCTGTCACCCTCTCGTGTGGCCAAGGTCTGGGTCCTCCCGAGCTGAGGTCTGGGAAAATCAATGGAGCAGGGCAGCGGCTATCAGCTCCGGCACTGTCAAATCTAGTGATCAAATCACCTTTCCATTTCGCAGAGCCTGTGGAGGTCCCACGTCCTCCCCACGCTGAAGACCCCCTGTCAATGCCATGTTGGGCGTTGGCAGAGAGGACCCACATGCGGAAGGAGAAAACGCCTGGATGCGATCAGGACTTGGGCTCTCATCTCAGCTCGAAGACTAACTTTGTGCCTTTCACTTGCTGTTTTCCTCTCTGAACCTCAGTGTCGTCATCTGTCAGACGGAGACGACCAAACCGGTGTGGCTGGTTAGGCGAGGACCAAGACAGAACCTCATCCCTTACACAGACGTTGGGACTTGCACGGCGACCACATCGGAGCACGCCTTCAGGAAGGACGGCTCTAAGGCCGTCGTGGGCAGTGAGGCTTCGACCTGGCATTCTCTCTCCGGCTCTTCTCTTTTGGGAAGTGCCTGTGGGAGAAGGTGCTCGCCCCTGCTGGCTGGGGGGTGCCTCCAGCCGCAGTGGTCGGCGGGGTTTTCCTTTTGCAATCAACAAGAGGGATGTGCCTGCCGTCGCCCGTGTGCAACAGAGAGGCTCACAGGTCCAGGCGGGGCCCCGGGGCGCGAACACGGGGGTCACGCGAGGGGCGTGGCCGTCTGGCCCACATCCCCGCAGTGCTCCTTTGCCAGCCACCAAGGAGCTCCAAGAGGGAGACACGGGACATGCCCTTAGGTAGCAATGTCAGAAGGTCCCAGACGCACCCACAGACAACAACATCCAGCGGAGGCCACTGTCTGCGAGTTGCCCGCTGTCTTGGTTGTTTCAAGAGGCGAAGGGCTCTAGTACCGAAGACTGAGAGAAGAGGCTGGAGCTGCAGCCAGGAAATCTGCCAGACTCAGCCGTCACCAACCAGCGCCCCCAGTGAATGGGAGATGTGCGTGTTCTTCATTTCAGTGAAGACCACCTGAGACTGGTCAAGGAACCAGGAACTCATCAGGATTAGGAGGCCCCTGAGACCAGAGTACAGGCGTGCAAGCCCTGCACACACCCCCGTCCTTAACAGCAGCCCCACCCATGAGCCACTCTATGAATTCACCCGTTCCCCCAGGATGGGGCCACGGGCGGGAGCCTGCCGTGTCCCCCCATTTGCCTAGCAAAGCAATAAATCTATCCTTTTCTACTTAAAAAAAAAAAAAAATGTCTGGACCAACTAGTCGCTTCCCTGTGACAGTGAAGGACTTCTCTTTGTTTTGATCTGTCTTCATCTGCCCTACACTCTTGGATTCCTACTCTTTGAACCAAAAGAAACAAGCAATTCTGCACCACCACCCCCCGCCCCCACCCCTGGGGCCCATGGAAGAGGTGATGCTGATATTCCTCAGGTAGAGTATTGCTACCCTGCAGCCATAGCTTGCTCCCCACTCAGCTCGCTCCAGAGCATGACCGTGAACTGTACGGAGGTTCACTGTGTTGCTGGCGGGGGTGGGGGCGGGGGGAGCGGCTAACCTAGGGGCAGCTCTCTTCTGTTTTCTGGACACAACTTTCAAGTAGAGAGCGTATCCACCGTAGGGTCATGGCTGTCGAGCTTCAGCATCACCAGCATCACTCGAAGGGCTTGTTAACACCTGAATGTCCTGGCCCCACTCGCAGAAACTCTGATGATTCGGCCGGGGTGGGGGTGGTTTGGATCTGCAGCCCTGACTGGTTCCTAGGTGCTGCTGCTGCTCTTGGTCCAAAGGGCTTAACTCTGATAAACACGACTTCCAAGGCTTCTCAAACTGGAGCACAGAGGGACTCAGGCTAGAGGAGGTGTATTTCCCCAAATGCATGTTTTCTTGTGTCTGATACCAACTCACATGACAGGCAAACCATAACAGTTAACACTTGGCTAATAGTTAATCCATAGCTTTTCTGTATTATAGGCACAATTCTAAGTGCTTAACGGTATTGAAAGTGGAAGCCGCACAGTCGCGTCCAAGTCTTTGTGATCCCATGGACTAGCTGCCAGGCTCCTCTGTCTGTGGGGATTCTCCAGGCAAGAGTACTAGAGTGGGTTGCCATTCCCTTCTCCAGGGGATCCCGATCCCGGGATTGAACCCAGGTCTCCTGCACTGCAGGCAGATTCTTTACCAACTGACCTACTAGGGAAGCCCTGTTAAATAAGTTAACTGTATTAACTCACTTAATTCTCATGAAAATTATATAAGAGGGTAGGATATGATCTTGTCTCTTTGGCAAATGTAGCCCAGAGAAGTCACTTTCCTAAGGTCCCACAGCTAAGGGGAGATGGAGAACAGGGGTCTGAACACAGGAATCCCAACCGCCTCTCCCTCCCACCATCTCCCTTAAATGGCAACGTTCCTTTAAGAGGGGGCTTGGGATGATCCCTGCATGCAAAGCGCCCAGCCTCAAGACTGTCAGACAGTAGCCTCCGTCAAGTTTATTTTTATACCTTGTAACTGCAACAGAGCACAGCTTCTCATTTGCTGATACCCTGACATTTTGGGAGCATCCTTGATGCAGTAATTAGTTCACAAGTGATGGAGAATGATTTGACGAATAGAAAAATGGAATCTTGGGTGAAGGAAGAGAAGTAATAAACAGGAAAGAGAAAATAATAAAGCAAGAGGAAGAAGGGTACAAATAACCAGATGGGAAAGTTGAGGGAGCGCAAACATGGGAGATCGGGATTCTATAGGAAAAACCGCCTTGCGAATTAAACATGCATGATAGAAAAGCTAAAGGGTGCAGCCGTCACACTGAGCGGAGAGAAATTTAGAAGCTCAGAGCAAATCCAGTCAGGACAGAACACAGGAAAGAAGGAGGAGGGGAGGTTAGGAGGGTGGGGAGGGGACAAGGAGGCCATAAATTGGGCTTTGAGCTCCTGTTATAATTGGGCATTTAAGCTATGTCAACATTCTTCCTCATCCTTGGTGTATTTTGCAATCTTTTTAAACACAGGAAACGCCATTTGATTTTGTCCCCACGCTGGGCCACTCAATTCCTGGTAGCTTGCTTATTTTTTCTTGTGCAAAAGAAGTTTCACGAAAGGTTGGCATATGGAATAAATCTTTTAGAGGAAAGAGAAGGGAAAATAATTCAGTGGGAAGGAAGGATTCATTATGACAGGGTCCAGGTCAGGGAAATGACCACATAGCTGCATTCCTGAGAGCACAGGCCTGCGAGAGACTAAGCCTGCATGGAGGCTGTTTGCTCTGCCCGGGATCGAGCTGGGGTCGCTCCAGAGGCCAGTCTCGGAGCCTGAGACTCTGAATGTTCTGTTTTAGATTAGAGCTGGGTTCACCCAAGGGGTACAGCTTGGGGAAGGGTACGGACGAGGTCAGCTCTCGTCTGAGGCCTGCATCCTGCACGGGAACATCCCCACCCTAGGGGCGGTCTAGAAGGTGGTTGTTCCGTTCCACGGGCAAAGACGGGGGTCGGGAGGGGAGGGGAGGAGCGGTGCCTTCTGATTCACCTTTTGCCCATCAGTTGTCAGATTCTTCTCTCTACGTTTATCTTTTGGTGTAACAGGAAACTCTTGAATTTTAAAATGGAATGCTTGCAAAATTTATCTTTCCTCCAAAATTAGTTCCTATCCAGTTCAAGGTTAATATTCCAGCCCTGCAACTTACAAAGTCACTTTTCCTGTGGAGTCTTTCAGCATCTGCCCTCCGGGAATCCACCTCCCTTCTCCCCAGCTCCCTCCATCTTGGAGGAGGGTTGTCTGTGAGGCCATAGCACTATACTTCCTTGAATCCAAGACAAAAGTGTGAGAACCAGGCATTGTTATTTTATGTGCCACTAAAGGAAAAGAGTGCCATGCATGCTGCACCGCTGGTTGTGGGATGTCCCTCTAATCCAGAGATGCTACCAAGCTAAATAAACCCTCTGGCCATGGGAGTGGCATTGCATCTGTAGATGGCAAGCTCTTGTCTAGCAGCCACTGTGCCTGTTTCCTGTTCTCTTAGGCCACCCTAAGGCAGAGCACAGCTCTGTGTATTTCCCAGGCTAGCTTGCTAACAATTGCGACTGAATTGAGAGGAAGAGAGAGAGACGGAGAAGAGAGTTTGACCATGTGTCTGCACAGCTACCATCTTTATGCTGCTGCTGCTGCTAAGTCGCTTCAGTTGTGTCCAACTCTGTGTGACCCCATAGACGGCATCTCACTAGGCTCCTCCGTCCCTGGGATTCTCCAGGCAACAATACTGGAGTGGGCTGCCAATTCCTTCTCCAATGCATGAAAGTGAAAAGTGAAAGTGAAGTCGCTCAGTCGTGTCTGACTCTTCGCGACCCCATGGACGGCGGAGCCATCCATGGGATTTTCTGGGCAAGAGTACTGGAGTGGGTTGCCATTGCCTTCTCCGACCATCTTTATGCTTTACTATAAAACTGCATACCCTTTCCATCCTTAAGTCTTCCCAAGAAATTCAAGAATGAGGCAGGTGCTGCATTTTCCCTCTCTTACCACTGACCTGCCTGAAGCGCAGGGATGCGATCTTTCAGAGCCCCGGCCACATCATCAGGAAGGGGGGAAACTAGGACCTTGATCTAGGCCTGAGTTGAGCCTTTGCGATGCTTTCCATGTTCAGGAAACAGTAGAGAGTACAGCCACCCCTCATGTCCCGTCCCGGCTCCCGAGGAAAACCCTGTCTTCGCTCAGAGAAGGAGGGCTGCTCTGTGGCTCCACAGGCTCTGGGGCGAGGAGTCTATTTTTTCTCCGTGGCAGCTCCCTGTCAGTGCCTGGTGCTGGCAGCTGCTGGGGGGGTTTGCACACACGGAGACCGTCCAAACAGACCGTTAAATGGGAGTGAAGTAACACGGGAGCGACAGGTCAGTAAATCCCCGACAACTTGTGCTGCCTGCGAGGGCCAGGCTATGCTGAGTGTTGTGTTTACACAAAATCAATTTTACAAGCCGTCTTAAATAATTAGGGAAGACGCCGTCATACAGTGGACACTCTACGTTCACGTAATAACCGCGGCATTCGTCTCATTGATCGCTTTTGTCTGATAGCACACGTGGACTGCTTTCTCCCGAGCAGCTATCTCCTCTGATAGCTTCTTTATGAGATGCTGAAAAGCTGCCTTGTGAGGAACCGAGACGCACATTCGTATGAGCATGTTACAGAGTAGAGGCCTTGCAGTTATCTGCTAGCAGTTACCCATTCTTGGGCTTCCCTGGTGGCTCAGACGGTTAGGCGTCTGCCTGCGGTGCGGGGGACCCAGGTTCGATCCCTGGGTTGGGACGATCCCCTGGAGAAGGAAATGGCAACCCACTCCAGTATTCTGGCCTGGAGAATTCCATGGACAGAGGAGCCTGTTAGGCTACAGTCCATGTGATTGCAAAGAGTCGGACATGACTGAGCAATTTCTTTCTTTCCTTTAATTCTCTGATCTCAAGAACTTAAAATATTTGGGAGGTGGATACATAAATCAGAGGGGGTATCATAAACACTAATCATAGAAGTTGGAAGGAAAATAAAAACTGTCTACATCAGGTTCATGACAACAGCAGAGAAAGAACATTTGGATTAATGTGTATTTGCTATTAATCTTCTAGCTTTCTGGAACATAAGCATGTTTCCTTCATACAAAATGGATCTTTAGTGAAAGTTGCTCAGTCTGACTCTTTGTCACCCCATGGACTGTTCAGCGCATGGAATTCTCCAGGCAAGAATACTGGAGTGGGTAGCCTATCCCTTCTCCAGTGGATCGTCCCAATCCAGGAATTGAAGTGGGGTCTCCTGTATTGCAGGCAGATTCTTTACCAACTGAGCTATCGGGGAATCCCAAACGAAAATGAAAAGCCCAAATAAAATGGATCTTTGGTTGACGTCAAATACCCATTGACCATGCCTCGCAGGGGTTCAGCGCGGACAGGTTTCTTCAGGGACTCAAGTCCAGAGACACTGCATGGCTTCCCACAGGTCGCAGGCAGCTGCTCTGGCTGGTGATGGAGAGGCCACAAATCCGCACCTGCCCTGGGACGCCGCGGGCCCCATCTGTTCCCAAGGGTGCCTCCATAAACGCTGTCCCTGCAAGCCATCCGCACAGGGCCCTGTGCGCGCGAGCTGGCATCTTATGCTCACGCAACACGGTGGTTTTGCAGCTTCCAGTAAGGTCCATTTTCATTGTCACTGTTAAGATCACATTCTTTGCAGCTGGCTCTCTTCTGCAAAGATGAAAAGCATAACTTTGATGGCTGACATGAAGGCTGACACGTTCTTGCTTCTCACCTGAACTGCCACATTTCGCTCCCTATGTCTAGTGTGTGCTTAACAGCAGCAAACCTGTGACCACAGAGATGCAGACGGACCTGGAGAGAGTGTCACGAAGAGTGAAGTCACAAAGAGAAAAAGAAATACTGTATTTTAATGCATAGATGTGGGATCTAGAGAAGTGGTACAGATGAACCTATTTGCAAAGCGGAAGTAGAGACAAAGAACACATGGACGGATGCTAAGGGGAAGTGGGAGGGCAGGTGTTGGGAGACTGGGACTGACCTATGTGCCCTGTTGCTTGGTGGTGTTTGGCTGCTAAGTCGTGTCCAACTCTTTGTGACCCCGTGGACTGACTGTAGCCCGCCAGGCTCCTCCATGGGGTTTTCCAGGCAGGAACACTGGAATGGGTTGCCATTCCTCCTCCAGGGGATCTTCTCAATCGAAGGGATCGAACGCATGGTCTCGCGCGTCTCCTGCATTAGCAGGTGAATTATTTACCACTGAGCCAGTGTGTATGAAAGAGACAACTAGCGAGAACCTCTGAACCTGGGTCTCCTGCACTGCGGGTGGGCTCTTTGCCACCCGAGCCCCCAGGGAAGCCCTTTGGTGAGACACTGCTGCACAGTACAAGGAGCTCTGCCGCATGCTCTGTGCTGAACGAAGAAGCAGGAAGCTCAGAAAGGAGGGGGTGTAGGTATATGTGCGGCGGTTTCACTCTGCTGTGCAGCAGAGATCAACACAACAGTGTAAAGCATCTATATTCCAATAAAAGGTAATTTAAAAAAACCCCACGCCCAGGAAGAGGTGGCGGGAGAAAGACAACATCCTCAGATTAAGGCGTGGGCTCTGGCCGCCGTTCGGCCAGGAAGACCGTGAGCCTGAACCCCTGGGTGGCTCCTCCCCACGTGTAACCGGGCATGCTGAGAAAGTGAAAAGGTCCCTGCTGGTCCTACCATGTGGGTCCTAAATTTAGCCACACTCTTCTCACAGGTGATTCTAACCGTGCTTGAATTTTCTTTTCTAGGGAATGTGACCCAATTTGGAAATTCTGTCTCCTCCCTTTCCCTTTACAATCCCAACTAAAACCTTTACAGAAACCAGCCCAGCGAGTTTCAGTTATCATCAATTACCTATTTTAATGAAACTGCATACTATATAAAAGATGACTTCATTAACTCTGGCTGGTAATTTTTATCTGCTTAAGAAACCTTATTTCCTATTACCATACTGTAAGTAAAAAATAGAAAAGCAATTTCTATTAAGAGATATCTGTCCTACACAAGGCCATCGCATGCCTGGCAGGTAAGAATGCTTCTGTTCTGTTGGGACTGTTGATCTGACCCCCACACAAGCCCATCTGCACATTTCTCCCCCCTCTGCCTTGCAGAGGATAAAGCAGTGCCCTGCTCTGAACACTACTGCATCCAGCCCCCTTTTCAGTATGGCTGGTATTCAGTCCAACGAGGAAAGCAAAGAAAGGACCATGAAAGTCCAGGAATAGCTGTGCTTTCAGTGCCGATAAGCTCAATTGCACGGGGCATGTCTGAGCGGACTCTTTCCTTCACACAATGTACGATTTGTCCAAACATCTGTAGGTCACATGATTTCTCTTCAAGCCAGGGAGTGCAAAAGCCAAAGCCAGATGGGTTATTCATCACTTAGTATTTCTCAGGCAACACTGAAAAAAAAAAAGAGCTAACATAATGGACTGAAAGAAGACCACACAGAAGAAACCCGAGGTGTTTTGCGTGATTGTGAAATGAGCCCACCGGCTCCTACAGGCTATGCTGGGTGAGCTCTGGGGGCCACGAGCAGTTGCAAACAGGACCCATGCCTAAGGAAGTACACCCGGGTAGCTCTCATTTCCTCTGGAAGGAAATGGAAGTTCAGACGCGCACGTCTTCAGTATTTGTGTTGGAGTCGCTTCCACCAGGGGTGTGGGAGCCCACGTGGATACAATGAGTCCAGCAGTCCTCGGGACAGACTGACATCATCACGCGCAGGCAGACCTGGGTCGGGGGTGGGGGAAATCTGTCTGTTAATGTCGAGTGAAAAGAAAGGTGGTGTTTTTGTGGCTGTCTGCAGCTGTTGAGGTGATGGGGACAGCACAGGCAGGTGCAGTTTCACGCATCTGTCAGCAAAACCCTGTCCAGAGGAGAACCCACTGCTTAGGAACAGCAGGTGCCTTTTTGAGCCTCCCGGGAGGACGTCTGTGTCAGGGCAAGAGGATCACAAGGTGACACAGAGACATGGTTATAGATTCTGCATCTAAAAAAATGATACAAATGAATGCATTTACAAAATAGAAACAGGCTCATAGGTTTAGAAAAGAAATTTATGGTTACCGAAGTGGAAAGTTGGAGGGGGATAGGATAAATTAGGAGTTTGGGATTAACATATACACATGACTATATATAAAGTAAAATATATTTTTAAATGGGGCTTCCCTGATGGCTCAGATGGTGGAGTATCCGCCTGCAATGCAGGAGACCCAGGTTCAATCCCTGGGTCAGGCAGATGCCTTGGAGAAGAGAATGGATACCCAGTCCAGTATTCATGCCTGGAGAATTCCATAGACAGAGGAGCCTGGTGGGCTACACAGTCCGTGGAGTTGCAGAGAGTCAGACACAACTGAGCGACTAACACTTTCACTCATAAAATAAATAATCGATAAGGACCTACGGTTTAGCACAGGGGATCTACTCAATATTCTGCAATAACCTAAATGGGAAAAGACTCTGAAGAAGAGTAGATACACGCATGTGCATAACGGAATCCCTTGGCGGTAAACTTGAAACTTACACAACATTGTAAATCACCGAGACTTCAACCAAAGAAAAGAAAGACTGGCTGTGTCTGGGGCCATAATGCTTGGTGATGACTCGCAGAGGCAAGATTTCTTGTTCTTCAGTATCTTTCTCCACTAATAAAAGATAACATTTTGAGACAAACTGGAGTTGTGTCTTGTTGGACTATACGCAGCCCACAAGCTTTCATGGAGCCCCTACCGTGATTCTGGGTGGTCGACAGGGAGAAATCAACAGGTAAGACCTCCAAAGTGAGGTGAGAAAAATGCAATCTGATGTGGTTGATTTTACACAAGTATATCATAATAGCTTGTCTTGGTAGTTTTCTTAAACAGAACAATACGTTAGACCTGCTGTAAAATAAAGGTGAGGTTTTCAGGGCTTTGCATGGATTAACTCCCTTGCTCCCCATTCATCCCGGAGAAGCAGAGATGACACCTGCTTTCCACAGGCAAGGAAACGGCACCACGGGGAAGCTCTGTAATGCTCCTCAGGGCCATGTAGCTGGTAAATGGTTGTGGAAACTGAACCCTGGGTGTCTAACTTGGGAGTCCATTCTTTTAATCAGTCTCACTCCAAACAACCAACCAACCCTCTGCCCCAGCCCTGACAGTATGGCTAAATGATTGAGGCTGATCACAAATAGGGCCTCAGTTTTGATCATGGTGCACGTGTCCCAGCATTCGTGTGTATGTTCCCCCAGTCAGAGACTTCAGAGGCAGCTATCATGTGGCTCAGCGGTAAAGAATTGCCCTGCCAGTGCAGGTGACAGGAAGCCTGGTTCCATCTCTGGGTCGGGAAGATCCGCTGGAGGAGCAAATAACAACCCACTCCAGTATTCTTGCCTGGAAGGCTCTGTGGACAGAGGAACCTGGTGGGCCACAGTCCATGGAGTCACAAACACATGACTTAGTGACTGAGTGTGCACGCATGCATAAGGGACTCTACAGATTCTCAGATTCGCTCACCCAGTAGGTGGTGATCACCTGTAACTGAAGGGTAACAGAAGGTAGGCCTCCACAGGATCTAAGTTTGTGTCCAACAAACGGATTCATCAATAACTCAAAAGTGTAAGATGGTACTTCTTGAGACCGAAACAATTAGTCATAGACCCAAAGAACCCAAGTAACTGATCACCTTGCCTGACTCAATAATAAGCATATTTCAGAGTAAGGGGGTCATCACTGGTATTAATACAACAAGAGCCTTTAGGATAGGAAACCTCACAGTTAAGGATCAAAGGCTGTGATGTTGCCCACAACACCCATGGTTCTCTAGACGGAAAACATCATCATTATGAGGTGATTCAACTCCAGCGACAGGGTCACGGAAATACTTCATGATTACTGAGAAGGCGCTGGCTCACCTACTATGTGTGGGGCCCTCTATTTACTGTCGCATTTGAAGCTAATGATTTTTTTCTGAGGTGGAATATGCTGATGGAGGCTCATTTTCCAGGCTTTATTTCCTTTTTGGCAGATTCCCTGTAACAGTTTTGGTGCCTAGCGCCCTGGAGTAATGATTCTTCATTGTTTTTTTGACAAGTTGGTTTATGTCTCTCTTGCTTTATTTTCAGGCAAGTCTATTTTCAGCCTGGAAGAGCATCAGTTCTTCAGGCCCTAAATCAAAAGTATGGGTTTCAGGAAAGATACTGGGGGGAAAAAAGCAGCATAAAATAATCGTTGAGTCTTCCCTGTGAACCTTTTTCTGGGTTCTTTCCCAGGCAAATCAAGGTCAGAAGGGCTCCGTTGAGCTAAACTTCTGCTAAAGTCACTGACATCTGAGGTGCGACATCTTGTGCAAACTAAAGAAAGGATAGGTCCTACCCATTAGGCTGGACCCATTCAGGCCAGAGACGGGTCCGGGGGTGGGCTCCAGCTGTCCCTGTGGACCTGCTCCCCACGCCTCTACTTAGTGCAGAAGCCTGCCCTGGCTTCCCTCTGGAGACTGATGAGCAGGTGGGAGGGGCTCCCCTGCCCACCACCCACCCGGGCCTGCGCCCGAAACTTGGGGTCACCGTGCTCTGTTAGGGAGGCCCCGCCTGCTGCTGCCTTCGCTGCCTCAGGATGCTTCTGCATCTCTGCCAGACCTCTCCTTCCCCTGCCCACACCCTGACACTCTCCACACCTAGACAGACTCTTCCCTGCTGGGAACTCAACGAGATGCCCAGTCCTGTCCTGGGAGCCCCGCCTCTGGGACTCGCCCACCTGTTCCCAGGCCTCAGAATTGGCTTCCTGTTTCCAGCTGGGTCTTGGGGCTCCAGATATGCCCAGCACGTGGGAGACTGGGCTCTGCGGGTGCTCCCGGGCCCCCAGCCTTCCTCTGCCCAGGGCTCTGAAGGCTTTAGGAGGATCCCCATGTGAACTGAACTTTGCCAGAGGCTCCAAACTTCAAAACAGTACCAAGGCCTTAATGTAATCATTTGTGATTTGAGTGATAGGAGGAGAGGAAGGAGCCAGGATCTCTCAGCACTGATAAGATTGTTTATTCGGGCCTCTGGGAGCTGCTTTGCACTAGCATAACCAGAGCAGGGTCTTTCCTGTGCCTTGTAAGGTCCTTTGCTGTTTTCTGGGCCCTCCTTCCTCACCGGGCCCTCTTTCTCCATCTCTTGGGCTGCCTTCTCTTCTGGGAGCCCCCCAGCGTGTGGACCCCCCGCTCGGCCCGGTCCCCCTCCTGCCCTCTGCACTCCTGTTCCTTCCCCTCCGCTCCTGCCTTCTCCAGCCCGGCTCGCCCTCCCCTTCCCTCCCTCAGAAATCTCATCTTGGCCGTGGCTCTCAAAAAACACCTGCATGCCCACAACTCACAAGCGGCGCCTCCGGCGTGACCTCTGCCCTGGGCTCTAGAATTGCACTGCTGATGGCCTGCCTGCCTTCTTCCCTTCATGGAGATCTTCGAGAGATTTCAGCGGACACCCAGAACACACGCTCTCTCTCCACTCTGCTCCCTCCCCACTCCTGCTCCTGCGTCTTTCTCTGAGTCAGTAAAAGATGCCATGAGTCACCAGTTGTCCAGGCCACAGAGAAGGACATGGCAACCCATTCCAGGATTCTTGCCTGGAGAATCCTGTGGACAGAGGAGCCTGGTGGGCTGCTGTCCATGGGGTCACACAGAGTTGGACACAACTGAAGTGACTTAGCATGCATGCATACATTGGAAAAGGAAATGGCAACCCACTCCAGTGTTCTTGCCTGGAGAATCCCAGGGACATGGAGGAGCTGGTGGGCTGCCATCTACGGGGTCGCGCAGGGTCGGACACGACTGAAGTGACTTAGCAGCAGCAGGCCAGAGGCCTTCTCTGATTCTTCTCTTTCCCCGGCATGCTCGCTTCTGATGCGTCAGTAACTTCTATGGTTCCACCTCTGACACACATTCCAGGTTCACTCACGTCTCTCTCTCCCTGCTCTTACAGACGGCCGTGTGCTCTGGCCTGGAGCGCAGCACAGCCCTCCCACCGGCCTCCTGCCTTCCACTACTAACTCTCCTACCAAGTGCTCCCCTCACAGTGGCCAGAGAGGGACCCGTTGCCATTTAGCCCCTCCTCATCTGGGGGTGATTCCATGCCCCGGGGGACAGCTGCCGATGTCTGAGGACAGTTTTGGTGTCACAGCTGAGGAGAGTGAGTTCCAGTCGGGAACGCGGCTAAACCTCTTCCTAAGCATAGGGCAGCCCCCAGACAAGGAAGGGCCACCCCCAAACGCCAACAGTGCTCAGGCCGAGAAACCCTGATTTAAATGCACAGGGATCAAGCGGGAGCCTGCTTATATTTACAGCTCATACTGAAAAACACTTTGTTGGAGTGTAGCTGGTTTACAATGCTGTGTTAGTTGCAGGCACACTGCCAAGTGATTCAGCTCTACATACATTCATTCTTTTCCAGATTTTTTTCTCAAATAGGTCATCACAGAATACCGTGTAGAGCTCTCTGCGCTAAACATGTAAGTCCTTGCTGGTAAAATCTATCTTTTTCCCTTTATATTTTTAAGCTGACGTGGAGTTGGTTTGCAATGTTGTGTTAACTGCTGCTGTACAGCGGCGACTCAGTTACACATATATATCCTTTTCCGTTTTCTCTCTCGTTACAGTTCATCACAGGGCATCGAACGTAGTTCCATGCGCTATACAGCAGGTCCCGGCTGTCTGTCTATTTTCTGTGTAAGAGTTTGCATCCGCTGCGTCCAGACTCCCAACCCTTCCCTCCCCCACTGCCCTCGCCCTTGACAGTCTCCACTCTGATCTCTGGGTCTGTGAGCCTCTTCCTGTTTTGGGTCCATTTGGTAACAACACTTGTAACTGATATCATACGGTGTTTGCCCCTCTCTTTCTGCCTTACTTCACTTAGCATGGCAACCTCTGGGCCCACCCGTACTGCTGCAAACGGCATCACCCCCTCTCTTTCCTGGCCGAGCAGGGCCCGCTCTGCACACACGCCACTTGCTCTTTATCCGTTCACCTGTCAGTGGGCATCGAGGCTGCCTCCATGTCCTGGCCATAATGACTAGTGCTGCTATGAACACAGGGGTGCGTGTGTCTGCTTGAATTAGGAGTCTGTCTGGATGTACGCCCGGCAGTGGGACTGCTGGACCATGTGGTAGCTCTATTTTTAGTTTTTTGAGGAATCTCCATACGGCTCTCTACGGTGGCTGCACCAATTTACATTCCCACCAGCACCAGGAGGGTTCTTTTCTCCCCACATGCTCTCTAGCATAAGATCCATACATTCTGCCTCAACCTCTAAGGCCTGAAATGATGGTTTCTCTAAGCTCCTTGGGTCTCAGCCATCCCCCTTGTCCCCTTTCTCACCATCCCTCAGACACGCCAGGCCTGTTCCTCATGTTACCGACAGTAGCTGTGGGCCCGAAATGCCTGTCACTCAGCATCTCCCAGGGCTCAGCGTCAAATGCCACCTCCTTAGTGAAGGCCTTCCCTGACCACCCAGCTTCAAATACCCCTGGTGGACTTTCTTTCACACCATCATATTTTGTTTTCTTTTTGTATTGTCACCTTGCTATCTTCTGGTTTACATATTGATTGCCAGCTCATGAGAGCCAGGAATATTTTCCCCCTTTATCTGCAAGACCACAGTAAATGTTCAATAAATAACTGTTGAATGAGTTAGCTTTACAGTAAGGGTTCACTGGCTTTGTTATTGAGTGATCTAATAAGGAATGCTTTCCTGCAGGAATGATTTTTGTTCTAGGACCAACATTTGTTCCAAAACCACTTCATGAGCACCTCCCATAGGATAGAGCACCTCCCCTCTGCCTGCCGTCTTTTCTCTACTGATTTTTTTAGCAGATGTATTCATTTGTCCCTCATTTCAATAGGCAGCATGTCAGAAACCAAGGATGGTGCCTTGCTGTTAACCATGACCAAAGAATGTCTCTAGTCCTTGAAGAATCTTCAGACTTGACTTGTCAGCACCACCTTCCAAGAAACTAAATATGATGGCATTCCTTCTCTATGATGTGCCCGTCAGCATGAGGGTGGGTTAGACGGTGTCCCTCCAACTGCAATGCACCTTCCAAAAAAGGATTTGTCCACATCCCAACCCTAAGAACCCGTGAACGTGACCTCACAGTGAGTCCCCTACATACAAATAAGTTTTGTTCTGAGAGCACGTTCAAAAGTCCAATTTGTTCCTAAGTCCAACAAAGTCAGCCTACGTACGCAACTAACACGATCTATATAGTGCTATACTATAACAGGTTATAATATTTTTCACACAAATAATACATAAAAAGCAAACACAAGACAAAAAGGAAACATTTTTAATCTTACAGTTCAGCACCTTGAAAAGCACACTAGTAAGCGCAATGGCCGGCACCTCTTAGCAATACCAGCTACATTCATCACTGCTTGCATGCTTGCTTCCAGGCATCTGGGCTTGGAATAAATGGACTGTACACAAAAGCACAGGCACTTGCAAAGGAGGCAAGCATGTGACAATGTATGCCGGACACATAAACTAACTTAGGGAATTCAACACACGTTCGCACCTTTGAAAGATCACCACTTGAAGGTCCATATGTAGGGGACTCACTGTACTTGGGGAAAGGGGGCTTTATAGACGCCATTAAGTGAAGGATCTCCAGATGTGATCGTCCTGGACCAGCCATCTGGGCCCTAATTCCAGGGACTCTGTCCTTACGAGAGGCACGCAGAGGAGAGGCGCAGCTGGGGAAGACAGGGCAGAGGTGCGAATTGGGTGGCTACAAGCCATGAAGCGCCTGGAGCATCAGCAGGTGGAAGAGGCAAGGACGGATCCTCCACCGGGCTCCCAGAGGGACCACGGCTCTGCTGGCCTTCAGGTCTGCAAGGGAATACATTTCTGCTGCTTCAAGCCACTAAACCGTGGGTAAAATACTGTGGCGGGCACAGGAAACCGGCTCGAGTGCCCGTGTGGTCCGCAGCGGGCTCCTCCCTGTGCCAGCCGGGCGCTCCTGGCGCCGGCCTCGGCCTGCCTTCCTGTCCCATCTCTGGGATCCGTACCCGCTTTCTGCACGCCACACTTTGCGCACGGCCGCGCGTCTTCTCCGAAAGCTCACTGCTCTCTGATAGCCCCACTGCTCCTCCATCCGCTTCCTGTCCCAACAACGCTGAAAGCTCCTGCCTGTCCTTCGAGGCCTGATTTCTAGGTCCCTGGTTTCTTACTCCCGCTTAAGGCACCTCTGCAGGCACATCCCACTTCATGGTGTCAGCTCCTCCCTAGGGAATGGCTGTAGGTTGTAGTACGTTTCTTTATCATTTAACACTAACGTTTACACTGCTGTGTTTTGATACTGAGGAATTTTAACTATAAAGTACTTCATGAATACAGTGCATTGAAAAAGAGCATGGCTGGGCTTCCCTGGTGGCTCAGCGGTAAAGGATCCATCTGCCGATGCCGGGGACGTGGGTTCGATCCCTGGTCTGGAAAGACCCCCCATGCTGTGGAGCAACGAAGCCCGAGGGCCACAGCTGCTGAGTCTGTGCTCCAGAGCCCGGGGGCCGCAGCTGTTGGCCCCCCTGGGCTCTACAGCCTGTGCGTGGCGACAAGAGAAGCTCTGCACCTCAGCTAGAGAAAGTCCCAGAAGCACTGAAGACCCAGCACAGCCAAAGACAACAGACAACCGAAACCATACCAACGAGAGCACGTTGACAGCACTGGCGCGCCACGTTGGCCACTCCCTGCAGCGGCGGCCAGCAGGACCCGATCCCACAGGAGCGCTCCCTCACCACAGGGCTCCTTGGCTGTGCCTGCTTTACCCCTTTGGACTGAGCTGTCCATGGAACGACAACCCCATGAGGGCCCGCACCTCTCCTGCTCCGGTTCCACGCCCAGGCTCCTGGAACGGTGCCTGGTACGCAGTGGGCATTCAACAGACACCTGTAGAACGGGCGTCAGTTTCCCCCGTTTCATAGAGCGCCAGCTGCTCTGGGCGGAATTGCCTAATTCCTTCCTGCATCCCTGATCCCTACAAGGATCTCACACAAATCAGATGCTCCGAAGTTCTTGCTTGCTGTTGAGTTAATGAGCGTGCATTCTCAGCACAATGCCTCCATGTCCTGCACTTCTGTTCTCGGAGATGACCGTCAGTGTTCTAAGCGTCGATACCTAAAAAGCGGGCACTGTCTTCTCGATCTCCTCCCCTGTCCAACTGAAAACGTCACCGTTGGCGATTTCACAACCTAGTAATTGTGTAAGTACATGCTTCCTGGAGAGGACAAAACCAAGAGTGTGATGTGGCCCAGTTTCTCCACCTGTATTTCCACAGCCATGCTGTGGATAGTCACTGGTACAGCGGGGAGTTATGCAAAGAGGTTGGAGTGATCTGCTATAATCTATAGGTAGGAACAGAGGTCTGAGTGATCTGCTGTAGTCTGAAGGTAGGGACAGAGGGCCGAGTGATCTGCTATAGTCTGAAGGTAGGGACAGAGGGCCGAGTGATCCGCTATAGTCTGTAGGTAGGGACAGAGGTCCGAGTGATCCGCTACAGTCTGAAGGTAGGGACAGAGGGCCGAGTGATCCGCTACAGTCTGTAGGTAGGGACAGAGGGCCGAGTGATCCGCTACAGTCTGTAGGTAGGGACAGAGGGCCGAGTGATCTGCTATAGTCCATAGGTAGGAACAGAGGTCAGGGCACAGAAAGGAACAAGGGGACTCCTGAGAGACCCCTGGGCCGGCATCCTGTAACAGTAGGCAGATTTCATTTAAAATGTCATGAACTCACCTTGGAAATCTGCTTGCAGTTAGAAAGAGATAAGGCACTGTGTGTATCTAGGCCAGGTTTCTTTGTCAGCTGCTCAGGCAACAAAACCATGAGTGGATTGTGATGACGAGCATTTCTGATGAAAACACATACAATTCCTGATAAGCGCATTGCCACCTCTTGCGTTTGTGTGGAGACATTTTTTGTTCTTGAACAACACAAAAGAGAGCGTGTATGTATAAATAATGTATTCCATGAACATCTTTGATCTTATCCAAGTGTGTATTATGTATGCATAATTTATACCCTAATAATGTCACATATGAATGATAACTACTGAATTTAAAATAAGATGGTAGAACTATTCATTGCCAACTTCGTTGCCAAATGGGTGGTTTAAAGAATTCTTTAGTTTCTCTAAAAGGCCAGAGAAAATTTCTCAACTGCTAGTCTAGAAGTTCCCAGATCTTCACATTNTGTCACATATGAATGATAACTACTGAATTTAAAATAAGATGGTAGAACTATTCATTGCCAACTTCGTTGCCAAATGCGTGGTTTAAAGAATTCTTTAGTTTCTCTAAAAGGCCAGAGAAAATTTCTCAACTGCTAGTCTAGAAGTCCCCAGATCTTCACATTTCAAAGAATGATTAAAAGAGCAAACCTATAAACAAATTTAGGGTCTGCTACAGCTTGCCAACTGTTCGTTTCTGCCAAGGAAGGCCATTCAGAAAGATAAACAACTATTATTTACTGCCATCACGTCATAAAAGGAAAGATCTTTATGGCCTCCACAGCCCCCAAAAGGTCAGAAGATTATTCTCAAGAATAAGGGGAAGTCTTTTAGATTGCAGAAAGTAGATTTATAAAAAAATTTAGGTTTACAAAAAGATTTCCTTATATTTTCTCACTTCACAGAGGAATACTGAAAACTTGATCGCCACGTCATAAAAGGAAAGATCTTTATGGCCTCCACAGCCCCCAAAAGGTCAGAAGATTATTCTCAAGAATAAGGGGAAGTCTTTTAGATTGCAGAAAGTAGATTTATAAAAAAATTTAGGTTTACAAAAAGATTTCCTTATATTTTCTCACTTCACAGAGGAATACTGAAAACTTGATCGCCTACAAACCCAGTGCAGGAGCCCGTGTTGGGAAACCACCTTTCCAGCCTGGCTTCTTCAAGACTCCCTTGATTCTTCTGGAATTTTCCTATGAAATCCAGGAGAGCCACAGTCCAGCTGCGCATGGAGGGTAATACAATTCCAGCAGCATTTACTAAGAGCTGATTGTGTGCTCAGCCTTCAGGGAGATGCTTTGCCAAAGGACACAGAAGGGAAACGCTGTCCTGTGAGTAAATGTGCAATCAGGGGAGGATTTACAGGCAAAAACCAGAACATGAGAAAGAAATTTTCACGACAACATCGACTGATGCCATTACGGTGGGTGTCAAAGGAGAGTGCACCAGTGCTGCCAGAGCTGGAAACTTCTGCTCAAATAACGCTCTCTGCCAATGCTGAAAACCCAGTTTTCAAGTCAACGTTAATACATATGTCTATTGCTTGCTTCTCTAGTTGGTTATTCCAGTTTGAGGAAATGTTGAGAGTTCTTAGAGCTTTAGTTTCACATGTTTACAATGGAATACTACTCAGTTATAAGATGCTGGATCACTTGTAGAGACGTGGATGGACCTAGAGTCAGCATACAGTGATGTAAGTCAGAAAGAGGAAAACAAATGATCTGAGCTGTTACTCGGTCACTAAGCTATGTCCAGCTCTGCGACCCTATGGGCTGCCGCACGCCAAGCTTCCCCGTCCTTCACTGTCTCCCAGAACGTGCTCAAACTCATGTCCACTGAGTGTGCGATGCCATCTAACCATCTCATCCTCTGTCGTCCCCTTCTCCTCTTGCCCTCAATCTTTCTCATCATCAGGGTCTTTTGCAATGAAATGGCTCTTCACATCAAGTGGCTAAAATCTTGGAGCTTCAGCTTCAGTATCAGTCCTTCCAGTGAGTATTCAGGATCGATTTCCTTTAGTATGGACTGGTTTGATCTCTTTGCTGTCCAAGGAGAATCATATTTCAGAAGCATCAGTTCTTCAGTGCTCAGACTTCTTTATGGTCCAACTCTCAGATCTCACTGGGAAAACCACAGCTTTGACTAGATGGACCTTTGTTGGCAAAGTGAACTCTCTGCTTTTGAATATGCTGTCTAGGTTGGTGATAGCTTTTCTTCCAAGGAGTAAGCGTCTTTTACTTTCATGGCTGCAGTCACCATCTGCAGTGATTTTGGAGCCCAAGAAAAGACAATCTGTCACTGTTTCCACCTCATGCACACATGCAGAATCTAGGAGTAGGGCACAGATGAGCCTGTTTGTAGGACAAGAATGGAGACGCAGACCTAGAGGGCGGATGCGTGGTTACGGAGGAGGCAGGGAGAGGCGTGGGGTGAACTGGGAGGTCAAGATTACACGCACACTCCACCAGGTGTAAAACAGCTAGTGGGGAGCTGCTGTGTAGCACAGGAAGCCCAGCTTGGCGTTCTGTGATGCCCTATTGGGGTGGGGGGTGGTAGGCCCCAGAAGGGGGAGACGTACGTATACATTTATTCATTCATTGTACAGCAGAAACCAACACATTATAAAGCAGCCATATTCCAATAAAAAAGGTAGAAACAACCCCACTCTGGAGATCCAGGCCTACTCAACAAAGCCCATACTCATCTCCCATGAGTCTTCTGCTTTATTATCCACCTAAGATACGTGACTCCCAAGGAGCCTCTAACACAGGCCGCCCATTCCTGCCTCTGAGCCTTCGTCTACGCTCTTCTTTCTGCCTGAGACACGGCTCCTCCAGCTTGGCCTCTTGGCTGGGTCTCAGGATACGTGTGTGCCTCCTGGACGTGAGGGCAGAACTTTGTGTACATTTGCAGCTGTGTCTCATTCTGGGAAGAGGGTCACAAGATTCAGCAGGGTTAGTGAGGGGGCTGTGGGTTGAGGTTTCTTAAAGACCACTCACTCTCTCCTGTCCCCCCTGGAATAACCCTTGCTTCCCTGTGAATCCACTTATCCGCTTATTGACACATGTTTACGAAGTGCCCATTATGTGCCAGGCACTGTTTTGGGCACTTGGGGAACAGCAGTGAACAAAAGAAACAGGGGCGCCACCCCTCGGAACTCTGGGCGCTGGGCATCCAGCACAAGGGCAGAGACATTAAACCACACGAGAAGCAAAAAGCAGCAACGCGAAATACACAGTAGAAGACCAGCTCCATGCAAAAGCAGCGCCTGTAAGGACAATCTGAAGTCCTGCAGGGACAGCACGACCGCACCCTCTTTTTGTGAAACTGCCCAACTTTGCGGGGCTGCCTGGTCTACGCCACCACTGTGCCCTCGCCATGCTGTCCCCTTATCCCGATTAACTGGTGACCCTTCCTCCACTGAGCTGTAAAAGCTGACAGGCTTCCCTGGTGGTCTGGTGGTTAAGAATCCACCGGCCAGTGCAGGAGGCCTGGGTTCGGTCCCTGGTCCGGGAAGATGCCACATGCCTCGGAGCAACGTAAGCCCGTGCGCACAGCTACCACGCCTGTGCTCTAGACTCTGGGAGCCGCAACTACTGAGCCCACGCTCCACAACCGTGGAAGCCCGAGTACCCCACAGCCTGTGCTCCTCAACAGGAGAGACCGCTGCAGTGAGACGCCTGAGCACCGCAACCCAGGGGAGGCCCCGCTCGCTGCAAGCGAAGAGACGCCTGCGCAGCAGCAGAGACCCCGGGCGGCCAAAGGAAAGGAGACACACAGAGGGCCTGACGCCATGTAAGGCGCTTTCTCTGTCTCACGCAGTTCTAGCCACTCTAATCCTTTCTCTCGGTCCTCGTCCACCTCACAGTTTCTTCTGTGACATGTACTATGTTGTCCTAAATAACTTACAGAAAGTAATAAACCAACCCCAGTTACAAAACATAAAAGAGCTAGTAGGGAGCGACGCAGCTTTAAACTGCTGCCGTTGTTCAGTCGCTAAGCCGTGTCCAGCCCTTTGTGACTCCATGGACTGCGGCACGACAGGCCTCCCCGTCCATCACCAACTCCAGGAGCTTGCTCACACTCATGTCCACTGAGTCGGCGATGCCATCCAACCATCTCATCCTCTGTTGTCCCCTTCTCCTCCCGCCTTCAACCTTTCCCAGCATCAGGGTCTTTTCAAATGAGTCAGCTCTTCGCATCAGGTGGCCAAAGTATTGGAGTTTCAGCTTCAACATCAGTCCTTCCAATGAACACCCAGGACTGATCTCCTTTAGGAGGGACTGGTTGGATCTCCTTGCAGTCTGAGGGACTCTCAAGAGTCTTCTCCAACACCACAGTTCAAAAGCATCAATTCTTGGGCGCTTAGCTTTCTTTATAGTCCAACTGTCACATCCATATATGACTACTGGTAAAACCATAGCCATGACTAGATGGACCTTTGACGGCAAAGTGACTACATGGATTTTGTAGGTATTTTTAACTAAAATGGCCAAATAGGCTGTGTTAGGAAGATGACACTTGAGCCAGTTGTTGAAGATGGTTAAGGAGTGATCTATATGGATGCCTGGGAGAAAAGCCTTCCAGATCGAGGGAAAGACTCAACAAAGGCCCTGAGATGAGTCTGCTCTGCAGAAAAGAGCGACAGCAAGGGGCCGAGGAGGGCTGAAGCGAAGTCACAGAAAGAGAGGAATGGGCGAGGAGGCTGGGGGGCTTTGCCCACTGCCTGGACTCTGAGATACGTGGGCACAGAGGAGGATTCTCAGGACGGCATGGTGGGCTCTGGAGTGTGTCCTGTTGGGAACAGTGCATGGTGTGGGGAGGATGGGGTGAGGCCAGCCGTCCAAGGGCACAGCAGCGGCGTGGCTCGAGATGCGGGTGGGGAAGCTGCCCCACTCTGGGCGGACCGGAGTCGCAGCTGATAGGCTTTCCTCTCGGAGCAGAGGTGGTGTGAGAGAGAAAGACAAGAGGCAGGGATTATACCACGATCTGTGGCTGGGACGACTGAAGGGTTGTTGCACCAGGATGGGGAAGGCTGGGGGTCAGGAGGCCTTGGGGGCAGGCTGGGAATTCGGCTTTGGCCACGCTGATTTAGATTCCAAGTGGAGCTGTCTAGCTGGCAGCTGCAGGAGTCAGGAGCTCCAGGGTCAAGTTCAGCTGGGGATAAGCGTCTGGGAGCCATCAATTACAGATCCCCGGGCAAGCCGTCCCACCAGCCCTCAGGCCTTCCGGGTCCCCTGAAACCCTCTGCTCTACTTCCCTGGTGACAAGTTTTCCAAAGTTTTCTACACACTTTCCTAATTCTCTTTACTGGACAATAAAGACAGTGCTATCTAACACTGTATCTATTGTTTCACCTCAGAAAAATATTGGTTTAAGCGCCTCTTCATTAGGTTTTCATATTTCAATAGTCAAGACCTTGCAGATGGATTGAACACAATCATTTTGACTTCTTTTTCTCCCTACTCATCAACATTTGCCACCAAATCCAGGCTCTATTTTCATTTTCTTGTGAATGTAAATTATATGAAACCAGTTTTCTCTTTAGAATGGATTATTTTAAAAAATAGACATAGGAAAAGATGCCCAACATCATGAATCATCAGGGAAATGAAAATCAACACCACAAGGAGACATCACCTCACCCCTGTCAGAAATGGCCATCGTTAAAAAGATAAGAAATATCAAATGCTGGCGAGGATGAGGAGAAAAGGAATCTCTTGTGCGCCAACAGTGCAGTGTAAACTGGTGCAGCGGGAATGTGAGTTGGTGTAGCCACTGTGGAAAACGGGATGGAGATTTTTCAAAAAATTAAAACGAGGGCTAGCATATGATCCAGGTTCTCCACTCCTGTGTATTTACCCAAAGAAAATGAGACTACCAATTAAAAAAGATTGACTGCTATGTTTACCACGTGATTTGTAATGACGGTGTTACAGAAACAGCCTCAGTGCGCTCAGGTGGGTGAACGGATGAGGGAGATGTGGCGGCATAGACACATACAACGGAGCATTGCTCGGGCGTTGGGAAGAATGAAACCTTTCACCATTTGTAACAATACTGACGGCACAGTGATAAAGAATCTACCTGCCAATGCAGGAGACACGGGTTCAATCCCTGGGTTGGGAAGATCCCTTGGACTAGGAAATGGNATACAACGGAGCATTGCTCGGGCGTTGGGAAGAATGAAACCTTTCACCATTTGTAACAATACTGACGGCACAGTGATAAAGAATCTACCTGCCAATGCAGGAGACACGGGTTCAATCCCTGGGTTGGGAAGATCCCTTGGACTAGGAAATGGCAACCTGCTCCAGTATTCTTGCCTGCAAAATCCCACGGACAGAGGAGCCTGCGGGCTACAGTCCACGGGGTCGCAAAGAGTCTGACACGACTGAACACACACACACAACTATATGGACAGAACTTTAAGTGAGATAAGTCAGAAAATGACAAACAGTGTATGATTTTACTTCTATGTGGAATCTGAAAAAACACATCTAAAAAAATGAAAAACTAAACCAAACCAAAACTCACAGATACAAAGACAGGTTGGTGCTTGCCAGAGGGGAAGTGGGGTGGGTGGGCAAAATGGGTAAAGGGGATCAAGAGGTAAAAACCTACGCTTATAAAATGAAAACGTTTATAAAATAGGGATGGCGCTCACAGCATAATGACTACAGCAAATAATATTGTAGCACACACTTGAAAGTTGCCAGGAGAGGAAATTCCAAAAGGTCACTTCACATGGTGACAGAGAGCAGCTAGACTTACTGTGGCGATCACCGCGCAGCGTTTATCAACATCGGATCACTATGCTGCACACCTGAAACCAATGTCATATCACGTATGTCAATTAAATCCCAATAAAAACTCACTGTGAACATTCACTGGGAACAAAGCAGAAAAAGATGTCAAAAGGCAAAACGTAAACTTAAAAACGTCTCCTCTTGTAGTCTCCCTGAAAATTAGCTTTTGTATTCTGCTTAGCTCAGAGAAGGCAATGGCAACCCACTCCAGTACTCTTGTCTGGAAAATCCTGCGGACGGAGGAACCTGGTGGGCTGCCATCTATGGGGTCGCACATAGTCGGACACGACTGAAGCGACTTAGCAGCAGCAGCAGCAGCAGCATCCTGCTTAGCTGGGTGCAGTTATTAACAGGAAGCTCTGAGAGTCTCAAGTTTCTCAAGCAAAAGATAAAGAAACTGGGTTAAACAATTCTAAAATTCTTCAAATGCTTCCTTTTGAAAGACTCAGAATGGCTCTGTTTAATCACTAACATTTCTGGAGACCCAGCATCTGTTCTGCTTAAAACTACATGTGATCAGAATAAATATTAAGGAGAAATAACTCTTGCAGTCAGTAATCTTTACTACAACTCCTTTCTATTAAATTGCAAATAGAGAATATGTGTATATATTTCAAATTAAAGGACTTTTCCAAGAATGATCTTGACCATTTTCTATGTCAGGATTGATTAAAAGGAGTCTTTTTCTGAGTTCCTGCTTACCATTTTTTCCTAACTGATATTAGCTAAGTCTGTTATAGATGCATTCCATAGAAAAGAGACCTAATCACAAGGCAAGCGAAAGCACTCTCTGTGTTCTGGCGCAAGTGTGTTTCATGAGACTCTAGGATACAATCTGCATGACTAAACTGAATCTTGTGATTCCTACATTAGAACGATTTTAGCTACTTAGGAGGTTGAAACGTATCGCGTTCACAATATCTTGCTTTCTTTTTTGTTCAAGTCTACTGACAGAGACTTATTTTTTATCATGAGCATTACTGGGGACTCATAAGGTCTACCTGTGGAAATTATGGTAGCTGCAATAAAAAGGTCAGATCAGGCTCAGGGTTTGGAAGTCAACCACGGGTGGAGGGGGATTAAAAAAACAAACAAACAAAACCCCGGCCAGCCAAAGAAACCCCTGTCAACAAGAGGCTAAGTGGCTTTGATTGACTTGACTCATTGTGTGACTAAGGGATTAAAACACAGAGATTCCATCAGATTATCTCAGATCTGAAAGCCTTTGGAGCATGAGGAGGCCAGCTAAGGAAAACCTTGCTCTCAAAAGAGACAGATGGAAAAGATAAAAAACTCCAAAACCCAAGAAGCAGAGCAACAAAAGCTCCCACCACCGACTGACCCGGTGGCAGCAGCCGGCTGCCCAGGCGCCACCCTAGCGGGTGCAGCTGGATGAGCTCCGGTGTCCCCCTCCTCACACAGCTTGGCTTGAAGAATACATGCGAAGCAGTTTGCCCCGTCAGGCTGTCTTCTAAAAGCTTTCATGTTCCTGTAAACCCTGTGAGGTTGGTTTACAGGAACCCTAAGCAGTGTTGGTATTTCCAGCTGTCTAGGTGAGGACCGTAGACACAGGGGCTCGATAATTTGCCCAAAGTTGAACAGATTGTGAGCGGCAGAGCTGGGGTTCAAACTCACACCTTCTGTATGTGGAATGTATGCTCTTGGTCACTGTGCGGTTTTGGAAGGAGATGGGGACAAAAAGGCACTGCGGATGAATTTATGTGATTCAAAACGCCGACTTTTCTCATTTCATGAAACTCTAGGGAGCATCCTTCACCCTGCTATAGCTGGGTAACAGCAAGGCACAGGCTGTCTTTTTAAGTATTAAAAAGTATTTTACGCATCTCCACGTTCCCTAAGTGTGTGCAACTCTGTTACCAAATAAATCACGCCCAACAAAGGCAAAACAAAATACCTTGGCCATTTAACTTGGAAAAAGGCAGCTGGGATGGATGGTTGAGTTTGCACTCAGTGTCTGAGAGGCAGGCATTGAGGAGAAACCAGCAGGGTTAGTTACCAGCTCTACAGTACCCAGGAAGGAGTAATAATCTGGTCCTGCTTGGATCCCGAAAAGGTTTTCCATGGCTTAGGATGAGCCCTTTTCTCCTTCATACAAAATGCTATAAAATAAAATAAATTAATAGCTTACACTTCCAGGTCCAAGAGGATGTTGATATAAGTTTTAGAAATGCGAGGCACAGACCACCCCCAAGAGGAAATTCCAGAGAGGAAAAACAGACGATCAGGGTCCACATGATCATAACCTGATTTAGCATCCTTTAAAACCACAGTCTCCTCCAGGATTTTCCTGATTACTGTCTTCAGAAGCATGAAACAGTTCCATGGGATTTTCCTGATTACTGAATGCCAAAGCATGAGAAAGTTCCATGAGTCACACAATAGACTTGTCTAACTTGAAGTCGACTGCCAGGCCGTTTGGAGGGTTACATTTTTATGACTGCTACATAGCAGTTCTGGGAAAAGTAAAATATGTTAGTCATAAGAAGCACATTCTTTAAGTAGGCTAGAATCTTCCTGATGCTGCCCTTAACCTCTTTGGGGGAGGGTAGAAGTGGGAAGGATATCCTTTGAGGATATTTGGGGAAAGCCGGGGAGCATGAATAATGCATGGGCATATTGTCATGGTACACTGCATTTTATTTCAGAGAGGGTATAAACCTCCTATCTCCCTCTCCTTAGAAACCATGCTATATACATTCGGGTCCTAATGGAATTTCACAGACAGCTTACGATGCTAGCTTAAGACTCTGCTTGAGGCTAGAACAGAACTGCTTGAAGGCTGGGCTTACCGCTGCAACTGGGTCAAGACCAATGTGCTTAGCTCTGGTGACTCTCTGCTCTCCCCAAAGCCGCCTGGGACAGGAAACAGGGACACACCCAGCTCCATGGCTAAGAGTTATCAGACAGGCAAGGGATAATCCAAGTTTTGGTTTCAATTATTTTTTTCCTCACAAACACCACTGAATCTGCTTGGGGTAAGACAAAAAAAACCAAAAACAAAAAACAAAAACAAAAAACTCAGCAGCCATTTTTCTTCAGAGACTATGAACCTTACTGTTAAGTTTAATGAGTTAAGGGGAAATCAGTTTCCAGTGAAAACAAACCGGAATCAGGTAAAATGGGACAAAAAGAAAAGAAAGGACTTCACAGGCATCCCCGCCGATGGAGCCAAGCACAGGAAGCAGATGTAAAGTGTCCAGGACAACCTTTCACCCTCCGCCCACTCATTCTTGATTTGGTCATAAATCAACTGAAGCATGTTTCCACTGAGACTCTGCAGTGTGGCAGAGTCCACGGAATGGGGGTGCTCCGCTGACTGGACAGCTCCTCCCGGCAGGGACGGTGACGCGCTGCAGGAGCTCAGAGTCACGCATCTCTGCGGCTGCTATCACCTCCGTCCTCATGGGTCAGGGAAAGAGGTGAGTGCGCCCAAGAGCTCCACGTTCCCCGGGTCTGTGTGATGATGAGAGTGACGGGGATGGGCCACCCCCAAAGGGCAGGAGGGGCCTCTGCGTTAACATCTGCGTTCTGTTGCTGAATATGAGAGAGGTCACAGCTGCAAGGAGGTACCACCCCACCCCAATCAGAATGGCCACCACCGAACAGTCTCCAGGTAACAGATGCTGAAGGTGAGGAGAGAAGGGAACTCTCCTACACGGCTGGTGGAAAAGGAATTTTGTGCTCCAGCGATGGAGAACAGTATGGAGGTTCCTCAAAAACTAAACACAGAACTACTGTATGAGGCAGGAATCCCACTCCTGGGCAAATAGGAAAATGGGCACAGAGACAGAATCCTAACTCAAAAAGATACACGCNCAACTGAAGCATGTTTCCACTGAGACTCTGCAGTGTGGCAGAGTCCACGGAATGGGGGTGCTCCGCTGACCGGACAGCTCCTCCCGGCAGGGACGGTGATGCGCTGCAGGATTTCAGAGTCACGCATCTCTGCGGCTGCTATCACCTCCGTCCTCATGGGTCAGGAAAGAGGCGAGTGCACCCAATAGCTCCACGCTCCCCAGGTCTGTGTGAAGATGAGAGTGACGGGGATGGGCCACCCCCAAAGGGCAGGAGGGGCCTCTGCGTTAACATCTGAGTTCTGTTGCTGAATATGAGAGAGATCACAGCTGCAAGGAGGTACCACCCCACCCCAATCAGAATGGCCACCACTGAACAGTCTCCAGGTAACAGATGTTGAAGAAGGTGAGGAGAGAAGGGAACCCTCCTACACGGCTGGTGGAAAAGGAATTTTGTGCCCCCGCGATGGAGAACAGTATGGAGGTTCCTCAAAAACTAAACACAGAACTACTGTATGAGGCTGGAATCCCACTCCTGGGCAAATAGGAAAATGGGCACAGAGACAGAATCCTAACTCAAAAAGATACACGCACCCCTATGTTCATACCAGCACTGGTCACACTAGCCAAGACATGGGAGCAATCTAAATGTCCACGGACAGATGACTGGATAAAGAAGGTGTGGTACGCATATACAATGGGATGCTACTCAGCCACAGTGAAGAATGAAAGAGCGCCGTCTGCAGCAACACGGATGAGCCTAGAGATCGCCATACTGAGTAAGCCCGGAGGAGAAAGGCAAATGTCATGACACCACTTATGTGTGGAATCTAAATGTTGCACAGATGAGCTTGTCTGTGAAACAGAAACAGCCTCCCCCAGACACAGGGAGCAGGCTTGCGGTTGCAGAGGGGATGGGTTTGGGAAGCACTGGGGGTCTGGGATTAGATGATGCAAACTGGTATAAATAGGATGGATAAACGACAAAGTCCTACTGTATAGCACAGGGAAAGTGAAGTGAAGTCGCTCCGTCGTGTCCGACTCTTTGCGACCCCATGGAGCCCACCAGGCTCCTCCCTCTATGGGATTTTCCAGCCAAGGGTACTGGAGTGGGTTGCCATTTCCTTCTCCAGGGGATCTTCCCGACCCAGAGATCGAACCCGGGTCTCCCGCATTCCAGGCAGACACTTTAACCTCAGCCACCAGGGAAGCTCCAAGGTAGCACAGGGAACGATATTCAATATCCCGAGATAAACTATAAAAGAAAAGTATATAAAAAGAACGTATAATACGTATATGGTAATGGAATNGGAGTGGGTTGCCATTTCCTTCTCCAGGGGATCTTCCCGACCCAGAGATCGAACCCGGGTCTCCCGCATTCCAGGCAGACACTTTAACCTCAGCCACCAGGGAAGCTCCAAGGTAGCACAGGGAACGATATTCAATATCCCGAGATAAACTATAAAAGAAAAGTATATAAAAAGAACGTATAATACGTATATGGTAATGGAATCACCTTTCTGTGCAGCAGTAATGAGCACAGCACTGTGAACCAACTGTAGCTCAAGAAAGCGAACCTGAGCCCTGCCGGCCTCGTGTGACGCGGCACCAGGGGAGCGCAGTTAGCTCTGCGCTGCCTGGAGGCAAGCACTGCTCCTCACTTGGTTGCTCAGTGGGTCCGTAACAGGCAGGGCGATCGCGATCATTCCTATCAGGCAGGTGGAAAAGCTCAGTCTCAAAGAAGGTAAGTGGATGTCCAAAGGTAGCACAGTTCACCCCTGAAGACGCTTGTCTAGGATCCAAGCCTTCTCAGCCCTCAGTCCAGTTTTCTTTCCACTACAGGCCAACAGGGAGGTGGGACGTGATGAGTGATTCTTATAGATGTCTGAGATGGATCCAGTGAACCACAGAAGATGAGACTCTGTGAAGCTGGACTTAGTTCTGTTTGAGAGGTGCTTAATAATCTCGTCCTGACATTAAATGAGCAGTAAGCTAAATCGTTACTGAACTGGAACCGGGTGGGAGAGAAAGAAAACGATAGTAAAGGACAACATTGTTCCTTAGAAACTGGGACAGGTTAAACCTTCGGACAGGTTAAATTGGGACAGGTTAAATCCGCCTGCAGTGCAGGAGACCCCAGTTTGATTCCTGGGTCAGGAAGATCTGCTGGAGAAGGGACAGGCTACCCACTCCAGCATTCTTGGGCTTCCCTTGTGGCTCAGCTGGTAAAGAATTCATCTGCAATGTGGGAGACCTGGGTTCAATCCCTGGGTTGGGAAGATCCCCTGGAGAAGGGAAAGGCTACCCACTCCAGTATTCTGCCTGGAGAATTCCATGGACTAAGTCCATGGGGTCACAAAGAGTCGGACACGACTGAGAGACTCACTTTCTCGCCTTCAGAAATCAGATGTGATCAATGCTATGGACATATTTGCTTGCCAAAGGTGAGGCGAGAAGATACATAACAGGTGGTTATAATCCAGTAGAGTTCCGTTGTCAAAGCTTCACAGTCGTTGCCAAATTTAGGAGATTCTGGGACTATTCGAGTTTCAGAGAGCCAGGGACAAGTTTGCATCTGGAAACAGAGATTCAGAGAGAGACAGAGAGAAAGGTAGCTGCTTCCCAGGGGACAGGGGCTCCCAGCATCTTACCCCGAGGCCCTGCCACGCCCATGGCCTTGCCTTGGTTTGCTTCTAGGAGCACCACTAGGCCGCTGCATCACCAAATGCCAGCTTTACAAACTCAAGGCTGTTTCTGGATAAGGGTGTGGAGGGGTGTTTGCAAACAGGGTGTAGACTCTCGAGGAATCCAGTGTTCTCTTATTTGCATTTAAAACACACACTGCATTCTAGGAACTCGAGGCCTAGAATCTAAAAGGCCTCGGAAAACTCTGATCGTGCTATAGCAGATCCGAGGAACGTGGTTAAGGTCATCACAGTCAGAAGCAACTCTCACAGTGGTGCTTGAAGAACTTAAGAACATCTCAGCCAGAGGCCCCCCCCCCCCCACCTTTGCAGCCAGACTGGGGTGAGGCCCCTGTGGAGAGAGGCATCACAGGGGCAGGGGCAGGTGGGGACTGGAATGAGAGCAAAAAGACGGGCAGGAAAACCCCCAGGACGCGGCCCAAGAGGAACACTTACAGTGCTTTTTCAAAGAGATTTCTTCACCTTGTTGGAAAGCACGCAGGTGCCTCTGGGTTGAGAAAAGGGCTGCAGAGTGCAGTGCTCCTGAGTGCTCCTCCTGCAACACTCCACGCAGGCAGGCATGCGAGGCTGGGAGAAGCGGTTCAGGAGAAGAGCCTTCGGGGGTGATAACTAGCCGGGGCATCCAGATGACAGGCCACCAGACGACAGGTCTAGGTGACCTGTAACCAAATCTGGTGCAAGCACAGAAAATTCATTAAGGAAATCGGATTTTTTCCCCGCTCTGGTCGATAAACAATCCAAAGAGCAGATATACATACAGGAGGATGAACACCAGTGAGGATTCTAATCTCTAGGACTACGTTTTCAAGGTGATACTCGAGGGAAAAAGCCAAGAAAGGAAAAAATATACAGATCGGTAGAAAGCAAAAATGGAGAGAGAAAAGAAGAAAGAAAAATAAGAAGAAGACAGCAAGCACTTCCCGACATCCCAGTGAAAGGCAGAACGGAATGAAAAGCTATCTGGTTAAGCCTCTATTTAGGAATGAATAGCTCATGCTCACTAGCCAGTTCCAGCAAGGGGGAGAGGATATCTGAGGTTTAACTGGAAATAAACTAGCATTGCACCAGAGGCTGGTCCTTAAAACTAAGGCATCCGATAAAGCCAGGTTTCGTGTTACTCCCACCTCTGTATTTGGAAACAGGAGCACAAAGCCTAATTGGCCAAATAAAGGAGCTGAAGGCTCCACAGAAAACCCTCTAAGCCCGGGATTGATGTCCACCGACACCCTGGACAATGACACCATGGGAACCAGCAGAGGAGAAGCAGCAATTATGACAAAGAGGTGCCCAGCCCCGGCCCTGCAGAGGAGACCCCAGCACAGTCACAGCCCTGCGTCAGGACGAGGTACTTGGGAGTAGCCACGTCTGCCTCGGAGAAGCAGTCTCAGCATGACACTTCCATTTCCGTCTCCTTCAGTAAACACTTTTGCAGAACGTTTCGGCGCCAGGCTTTACTGCCGGTGCTGGGCATGCGGCAGACAGCATGGGAGCTGAGTGACGTCTCCTGTGCGTCTTACACTCGATGAACATCTGCCTTGCAGTGGGACAGGCCATAAACAGGGAAACGCTGCTTAACACAGTATCAGGGAGAGGGGAGTGCTCGGAAGGAGGAAAAATAGAGCAGGGTCGGGGAGAGAGTGTGAACAGAGGAATGTTTTGGCAGGAAGGGAAGCAGAGATGCCAGTACGGAGGTTCCTTAAAAAAACACCACCACCAAAAAAACCCAGCACTGCCATATGATCCAGCAATCCCACTTGTGGGACCCAGAGAAAACTGCAATGCAAAAAGACACATTCACCCCAGTGTTCCTTGTGGCACTATTTACAACAGTCAAGGACATGGAAACAATCTGAATTTTGTCCATCGACAGATGAATGACTAAGGAAGATGTGGTACAAATATACAGTGGACTATTAGCCACAAAAAAGAAAGCAACAGGGCCATTTGCAGGAACATGGGTGGAACTGGTGAGTATCACACAGTGAATTCAAAGGCAGATGTCATGTGCTATCACTTACATGCAGAATCTAAAAGAAAATACAAATGAGCTCATTTAGACAAAGCAGAAACAGTCACAGACATAGAGAAGAAACTCCTGGTTATTGAAGGGGGGGCGGGGAGGGGACTTGGGACTGACAGACACCACTACATATGAAACAACCGCCGAGGACCTGCTGCGCGGCACAAGGGACGCCGCTCAACACTCTGTGACGACTAAATGTGAAAAGAACCTGAGAAAGAGCGGTCGCATGTATATGTGTTACTGGGTCACTTTGCTGCACCCGGAGCTAGCACAGCATTGTTAATCATCACGATCTAGTGTAAAATACAAAGTTAAAAAAAAAAAAAAAANTGACGACTAAATGTGAAAAGAACCTGAGAAAGAGCGGTCGCATGTATATGTGTTACTGGGTCACTTTGCTGCACCCGGAGCTAGCACAGCATTGTTAATCATCACGATCTAGTGTAAAATACAAAGTTAAAAAAAAAAAAAAAAAGAAAACGGCTGCCCTGCAGCAGATACGCATGATGATGTTCTGAAAATTCTAGGTCAGATACAGTCATAGCCATTGCTGTGTATCGGGAGGCTCCGAGTCCTTCCTGAGACGGACCTGGTGCCCCAGGGGTTAGCCTCACCGTGGCGTGGGTGCTCTCAAGCAGTGGGGGCTGTGACTGACGTGCGCTCTGGCTTTGGCAGCCCCGCACTTGCTGGGCTTGATGCCCCGTGTAGACGGTCCTCTGGAGTGTGGGCTGGGCCTGGGACTCTGTTTAACCTGAGTACTTTTTAAAAAAGATACTTACTCATTTGTCTGCATGAGGTCTTCATTGCACAAGGGATCTTCACTCTAGGTGTGGCTCGTGGGCTTTGTGGCACTCACTAGAGGCATATGGGATCTCAGTTCTCCAACCAGGGATTGAACTCTCATCCCCTGCATTGGAAGGCAGATTCTTAACCTCTGGACCACCAGGGAGGTCCCTAACCTGAACCCTTGAAGGCCTGGGAGTTTCTAGTTTTACACATTTTGGCCCTATATCCTGAGCCAACCTGCTGTGAGAAGCTCAATCTAGCCTCATGGGAAGACCCAGAGAGGGAAATCCAGGCCCCCAAGCACACTTTCCTTCTCCAGCCCGGGAAGCCCAGCTGAGCTCATGCAGAGCAGGGCAAGCTGCTCTGAGGCGGGAGGTAGACGGGCTCCAGGCTGAGCTGTTCCCTGTGGGCAGACACTCCAAGATGAGACAATTCAGTTCAGTCGCTCAGTCATAACCGACTCTGCGACCCCATGGACTGCAGCATGCCAGGCCACCCTGTCCATCACCAACTCCCGGAGTCCACCCAAACTCATGTCCATTGAGTTGGTGATGCCATTGAACCATCTCATCCTCTGTTGTCCCCTTCTCCTCCTGCCTTCAATCTTTCCCAGCATCAGGGTCTTTTCAAATGAGTCAGCTCTTCGTATCAGACAGGCAAAGTATTGGAGCTTCAGCTTCAGCATCAGTCCCTCCAATGAATAATCAAGACTGATTTCCGGAGAGGGATAATAGGAAGAGCTGAGTCCTGCTTGGGTGAAAGATCAAGAGTCCACGGAATTCTCATTCTTGAGGTCAAGGAGACTGCCCCAACTACACATGTTGCAGAAAGGCTCCTTGGGGGTCAAAAGTGGGGGGGCACCATCCCGTGATGGGTGCTGTCAACCTCCCCATAGCCCTCTGCACTGGAATCCATCTCGGCTAAGATGTGCACATGCCAGTTGGAGAGGGACCTGGGACAGGTCAGGTGTGGAAAAAGAAGTGAGACAGCTGGCCAAAGGTAAGCAAAGACTAGAAGAATTGTCCTATGCAAGAGATTTATATCACCTCTTTACCGCCTGCCTCTCCATTAGGGAAGACGCCCACACCTTTTCTCACCAGGGGGGCATCCCTTTCCGGTCTTAAATAAATGACATGCTTCTTTCTGTGTGCTCTCCCATGTGTGCTGTGTCTAATAATGACCTTTGTACCTGTTTTTACAGTAGTAGGAGTGTCTGCCTCTTGGAAACATTCTTGATTTTGAACGGAGGTAAGAGCCCAGTCCACTCTGCTTCTAGCCTCTAGCCCCTGGTGGTCTGGAGGCTAGGACTCCTGGTTTTCATCCAGGCTGCCCAACCCCTAGGCAGGAGCCTCAGATTCTGCTTCAGGACCCAGTTTCACCCGTATCAGTTCCACCCAAAGCTGCGCTCGGTGTAGCATTAGGGGTAGAGAAATAAAACAGTTGACGCTTTAAGCCACTAAACTTTGAGGGTGGGTTCGTTATTCAGCAGTAGTTAACCAGAACACTGACTTCCAATTTCAGACCCTAACATAACAACATCTGAAGCACAATTTGGGTTGGGGAATTGTGGCCGGGTGACGGTTTTAGATTTTTCTTGGTTTTGCTGTCCATCCCTTTGATTTTTAAAATACCTCCTCATTTGAGAATATGAATTATTGGATCTCAAACAGAGGAAAAATATGTTCTGACCTAAGGTTTAAAAATAGAGATTGTCTGCTATTAGGAAGACAAGAGTACGTTTCTGCTGACCTATTCATCTCATGAGGGCCAAATGTAACGTCCTGCCATAATTCTGTAGGTAGGAAGCTGAACTGGAGTTGACCTCAGTTAGCATTTCCCAACTCCAGGGACAATACCCCGCCCTGGAATTCCTGACAACACTATCAGCCTCAGACAGCGGCCAGTTTCTGGCTGTCTGAGGAGAGTGCTGGCAACAAAGTCTTGTCCAAACAGGGGACAAATCTGCCTAGCTTTATGCAAAGGAAAAGGAAAAGCAAGGCCATTAATTCAGCCTGAGGAAACGTGCTGGGGCCCTGCATTTACCGGGTGGCGACTGTCAGCTTCTTCCTCGAGGAGGACGTGCCATCCTTGCCCCGTTCCCCGGCCCTTCCCGCCACGGTCGTGGGGCCGGCCAGGGGCAGATGGGGCGTGGGTGGGTGGAGACTGAGGGCATGAACGGGCGCTATAAACCAGAGCAGAGCGGGGGCATCACTTCTCGGAGGCACTGACTTCACCTGCACTGGTGTCACGGGTATCAAAGGTCACGAGAGGGTACCACCAAGGGGTCACCGGGGTGACTGATGGCAGGGGTTCTCAAAGCACGGTCCCGAGACCACAGCATCTGCACCAAGCGGGGCGTGTTAGAGACGCAGTCTTCGGCCACAACCCCGATCAGCTGAATCGGAGCTTCTGGGAGGGGGCCCGGTATGTATCAAGACTGCCAGCTGATTTTTGATGCACCCTCAGGTACTGAAATTCTGGAAGAAAATCTAAAACTTCTATTTATATCTGTTTGTAATTTAAAGAGGAAATACACAGGAGTGCTATTAAAATTTATACGCAATAAAGCCTCCTGATCTCATTTGATTCTGAAGTCTTGTGTCCTATGTGATAAGAGATTTTCCACAACCCAAAGGCTTTGTGATTATTATCTCTGATCCTTCATTAACTGTTAACTTCATTAACAGGTATGTTAACATTCACATAATGTTAACATTTATGTTAACTTCATTAACATAACTTCATCAACATTATTCTGACCCCTCAGTTTATTTAAAAATATAACTCTTTACTTATGCCATTGGTACATTTACAAATTATATCGCTGTTGTTCAGTCGCTAAGTCTTGTCTCTTTTTGTAACCCCATGGACTGTAGCCTGCCAGGCTCCTCTGTCCATGGGACTTTCCAGGCAAGAAGACTGCAGTGGGTTGCCATTTCCTTCTCCAGGGGATCTTCCCGACTGAGGGGTTGAAGCCGGGTCTCCTGCATTCCTGCACTGGCAGGCAGATTCTTTGCCACTGTGCCCTCTGAGAAGTCCAGCAAGTGTACAGGTATACAGTACAAATTCTGGATATAGTCTAGCCAAGTTATGTTTTTTATCCAAGGTAAGCAGAAAACATCAAGTAGAAGGGAAACAGTTTGGGAGTGGTGACACAGGAGTATCACCCTTGGCCATGACCTTCTCCCAAATGCCAGTGAGCCCTGTGAGGTGAAGTGAAAGTTGCTCAGTCGAGTCGGTTTGCGACCCCATGGACTCTACAGTCCATGGAATTCTCCAGGCCAGAATACTGGAGTGGGTAGCCTTTCCCTTCTCCAGGGGATCTTCCCAACCCAGGGCTCGAACCCAGGTCTCTAGCATTGCAGGTGGATTCTTTACCAGCCGAGCCACCAGGGAAGCCTTGTAGGGGGCCTCCAACAGCCTTGTCCAAACAGCTGTGTCAAAACTTCCTGTGGCTGGAGCTGCAGCCAGTCACTTCGAGTTTCCTGCCGGGCTGGTGGGGGCCAAAGGGCGACAATCTGCAGTGGCTGTGGAGGTGGGGAGCGGCGTCCACACTGGCCATGGGATGAAGTCTCAGGGTGAAACTGCCAGAGACTGGTGAGCTTCTCTGAGACATACAGGAAACGGCAAGTAGAGATTAAAGGCAGTAAATTCAATAAAAATGCTAATTCATTTAGCCATCAATTTTTAATCATCTCATTAATGAATCAATTAGTTTTGTTTGGACTGTGGCTCCTTCCTGAAAGCATTTGGGGCTGACGACAACAAAAGATGCAAATAATCCTAAGAGTTATTAAAAATTGGTCAGAAGAAACGTTGGCTTTCTCTTCGCTCCCGGTCTCAAGAGCATCCAGGCAACCCGGAGAGGATGCTGCCCTTAGGAACAGTCTAATGTGACACACGTGAAAGAAGTTACAAAAGGAATTTAGCGACAAGGCCATATTAAAAAATAAACGGAAATGGTATGGAAGTTTCATCCAAGCAGGGGATCAGGCTGAGAGGCCTGGTGGAAAGAGGCCTCGGGTGCCAAAGCCGCCCGGTGATCAGACTGTCCCCGACTGACCTAGCAGCTGACCACCGACGGACGGGGGAATTCCACTGAGATCAGAGGGACCACTCACTCCTCAGAGTCTGTCCTAAAGGGCCGGCGCATAGAGTCACGAGCTAGCTGAATGGTGGTTAGTTCCGGAGAAGTTTGTTACACACCAAACGCTAACCGATACATCTTGCCTCTTGAACAGCACAGGTCTGAGCTACACGGGTCCACACAGACAGATTTTTTTCAATGAACGTGTACTCCAGGGCTGCAGGTCTGCAGCTGGTTGAATCCCCAGATGCAGATGGGTGGCTGCAGACACTGCTGGCTGTAAAGTTATATGTGGATTTTCAACTATTCGGGGCTTGGCACCCCTAACCCCTGGCGTTGCTCAAACGTCAACTGTACTTCATTTCACACATAATCACCTCTTGAGCAACAAATACTTATTTGCTCCAATCTGTAGCTTGGCCACATGGAAAAATCTTTTTAAGCTTTCCCTGAGTCTGTTTAAATTTCGTCCTTGATGAATTTCATGTAGCTTTACGCCATCAGCCATTGTATGTAACATCCATGGGGGAAAATAAAATACGACAAATTTCCGCTTAGCTTTCTCAGCTGCTTCTTTTTCACGACAAAACTAAAACCAAAATATACTCCAGAGTCCAGTAAACTGGGCTCCTACAGCTCTGGACAAAGAGCTTTGGTGAGTTGTGTGTGTGTGTGTGTGTGTGTGTTTTAATGCTTCTGAGGGTATTAATACTATTGAGCTTGGATTGAGAACTTTTTTTTTTTTTCTCTCTTTGGAAGCTTGAGTCAGGGGCAAACATTGCTGATCAACACAGATACTTTTTACAAGGTGGTGAATCAAACAATCCAACTTCAGCGTGTCTGTTCTCCCATACAAAGATGTTTATAAACCCAAAGAACAAGCATAAAGGGAGAAAGACAGAAACTGCTTAAGAACACAAATGCACATTCTAACCTACAAACACAAGCATGCCAAATAGTTTTAAGAGAGCATGCAGGAGAATGACAAGCAATTTCAGCTTAAGCCCTAAAAGCTTTCTCCTCTCCCTGGCTCCCACATGTATATAAAAGGTTTAAATGAACAAGAAAAACATGTTGGGATTAGGATTTGATTCCAAAGAGCTTTTATAGTCATATAGAATGACCAGGAGTTACACTAGCTTCAAAAGACACACCAAACAAAAACTGATTTTTATCAAATGGCATTAATACTTTACGGACCAAAGTTGTTTTCACAACGTATTTATATAATAAGGCGCTTGCCAAGCTGTGTAAATGTTTATGGCGTTAGGATTCCCATCTTAAAGCTTTCAAATTCAGTCAAAGCAAAAACCGCGTGCTTGTTTATTTGAACTGTAAAATTTGTAACTAGATATCACCCCAAACACTTCTGAAACGCGAATGGTGGGCCCAGTTCTGATTCAGTTCGCTCCTTTGCCGGTCACGCGCCCCATGCTGGGTACAGCAGACACGTTTTGATAAGGTACTTCATCCCTTTGTTAATCGACCCAATCACATGTAAGTCTCGATGACATAAACACTATTCAGAAATTAATTGTTCTTGATTCATTAATTTGAACGCTTGCCTGAGATGCTCAGAGCCTCAGGCTGAAATTAAGAAGCATAACTGCTTTTTTTTTTTTTCACAAAGTGCCAAGTCTTTTCATAAATGTTATCTCACTCTTCTTGAAATAAAAGTTCTCTACCAACTTGAGCTTCTAGCTCACTTTGGATGTAATTTTATGAAAGAAAGAAGGAAGGGTTTACTTCTCCCGTTACCTCTGAGGCAATCAGTTTTGAAAAGTGATCCGAGTTGGTCAGAGGAAGTTTCTGGAATACAATACCAGGCTCCTGATTCTTAGCTTTAAGTTGAGAAGTTTTAAACTCTGCCAGCCTGCAGTCTTTGGTCTCCACGCTAAGCCACAGGTTTAGAGACTGTCGTGGCGGGCGTGAAACCCAAGCCTTCCTCTCATAACGGCTGTTTCTCTCTCCGCTCGTTTTCCATTTTATGAATCACCTTCTGTCTTTCTAGCCCTTCCTCACTGTGTGTTCCCTTTGTAAGCCTTATTACGTGAAGCAGACTTTGCCATGAGAGAGAAGACAGCTGGGTAAACATCAGGCCAGGAGTCTTCCCTCCCGGGAACCCGTTTTGGTGCGTGTCGTTCAATGGCGTGGTGAGGAGCGGCGGGCAGGTACCGCTCGGAAGACACAGCAGCATCAAGCGGCGCCCGCTCAGCCGGGGCCTCCCAAGCTCCGCATGCAAAGAGCTGGGCTCTGGGTGTCTGCCTGCAACTAGGAGAGTGTTGCAACCAATTAGACTTTAAAAAACGGAAAACTGGAGTGGGAACATTTCTTTTTCAAAGCTCAAAGTATTCCTCTCTTGAATACAAGTTTTCTTCAGAATGTTTCCTAACTCACTTTTGTCTTCTGTTCAATCTGTAGGAACTGACGCTCGGGATGAAAACGCAGAGGTGAGGGGAACAGGGGGAATCTCCTCTCCCGGGGTTTCATTACCCGCTCCGCCCCCCCCGCCCCGTCTCTCTGTCTCTTTCACGAGTACACGTGCTCTAGAGACCCCAGAGGAGGCGGCGCGTGCTCGGCTGGGCCTGCCCTCTGCTGGGCCAGGGCATCTCTTGCCCCCAAGTCTGCCACAGCCCAGCCGCGGAAACCTGGGTGGAGCGGGGGAGGCTGGCGCGGCCAGTTGGCAGGAGGGTCTTGGCCTTCCCGCAGGCCCTTCTAATCTGTATCTGAAATTCTCCCTCTGTAGTCAGCGCCTCATTCCCAGAGGCAAGCTGTCGAGGGGAGGTCGGCAGGCACGCTTGGAGCTGTGGCGGCGGGTCTCCCTCCTCTTAAGCCACGAGCCCTCTTCGTTGCCCTCGCCGCAACGTGGACGGGACTTCCCGCCAACCGTTCAGTGCTGCGGTCTCTGCCTCCTCAGATTCGTTTACATACTTGGGACTTCAGAGGCCCAACTGTGGTAGCCACCGTGTCCTTTTCTGCCCTCACTTCATCAGAACAGAGAAAGGTTCGCCGCCAGGGCAGAAGGCTGCATCCTCAGGAAGGACGAGGTCGCCAGCGGGAAGAGAGACCCGGGCACAA